>CM021735.1:1517628-1683023 GCA_011075105.1 Heteronetta atricapilla | reverse complement strand
CCCCCTTGCGATTTAATGCCAAGCATGACGTTATGTCGCAAGGAATATCCCTCTGGTCACCTGGGGCCAGCTGTCCACGTTGTGTCCCCTCCTGACTTTTTGTCCCGCCCCCTCCAGCCTACTTGAGGCTATAAAAAGAGCGAGCCTTGTCACAGTGTGAGTACTGCTCAGCAACAGCAAAAGCACTGGTTTAGCCACAAAGCCAAAACACAGCACAAGCTACTCGGGAGAACATGAGCTCCACCCCAGCCGGACTCAGTACAGCAGGCAAAGGTGTTAGAATCATCGTGTTAGAATAGTTGGCGTAAATGGAAAAATAGGTAAAATTTCATGTCTGTGTCCAAAATTACGTCTTTGATTTTTAGGGATAGTCTAAGATCTTGTGTCTGTAACACTTGCCTATATCCTTATACAGTCACAAATAGAACACACCTTTGCTCCTTTAAAACTGAAAGAAAAAGGGAAGGATGAATGACAGTCTTTCAGGTCGTGTGAACCCACAGAGTTTTTGAAGAGACCACTGAGTTTTCTCTGTGGGAAGCGAAAATGTTCCCTCTCTTGGCCTTGGCTGTGCTATCGTCAGTGCCCCTTAGTGTCTGTGAGCTCTCGTGGACATGGGGTTAAGAATTTGAGACCTAGTAGCATAGCGTGGAGGGGGAGCGGAGACAACCCCGTGCTGCTGCAGCTGTCTTAGGCCCTCAAGGAAATGCCAGCTGACCGCAGTTAAACCTTAAGCCCTGGCACCGAGGTGGGACTGCACAGGACCTCACTCTGTGCCACCCTCAGGGGCTGGAACAGGCTCTGCTGAATCACAAATACATTTGTTTTAATTTCTGTCTAAGTGGAGCAGAATGTGACTTCTTTTTGTAACGATACAGCATTGCCACCCATACATGTATTGCACATTTGCTGGATGCTAAGGGCAGGAATTCCCCTTATGGAGTAAAATCTCTTTATTCATAAACAACAGATTTTTCTTGCACCCCAAAATGTAAATAAATGGTAGGTAGTGGTGCTGGAATGTATTTAGCATCAGCCCTGTTTATACTGAAACATCCTTATAGTCAGTTTGGTGTTGACAAATTGCCGCTTCCACCTCTGTTTCACAAAATGGATTTTTGAGCAGTTGAAAAAATCAGTTGCACTAATACTGAATTTAGAGTTAATATTGTGCTGTTTAGTGTAGTGCTATTTTATCTTGAGCATGTTTTCTTTCCGTTTGCCTTTATTAAACTGTGAGCTACATACTTTCAGGTGATGATTCAAAGTCTCAGCTGAAAACAAACTTTCCCTTATTGACTGTGAATGTTGTTTATGAAACATATTCCAGAAAACCACTGTGGATGAATGGTATGGTGAAACCACCGTGTACCCAAGTCTTACATATATACAGTATCTTTCAAAAGTATTCCCAAAATATTTTTTTAAAAAAATTACAATAAAATTAAGTATTTTATTTTTTTTAAAAAAAAGCTATTGAAAAATTACAACTAAAACTTGCATTTTGGCAATTTGCAAAATAGTTCAAATAATTCCTTACTGTCCTCTAAAGGAAGCCCCCTACATCATCCTGGCATATGAGATTCCCCAAGGTACTTCAACGCATGTATTTTAAATACAATTTCAGGAAGCTAGTGACACTTCATAATTGTGGTAAACCAAGTAGTGGGTATTTAGTACATTTGTTTCTAACCTGTTATTATGCAACTAGTAGGAGAAGGGCTAGCTGGACGTTAGCTGTCCTTTTCTGTAACTTATCCTTCAGCTGGGTTAGAACACCCATAACAAATCTCTTCCTCCTTTTCAGCCCAAGTACCACCTGCATTATGTGACATAGATAGCTCAGTTACAGTCAGGGTTCTCATGTCAAGAAAAGAAGGTGTGAGCTAAAATTTCCAACAATAGAAAGTTTGTTTACTAAGAAATGATTAAACAGAAAATGCAGGCCTGAGTCCACAGTAAAAGCCAATTTTAACCTCAATGTGATAAGTAAATATTGTAAAAATGTAACATATTTCATATTATTTACCTGTCTTGTAGCAATGCAAAATCTAAGAAAAATAGCAGATCAGTTGGTGAGAAAACCGTCAGCATGCAAAATTGACAGTGCATGTTCACACTGGGGAGGGGAAGGCATGTTTCATGTTCATTGCTTTCCTGCCAAATCACAAGTCAGAATCAGCAACGCATAGGTTATCCCATAATTTCTGCTGATTTCATATATTTTTTCCTTTCACACTGTCACATTTTCTAGGAATTAATGTATTAAATCATATGGAAATTAAGAAGAGACCAGTAATGCCTGCTGAATGAAAACATTTACAGGCTTTGCCACTAACATTAGAAAAAAAAACAGTGACCACTAAAGAGATGGGAGAGAAGGAACATTTTTTATAAAATGAAGTTAAAAGACTTGAATTCAACAAGAAATTAGGTTTCTGATTTGAGAGACCATCCTTAGTGGTGCTGTGTAAGGAGGGGGGAACCGAACAAGAGAGTCCAGAATCACTTAAAATTAAGACTGTTGTAACCAAGCAAGTGAGCTAGTGTTTCTGCACAAGTTGCCAAGACCTGCTAGGTCAACTGCAAATAGTTGTGTTTACTCCACTGGCAGAGCCTCATCTAGGAGGAAGTAAGAGATTGTGATTGCTTCCAAATGGAAATGAACATTAAAGCCTCTCCCAAGTTGCTTGAGAATATGCATTTTTCAATAGTGCAGCTTTAGTACAGAGGGAAGTTGATAACGTTTCCAAACTAGAATTTGGATAACTCCTAAATACGGAAATAATTTGTGACTTCATGTGTAATACCATCCCGGTGTCAAAAAAAATATTAAAAAAATAAAATCCTGCTTCAATGTATGACACAGGCTTTTATGAATGTATGTATGTGACACAGTACTTCTAAGGTTTTAGGCAGTGAAGATGCTTAAGGATCTGTGTTCTTTGATGATGACTATAGTATGCTAGAGGTAGGCCCCCTACTTCAGCAACATGGAGCCAGAGACGTGTTCCCTTCTCAAAGATTTTAAACTCTAACATCTCTACTTGTAGTTCCTAAAGATAACTACGGAGATGCCAGTTCGCTTCTCTTCTTGCTGCTGCTTTTGTTGGCTGTCACTTTGAGCTGTCTGTCCATGCCCCATGCTCGCTCTTGTTTCCATAACTGGAGCTGCCCAGCTAAGCTTGCCATCCTTCACACACTGTTTCCTCACTGCCAAGATTTTGAAGATTATGGAGAACATAAATGTGCAGTTGAAACTCAAACTGAATTTAGAGATAGCAGCTGCACCTCCTTTGGGTAACAGATTAGCTGGATAACGATCAGCTGAGCAAATCATGAAACCATAAAGCGATGAAAAGAAACATCTTACTAGACTTTGGAACCACTACTATTGAACTTAGACTTTTGCCTCTGAAATGAAGTCTGTGCTTCTGTAGGTAAATGGGTTTCAGTGTACACACTCTACAGTCTTGCTGTAAATGCATTTTATTTCTTTTCCAGTATCAAGGTGGAATTTTTGTTTCCGTAGCACAAATGTCCCACAAAGCTGTTTTGGACGTACCTGAGAGAGTGTGCGTTCACTTACTAAGTTGCCAGATTTTAATTCTACCACACAGAGCCTGTATGTTAAGATTCCTTTGGTCTGACATAAAAAAAAAAAAAATGCATTCAGATATAGTGGGGAAAAACATAATACATTTTTTTAATTTTTCTGCCCTGTTTCTACAAAACTCCCAATATTGTTTATACTTAGGTCACATTCCTCAGCAGAGTCTGCAGAGTTCATCCCAGCACTCTTCTGGTATCTTTTATCCCTAAAGTCAGCTTAGAGCCAGTCAGCTGTGAGCCTTTGGTGGCTGAAGTTGGGTCTGTCTGTACTTGACAGATATATCCAGGATTAACTGTGAAGTACATGCACTTCTCAGAATTTTGTCTTAAATTCAGACCTAATTCTGGCTCTTTCCCTCCATTACCATCATTCATAAGAGGCTTGTGCAGAGTGACAGAAGCATGCATCCACTATCCCTAAGCATAAAAGTTATATGTGACAGCCCCATTTTCTGGCAGGAGGGATGCAAGCTACAGCATACACAGTGGTTCTGAATTTGTCCTCCTCCTAGCTGATTTGTGTAACCATTCTGGTCCATGGAAACCAGCTGAACTAGCGCTGCATGCTTTACAGAATCAGGCCCAAAATAAGCTCTTGACTAACAGCGATAGGCCGTTCTGGTTGTTCTTCCGTGGTTTGCTTTGATCTCTATTTTGTACATAATTAGTTTATGATTTGCAGAAATTTCATTTGCAAGTGTTTGAGGGATCAGATAAGGGTTTTTCTCTACTAATCTATCCCAACAGACCTTTCTTTTCTTTACTTTTCCCTTGTTTCACAAGGTATTTTTTCATTGATATTTTTTTCAATTTCCACGAAGTCCGATGTATTTTTGTGCAGAAGGAGATGATTGGCAAGCTATAATTGTAGGTGAAACTTACGGCAGCAGAGCCATTACAACACGGGAATTCCCAAAGGGTAGATTTGCGAGGACTGACTTTAAAACCGAATTCCAGTCTCTTCTAAAATATCTCGAGTGTCTTAAATACACAAAAGCAGTTTGAGATTCCAGATTTAAAGCGAGTGGGTGATGTGCTTGCCCTTATCTGGGTTGCTATGCTTCTTTGAGCTGCCCTGTGGCCAGGAGGGGAGGCAAGACAGGAGGCAGGAGAGGCCAGGGAGGCAGGCAGGGCGTTGTGGGGTTGAAGTGCTCTTCCCTTGCGAAGGGCAGGGGCGAGCTGCCAGGTGAATTACCTCAGTCTGTCATTAAGATAAGGGAAACAGAACTACCTCTAAAAGTCCCGCCTGAAATACTGCACTTAAAACCCAGAGGGAAAGAGGCTGCTCCTTCTGAAACTTACGAAATAGTTTTTTTGTCACCTTAAGCACCTCTCTCTTCTGATTAGGACAGAAGATGCACAGCCACAGAAGTCAACGCGTTTTAGGTGGGGTTATTGTTTTAATTGCTTCTCACTTTGCATTGAAATCAGGGCCTTGTTTTCAATTGCGTGTCACTTTGCTAAGTTTAAACATGTAGACTCACATTTCTTTTATCTCCTGGCCGTGATTTCCTTTATCTCCTACCCTGTGTTTGTGCAGTTAAGCTTCCCAGTGCCTCTGGGGCTGTTCAGTTATGCTTTGGCCTGTGATTAAGTGATACTTTCCTTACAATTCCCATGAGTAAATCGAGTTCTTTGCTAGAGATAAGGAAATCCTTTTTACTGTTCTTTTCTGTCTTTCGTGTGTATTTTGCTTTATTGTCTGCTTCCATCCCATGTCCTCCCTAGCCAAACACAGGCAGATTAGCCAAGGAAAGAGCCTCACGTAAAGGGTGTTGGGGGAGACTGGGTTTGTGGCCTGACTCTGCATGGTATCTGTTCTGTAGTAGCTTGTGATAATATCAAATTGGCAATTATTTGTTATGATACAGCAGTCTTGCACAATATTCATGTTTTCTAGTTTATAACTTGCACCAGATCTTCTTAATGGAAATGATTAGTCAAATATTCCAGAAAGGATACAATGCAGCCTGGTATCTGAGGAGTTTCTCCTCTTCATGCAAATTTGGGACTGTGAAATTATTTACAGCATGACGTTGTTAATGCATTTGTTGCTGTGTTTTTTGTTGTCTTCTGTTTGTTTTAGTTACTTGAGTTTAAAGGAACTGTTTAAAGGGATTACCTTTTTAAGCACGCTGATGTTAACGCAGAAAATAGCAGAAATGGAAGACATCTATTGCAATCACTGCATGGGATTATTTTTTTGGAGTTGGTGCTCGCTGGTAATCAGCTGTAATATCAATGGGATTTGCAGAAAGTCTGTCATGTCTTAAAGGAAATGAGTTCAGGTGATGTTAAGAAGGCTGCACTGTCAAAAAGAAATAACAGCTGAAGGCTGATGGAGTGACTTTTGAATATTGCCTTACAGAAATCAGGAATGGGAATCTGAAGGCCATCTTGGGCCTTTTCTTCAGTTTGTCTCGATACAAGCAACAGCAACAGCAGCCACAGAAACAGCAACCACAACACCATCCATCCCAGCAACCTCCCCCAGTGTCCCAGCAAACAGGGCCTCCATCTCAGTGCCAGGTCGGGCTACAGCAACAGCAGCAACAGGTGCCAGCTTCACTCCAAACTCAGTGCCAACAGCCCCAGCAAGCTGCACAGCATCAGTTAAAAGCACAACCAGAAATGCAGTCAAGGTGGGAACATTTCATTTTGTTTTTTCCATTGTTTGTTTGTTTTCTTCTTCTTAAAGGTCTTCAAGAGTCAAAGAAACTGCTTTCTTTAGTTCTACTCTAGAATAAAGTCAGTGTTGGAAATTGAACGCTGCGTAGCAATTGACTTCACACCTTTGGAAATCAAGACATGCTTTAATATATTCTCCACGCTAGAAGTACTCAGTTCAATGAGTACAGAATGCCTGCAAGACCACCATATATTATAAGGATATTTTTCTCGGTATTCTTTTTGCTTCCTTCTACTTGCAAAACATAGATCCTTGCTATTACAGAGTATATACTTTGGACATGTGGAGACCAATTGCAGTTCTGAGTTTGCGAGAATGTTAAGTCCTCACTAAGAAATGGAAGGTTCTGGTAGCTATGGAAGAAATAGAGTTCATCACAAGTGGTGATGGTCAAAATCAAATCTAAGTTTGTTGGTCAATAAAAATAAGTCACTGGCTTACATGAAAAAAATGTTCACTCTTGGTGTTTGTTGGCACTCCTAGATCAGAATATAGGTATTAGAGGGGGGTCTTTCTATCTTGAGAGTCTTTAATCCTATAGGTGTTCTTTCTGGGTTAGAATAAAAACCATTGATGAAGGCAGTACCAGTGTGAATACATTTACAGCCTTCTGCTTATCTGCCCATTCCCCCTGTTAAGGGGATGAGCATTTTAGTGGGAATAACTGGGTAGGATGAAAGACTGAAGTCATATTTGCTACTCTTTTAGTTAAAGCTTGTTTGTTTCAAAATATCACAAGTTAAGGCTGATTGGTGTTAAGATAGCACATACTGGGGTGAACACTAGGTTAAGTGCTGCTTTATGTGGGATATAGAGAGCTTAAGTGAGGCCTTCAAAGAGAGACACTACTCTGAGCTTGTTTTGTTTTGCTTATGTTTTACTTAATGAACCATGCTCATCTTAGATGGAAATGACGTTTTGGTGTAATTGAAATGCATAGTGTTGCTGAAGCATGTATAAACTTCTACAGGACATAATTACTGTAAAACAAGGTTGTGTTTGAACGTATTTCTCTGACTTTGGTGTCAAAAAACATAAGATGTATGGGATCATTTGAATCTTGCTTTAATATTTTCAGTCCATTGTGTGGATTGTGCTGGGTTTCTAGCAATTTAAAAATAACCAACTTTGAGGTGTTAAATGTCAAAATGTGTATATATTTGTATATATATACACACACGTGCATTACTATATAGTAAGCTGAAATTGCTCAGATGCTGCAGAAAATCATAATAAAAGTTGAAGAGCTGAATAATAATACAATGTGAGTTTGCATGCAGAATTGCAACTCCATTACTTTATAAAAGTTAGCCAAGAAACCTTTTTTTCTTTGAAATTTATAAAAGCTCTTTACTCCCTTAAACTAGTTACTAAATTCAGTGGCATAAAAAGAAAGTTTCTGTGCTCAGTGATGTCTTCCACGTTTTCTTTCCTGTCATACAGTGCATCTCCCAGGGACTCATCTCAAAGCAAAATCATCCGATTCACTCTTGGTCAGAAAAAGTCTTCTAGGTTAGCATTTCTTCATCTTCTGCAAAGCATGAATAATCCTTTTGCAATATTTTTGGATGCATGCGTAGGGTTCATGTTGAATATATTTACCTCCTTGTTTGTAACCAGGCATATTAAAAGCAGGTGAAACATGCAAGCATTGGACCAATTTATTTATTTTTTTTTCCAAGGCATGGAATGTATTTTGGCCCACAAGAAAATAATTTTGTTCCCTTGTCCTTATGAGCTTTTATTTTTGAGAACAAAACATGGTTCTGGGAGTGCTCTCCTCACTTTCCTTGTCTGCATTAGTTGTATATTGATCTGCTATATTGAAACTAGCAGCATCAGACTAGTGCTGTCCCAGCTAGTAAGAGGAGCATACCTTGCACACCCCATGCGAGCCCAAACAGCGTTGTGTGGGTGTTTTCATTGGAGCTCCTGCACTCCCCGATGTTCTGAAGCTAATAATATCTAATCTCCCTGAAAATGATTAGTAGGTATTTCAACCTATTTTTTGATCTGAATCCCAGCTTGGCTTGCATGCCAGCCTCTATGGCTATCTCATCTCAGCACTCATATGGATGGCTGTAAGTGTCACTAATGTGGTTATTAATCTTAGCTTTCCTTTTATTACAATTATATATAAAAATCTTTTATGAGGATGTTTTATATAGCTCTACATTATTAAACTATTCTGTATGATTTTTGCTAAGATGGTGTACCATTATTTATGATTGTATTCAGCTTGGCAAGTTTGTGTAGATTGTTAGTTATGTATAATTTGGATTTATTTCCCCCGTCTTACTTCTTTTATGATAACAGTGAAGGTCTGCACTATAACCCCTGTTAAAATGTTCCCTGTTTCCTTTTCATGTTCTCTCTTGATCATGATTATGGCTTGACAGTTTGTAGCTGCCCAGAGGAGATGCTGAAGAGTAGTAACAGAGAGTGGCCTCTGAGTTGGTGCTCTGTCTCCAGTTGCACGAAGTCAGGAACATCTCCCTGCACCTAGATTTTTTTCCTAGATTTCACAAATGTCACTGTAAAATATTTTGGCCTAAGACCAAAAGTTCTGACTAAAAAGACCAGTCAGTTAAACTACAGGAAAATAATGTAGGAGAGATTATACTTTCTTCAAGAGTTTTTGTTAGCTCATACGTTTTTTATTCTCTCTGTGCTTTTATGGACAGTGACAGTCCTGACTGAGTTTAAAACTTGCCACTTCTTGAGTGGTCACAAGCTTTGAGTAGCTTTGTTTACTTTAAAATGCGAGATTTTCAAGGCTTGCATGGGCATATGTGGGGAGCCTTTTCTCCCGCCCAGCATGGGGACGTCCCTTGCCTCCTGTCAGCCCCACCAGGAGGCTCCCCTCCAGTACTGGGTGCTCCAGTGGCCTTGCTGCAGTGCTCGGCCCGTACTTTCAGTGTTTCATCCTTCTGCAGAAACTTACGGCTGAGGTATCTTGTGCATTCTCCCTTCCCATGAGAAACCTAGCTTGTTTCCGATGAAGCAAAATGAGCTCTTAGGGAACTTTCTTGTCTCAGTGCTCCCCAAGACCTCCAGAAGAGCAGCATGGCAGTTACGAAGAGCAGTTGTTCCTTCCCCTGAATATCCCTGCTTCTTCCCACGTAGTCTCCTCTACAGTGGATGAAGGGGGGTTCCCATTTGTACTCTTCTGCAGTGATGGCCATGTACAACTTTCTAGCACCCCCCAGTGTTAAAAGAGATTTCTCTTCCTGGGTAAATTGAGGGGCTTGTCTAAAAGGCTTCAACATAATAAACCTCAGAACCATGATGTGCTGTGCCAGATCTGCAGTGATTTAAGTTTGTGAATGATTTTTTGCTTTTGTATTTGAATGACGCCCTGATGTTTTTTTCCCATTTTGAGCTTTGAAAGCATGTGCATGCAGCTGCTGACGTTTTTGTTCTTTTCCTTCATGTTTTTTTCATTATTTCCTATTTCTTCACTAGTCTTTGAGAAGTCAGTTTGTAGAGGAAGCACTGCCAGACTCCTTCCTGGCTTCTTTTCCTTCCCATGGGCACAGCAGTGATTTGCTCTGTTGCGTCCCCATTCTTGCAGTTAACCGGGACTTCTTCATTTCAGCCTATTATTGGCACAGGTTATTTAAGACAAAGTGACTATTTTATTTTATACAGAACAGTGCTAAAGAGATTCTACTATACAGAAAATACAAAGACAGCACAGAGAAGTCCCCTTCAGTGCTACTGTATGTGACATGATCTGATCCTGTCTTTGAATCCCTAATGTGATCTTGTTGCTTGTCAAAACCGTGAGCTGTTTCACTAATTCTCTTCTGTGTGGATTTTGAGGAACTAATAAATCTTTCAATGTTTTAAATTTAGTCAATTTGAAATGTGGAAATATGCTCATTGGCACACAAAATACAGTGCAGGCATGGCAACTGTGTGTATAAACATTGACTTTGAAGGACTTGAGCACACACATTGTTCTGAGATGCGATGCCTGTGGCCTTCCTGCTCATCAGGCTTTTTAGAAAATTCTACCAGTCCCCTTTTGACTGAAAAGCATGCAACAAGTATCCTTTCTTGTCTACTTATTCCAGAATCTGAACTGTCTTTTTTCTAGGTAAACATCTAAATCTTTTAAATGTGGACTACAGTAAGGAAATGCAAAGTTGGCTGAAACAGCTTGCTGCCATCCTTTTTCAGTTTAAACCAGAGGCTTATACCTGCTCACTGACAACAAGGTTGCCCTAAGAGGGGAAACTTAAGCCTTGTGTGATTTTATGGGTTCAAATTAAATCCAGTTAGTGTTTTGCTGGGCTTCGCCAGTAGGCTTTGGAGCTTTCAGACCACAACAGTCATGTGCTTCCCTACAAGGAAAAAGGCAGCCGTATGCTGTGTCATTGTTATTTCCAAAATAAGTGTAGCCCTGTTCAGCAATTTGGTCTAAGAATAGTAGTGTCTCATTTGGCCTTAAGCTTGCAGCAGTGCTATTACTGCGCTGGATATGCTGCAGCTATTTTTGATTTACAAGATGTACAGCAAATGACCATTAATGAAAGCTGAATGATGGAAGAAGGAGCTATATAGAGAAGATCTGATTATATCACCTCACTCAGTGGGAGGTAGTTAAGTATGTTTTGTGTTGAGTCTATTAGAAACAACTCAACCGTTTGCCAATTCTGCTATTAGTCAACGTATGCAGGAATTTTAGAATTGGATCCTAGATTTTTTTGAGCCAAAAACTCTCATGGAAAGATATTAAAGTATCTGACTAAATGCTTTTATTTTTCTTTTCTTTTTTATTTTTTCTATTTCCTGATGTGAACCAATTCAGACTTCAACTGGTTTACCTTGTATTTTTCATCTAGGATGATTTTTTGATTTGTTCTTTCATACGGACAAAGACCTTAAAAAAGATATGCCAGTGATGTCGATCCTTTTCTTTTCAGCTTATGCATGGTATTCCACAGTTGCTTTCTCAGAGTTCTTCTTTGTATATCTAATCTTATTGTAATTCTTTCATCAGGCTTCCAGGCCCTACCACGAGGGTGTCCGCTGCAGGCAGTGAGACCAAGACTCGTGGTTCTATTAGTGCCAACAATCGACGCAGCCAGAGCTTTAACAATTACGACAAGTCTAAGCCTGGAATTCTCCCTCCAACATCAACAAGTAGCAATGAAAAAGGTGAGTGCTTGAATTTTTTGCGTTCTCAGTTTTTCTGAATAGTGGTTTTATTCAGAGGAAATTGCATTTTCCGCTAAGCTGCAGAAGTTGTAAGACTATCTCAAAGTGGTAAGTGGCTCTTTGCAAAGACAAATCCTTATAGAGCTTTAACTGAACTTACAAACTTCTAAAATAAGTGGTGCATTCCCCAAGTAAATTTTTAATAAACGTTAATAAACGTTTCCATGTGACTGAGGCTTGTAAGTTTTTATTTTGACTGCACTGAGTAGAAGATATCATTTGTACGGCAGGCAGTAGGGAAAGAAAGGGTGTAACAGCACATATGGCAATTATATGAAAGGGTAGATGAATGATCATTTTTCATATACCTAGATATATCTGTACTAATAAGGATTAAAAGGTGGTTAAAAACAGGTTAAATACTAGCAGTTGTGAAGTTTTAGTGTGCAGGTGCATTTGAGTTCTTCCCCAAATATACTTAATTTAAGCATGTTTTCAAAGGGAAGTCAGTCCCCCCAATTAGAGCTGGCTTCAGTGACTACCTGGTGAAAATCTTGTTTTGGATTTCAGTCTCAATCTAGTTTAAATTAATGACAATCATTTTACTAATTTCATGTTTTCTTGATCAGCCTCTTGTAGAACTACAGATAGGAACAAAGCACTCTCCAATGACGGTAGTTTATAAAAAGAAAATTTCTATTGCCATCTAAGTTGACTCCAGTATAGGTATTCAGATAATTTCTAAACTTGTGGAATCCATTGTATTTTTCTAAGTAACTTGTCATAAAAAGAAATTTCCCCACTAGGTCTTCAGTTTATAAAGTTCAGTACTCCTGATACCTAAAAAGCAGATTATTGAAGGAATGTTTGCCTGGACATCCTTCATGTTGTCACTTAGGTTTAGTTCTCCTTCTCAGCATAATGTAGAAAAAAATTAATTCACTGTCTTTAGTTACTATTATAAGTAACTAACAGTAACTTAGCTCCTTGGCAGAATTAAATTTGACAGTTAATAGAAATTCAGTTTATAGTCATTAAAAATGGTAGTGGCTTACAATGTGAGAGCAGTCTTTCTTTTTCTCCTAGATTCTGTAAGTCCTCCTTTCTTGTTAATTCTGTAATATTTTTGCTCTCACTTCAACATACTGGCTCCATCATTGTCTTAACCATCCCTCTCACCAAGCAAAAGCTACTGATGCTGACAGCAGTGTGGTTTACATCTCTTCCTTCTTCCCAGGATAACTTGTCCTTTGTAAAACTGACTCCACAAGCTTGATTGCTTTACAGCATTTACAACTTGGATATTTTTTTTTGTGGTAACTTTTTTCTTTATAGACTTACTGTCTGATTTCAGTAAAACGTAGTCATTTCTCAGCCATGAAACCAAATGGTAATTTGTAACAGTGGCCTTGCAGAATACCGTAGTATCGGTACTATCAAGGGATCTTTTTATTGCAGGGTGAGTAGGATGATTTATTGCTCATCTTCTTCAGAATGAGCTTTTACAAAACGTCACGGGCAGTATTTTATTGGTTTGATACTAAAAAGGAAAAGTGTATTCAAATCTGCTAAAAGAAGAAAAGTGTTAATGTTCAAGTGAGAAAGCTTCATAAACGGCCTGGATGTGTTTAGCTGTTTTTTTAACAAACAAACTTATTAGCAATCTACATTATGTTTCAAAATGGCCAAGAATCTCAAAACAGCTATCATATATTGGCATTAAGCCTGAATAAAAACAAAGTAAGAAACCATAAATAAATTTCAAAAATATAACAGAAGGATTTGAGCCCCAAAGGACTGTCTGTTTCAAAAGAGACATGGCATGAAGATGCTTTTAAACCTGGAAACCTAGATGCTTTTAAACCTGGAAAGGGATTTTGGTGATATTCTTACCTGATTTGTTACTCTGTTTGAAGATGCTCCTGAGGCAGCCCTCCTGTTCATTGGCATGATCCATGCACAAGCTCTTCCCAGCTAGTGGGGGTAGATGGCCCCTACACCAGAGTCTCTTAAAATATCAGCAGACTATAGCTGGCCTGGGTTTTGTTGCAACAGTTAATAGAAATTGATTTTGTTCAAGAATGAAAGAAATAAAAACTAACTGTAAATTATAAACGGAAATTTATTTTCATATGTAAGTCTTCAGTAGTACTTGCAGCCTCTGTTTCTCTGGTTGTTCAGCCTGGTATGCCAGTCAAGGACAAGGAAAGGACACCATGTGGTGGGGTCTAAATGGCATTGGTCTGTTGGCACCTCTGAAGGCTTGCTCTGTTTTAGGGAGTTTCCTTTCTGGAGGAAGATACTTGGTCCTTGAATGCTGTAAAGATGACATTTACAATATAAGAAGCAGCTGGCTTTTCTTGAAAAAGGTATAATCCTTCTTTACTAGAACTGAGGTTGTGACTTGCTGTCCTGAGGGTACACACAAAAGAATAGCTTCAAGAAAAACTGGCACTGGTGAAACAGGCTTTTTCATTTTGTGTCAAACACAGACAAAGGGGAGTAGAAAATCAATCTAACAATAGGCATTTCATTGAGTAGTTTGACAGGAATGGAAAACGGCCACTGAAGATTTCTTCAATGTTTTTATATGATAAACAGCACCATTTATTTTCCTTTCCTCTGCTATTGTCAAAGGTGCTTAAAATACATTATTTAAATTTTATTTATAGAGTCATATCATATAGGATTTGAAGGTAGGAACATGATGTATTTTTATAAATGTTGCCGAGAAACCATGTCTATGGCAATGCATCAGAAATGGCAAGTACTGTGTTCTGTCTGTGGTGCTGCTTTTTGAATAGCATTTACTGACTTGGTGTCTATTCACTAGGTTAGTAGTCTGACAGAATTCATTAGCTTGAGTTTGTAGCTCTGAGCGCTGTAATGCAGCATTAACCAGCAGAGTTTTGGAAGACATGGCTGGTAAAAACTGAACAGATTATTCTAGTCTGCTATGGTCAAATTGTTGGCTTAGGCTGGCAGCTAATTCTGTACCCTTAACAAAGTCATTGCCCCCTTGCAAAGATAGATCCATGCTGTGTTTCAATGCTATCTTCTTGCAGCGACTTGGCAGCATGCCCTTCAGGCTTAAGTCTCTGTGTTGTATGTGAGTAACTTGTATTAACAGTAGTCTTTTGAATGAGAGAAAAACACTGGGCTGACTCAACTTGTCTGTAGTTCTCATTCCTGTTTCTTTTCAGGAAAATGTGTTTTTCCTTCTCCAGACCCTCATGCCCTATCCCTGAATTTCATTAGATTTTGGAATATTACCCTATCTAGCAATTACAGCCCAAACCATAGGGGGTATTAGAATTGATGGAGCCTGATTTTCCTGTGTGATATTTCCCCAGTCCCCCTTGCCAATACCAGGCCTTGTGCCAGTGTCCCCTGGCTCCCGGCACGGCGAGCCATGCGTCCTGGCCCAGGCACGCATCGGTTGGCTGGGTGATCAGTACCTGCGCATGGGTGGGCAGTGAGCTGGCAGCTGCCATCAAGGGAGAACTTGAACTCTCTTGGCTTCCCCTCAGCTTACCAAGCTGAGTAAATAAGGCAAGTCAAGTGCTGGTTTCAGCCTCGACTTTCTTCAGTTTCAGAGAAAAATCTTGCCGTTGTGCCGTTGGTCTTCTGCCTAGTTCCTCTCTCACACATCCAGAGAAATAACGGGCATTTGTCAACTGGGAAGCTAGACTATCAACTGTTGAGGCAGACAGCTCTGGAACACTCATTCCTCATTGTAATCCATCTCTTCAGTAAGATAAAGTGGTTACTGAAGAAGCATACACAATAATCTACTTCCTGAAAGAAGTTTTTTTGTTTGTTTGTTTGTTTTTGAGGTTCGTGGCCTTTATGTGTTGCATAAAATACTCAGAACTTTGGTTCTGGGGAAAGAAATAATAATAATTTTAAAAAATCCTGTCAAATTACGGCCTTCCAAAAAAAAAAAAGGGGGGGGGGCGTATGTAAGTTGAACTTGAACTTTACTTAAAAACAGTCGTGACATAAAGTTGGTTTTTATCCATGAGAAACAAAACCAGTTGGTCTGACAAATTTTTGGCTTATTTTACATTAATTGTAACTTGCCAGACAAGTTTATTGTCAAACTGCTAAGACAAGTCAAGTTTTCTGACCCATATCCTGAAGTTTGCCTAAGGAAATGAGACTTAGACCACCACGTTGGGTGTCAGTCAGCTCTCTCATGGTAAGTTTTGATCCCTTTACACAATACTAGCTCTGTTACATGTTTTTGGAGAAGGAAATGGGAGAAAAAGAAATCCAACT
The DNA here is from genome assembly GCA_011075105.1 of Heteronetta atricapilla. Classification (NCBI taxonomy): domain Eukaryota; kingdom Metazoa; phylum Chordata; class Aves; order Anseriformes; family Anatidae; genus Heteronetta; species Heteronetta atricapilla. The sequence continues at coordinate 1,667,275 of CM021735.1, read as the reverse complement.
GTTTTGGCAGACTGTTTTGGCATGAGTGATCGCTTCATGATAGAAGGTAGCCTTCGGTGTATTACATTTGAATAGTTTTCTTGCAAAGTAGGATGTATTTTGCAGCCTTTAAATAATCTGTGGTCTTTCCCTCCAAATGCAAACTGTCTTGTTAGTCAGTCGTCTGTGTCTTGTGGCAACAAAAGTGCATTAATTAAAACAGAATACATCAGAAATGAAAAGGACAGTAAATGGAGCATGGAGGAACAGCTAACTACTGGAAAATAACCTAGGTGTTTTTTTTTTTTTATTTTTTTTTTTTTTTTTTTAATATTCCACTAGTCAATTAATGATGAGACCACTGGTTTTCAAGAAATCTAGAAAGGATTTATGTAACATCAAAAACTATTACGCTGTTGTATAACCATAGGAGATTCTTGGATCCATGCAAGCGTGTATGTTAGATATATGTGTATTCTTAGCAAAGGAGTACACATAAGGAGATATTCTCTGTCATAAAAACCTGGAATGTTGCAGGCCTTTGCTTATCCTGAATGTTGGGAATTGAATTGATTTTGCCAGATGACATTTGCAAATGTTGAAAGAAATTGGAGTGTGAAGTCCGAGTCACAGAAATAAAGGTGACTGTAGTTCCCAGTGTGCTTCTGAAGTCTCTTGTGATCATTGGCTGTGAGCACAGAGGAAGAAGCCATTGGTGTACTAGGGCCATTTCCTAGATAGAAAGATGTAAATACAAGGGTTGACGAAAACCTTCACCCAAAAGTATGCAGGCCAGTGTAGATAATGAGTGTGTTTTAAAAGCACTTTTTTTGACTTCTTTCTTTTCAGAAGAAAATAGAAGCTGTGGGAGATGCTATATGTAACAGACTTTTGGAGATCCTGCAGTTAAACTAAAACTTTTTTTTTTGCAAGCCTCACTTCAGCTTTCTCTTACAAGCAATGATGGATTGATTCAGAGAAAAAATCTGTGACATGAATAAATGTAACTACCGTTGCTTTGACACGTAGGAAAAACATAGCAGAAAGATGTCCAGTAAGATTTCTGAGAAAATGAACTATTCACAGACACTTAAGTAGATACAGATTTATTTGTTTTTTAAAGTCGATCTGGCTGTGTGCACACTACAACTTGGACAAATAAGAATAATTTGTTGTGTGCAAATAAGATAGAAGAAAAATCTATACCTCAGGATCCTTGTCATGCCTAATGACAGATTCGTTTGATTTTCATATGGTTTAATTTTCCATGTAATAATCAATAATTGAATGCTAACAGGTAATTTAAAATAATACAGTGTTGGTATGCTATTGTTCTTTTTGGACTTTGTGGAGCTTTATGAAAATAGCATTTGCAGTATATGTGTGGTCTTCCTCTTGAGCTGTAGAACTAATTGATAGCTGCTGACAGTGGATGCTTAAGTTTTATGCATGTAAAATGATAGGGGGACAGTGATTTTATTTATTTGTTTGTTTATTTAGAAACTTGTTGAAATCTTGGAGCATTAAATCAGTCTGCCTAAACTTTTGGCTATTCACTTCTGGAAATCTGTCAAATCTGGAAATCTCAAGGCATTCAAAAATGAAACTAAAAACCAGTATGGTAAAAGTCATTAGAATATACGTTTGCTGAAACGCATAACTTGCAATGATTTATGAAATTAGAATGTGTTAGGATTAAACATGTAATTTCCTGGTTGTTTCAGCACCCGTTACAGGCTTCATACCAACTGATTCAGTATTGTAACTCTGGAGTGTCTACATGTGTTAAGGAACTGCCTGCTTTTCATGTGGTGGTGTATGCTGTCTATCATGGAGTGAGGTCCAGATCTACACAAGATCTTTAGGAATCACTGTGTGCTTTGGGTGTATAAATCCAGGGGGGAGATCTTCAAGGCTTCCACTTAATACCTTAAGTACTTGAAAGTCCATGAGCAACTGTGTTTACAAATTGGAACTTCTCGAGATGCTTAGAATTCCAACAGTGATCACAAGAGAGGAGTGAAAAAAGTGGTTATCTGTGGCCCTTGGGTAGGGCTGCCATTTAGCAGGTGGGGGTCTTGGGCTTTCAAACAATGTGCAGGGCTGTCAGATGCAGGAACTAAGGAAGCATCTAGGAGAAGAACGCAGATTTCCTGTCTTCCAACCATTTTGTTCCACAGAATGGTGACACTCTTCTGTGTTTCACTCTTCTGTGACACTCTTCTGTGTTTCCATTCACTTTGCATATATATATATATGCATATATATATATATATATATTCTTTTTAATGAAGTGGGATAGCTTCCTACCAATGTCAATGCAATTATCACTTCCCCACAGCTTACAGCATAGAAGCCTGGGAGGATGTGTTTGAGCTGACTGTTGTTGAGGAGGGTGCAAAGCCTGGGTATTTCCCATGTTTTGGGTGAGCGCACAGGCTTGTATACACAAATGCAGTATGAAATAGGAATAGCTTCCCATAACTCACTTGCAAGGTGTAGGCATGTTTTACATCTCCAAGGACGTATTACAGACCCTTAAGTCAAGATAGGCTGCCTTTTTGTTGTCCCAAGAGTTTCTACTCAAATCTTGATTTAAGGGATAATCTGCTCTTCAGTATTTTCTTTTGCTTTCTTAGTCTTTGCAACCTCTCTGACGCCAGTTTCAAGATGAAGAGAAGACTCACATTCTCTAGCAAGGATGACTTAGACCCCCATATCCATCCCATAGAAACTTTCTTTGAGGTTAGGGCATGATAGCTTAAACTTGCTTTTTGGGGTTACCCCCCCCAGTTTGTATGGAAAATTGCCTTCACACTAATGGGAATTTCAGTGTCCACGTTCCATGTGTCATAGAATGGCAACATGCTATGGAAAATGTTTTTATTTTCAGTGATTAGCCATTTGTAATTGCTGTAGTCTTCTAGGCAGGGTATTTTTCTGTGTCTAATTGATGTTATGGCTTTTACTCATACAAAAATAGAAATAGATTCAGAAAATTTAGAATCTAACTGCATTTTGGGTTTGTGAGGAAGTAATGATCCACACAGGCTTGTGGTTTTTGGTATCACCATAATCCCTTCGTATAGTTGAAGCCTTTTAATTCATTTCTGAATAGTCCAAGTTATTTAGTCTATGCATATGTAAGTGTATCTTCGGCTTACTTTTTTTGTCCTTTAATATCCTTTAACACCACAAACATCCCGTAACATGAAAAGCATCAGCCACCTCCCAAGGTCACCACTGAACTCATCTTAATTATCATAAGAAATAAGAAATACCCCAAACCTTATTTGCTTGTGCAATGTAGAATAAAGAAAACTACTTCTTGTCCATGGCAGGAAGGAGCAGAACTGCATCCTAGGTAGTATCAAGTATGAAACTTAAACTGAAGCACGCAACTTCAGTAAAGAGCTCGATACAGTTGACTTGGTCATTAATCTGTTCCAGTGTTTTGCACAGCTACACAAAATTGACAGTCCTTTGATAGAGGCTTTAAAAGCAATCTTCTGTTCTGCAAAATGGTGGGTATTCTGGAACAGCTCTGAACACCCGCCTGTATCCACTGTCTTCGCTGATCTTCAGGTACTCGCTTTTCATTTTGCATTATGAAGAGTTTGGTAGCATTGTATGGGAATATTCTGTTTATTGCTGTCTGACTTGTATCCCCAGTCTGTAAAATCCCTAAAATTATGAAGCTATAGGAAATGCCAACTTAATGTCATCTCCAGTATGTTTATGATGTGAAACAGTAATTTGACTGGTAGGCTTACACGCTTAGGTTTATTTTCTATTTTGCTCCTAATATTTTATTTTAAATAATCCTACAGATGGCAGTAGAAGTCCGTGGGAAAAATGACACATTTCCCTTTGGCTTGAATTTTAGATAAAATGTCAGTAAAGAAAAGGCACTACCAAACTTGGCCCATTTCCACATGGGATCAAAGGAAATGTTTCTTTTTCAGATTTGTGAAGAAGGCACTGCTAATAATGTCAGGTTTCTCATAAACAAGAAGTATTAAGAAAAAGAGAATTCATGCATACATATTTGTGCACTGAAATGAAATAAATGTTTTAATAGCCGTGTTCTTGAAAACTTACTGATACGAGTCTCATCAGAAGGTTCTGCATCAGATCCTGCTGACTCAGCTATAATCTGAGCTCCGTGTGTCTCTGTTTCCACGTATGGATATCCTGTATTTACAGGGAAGTAAGAGAAGCGTGTGTTTCTCTGGTTAATGTTGCATTCCTTTTATTTCTTACAAAGGTTAGGTAATGCCTTTTGGAATGCAGTATATTTTGAATCACTGTCTTTTGGTATGTGAAGGCTGGTTGCTGTATTCACAAAGATACATGGTAAAGGACATAAAGCATGTGGTACAAGTTCCTTTAGGGGAATTTCTGTCTGGCAATAGGAATAAAGTTCTTCCCTACAAGAACAATTAAATAGTGAAAAAGTTTGTCCAGGGAAGTGGTGGAATCTCCCTTGTTGAAGGTACTCACCATTTGCCTTAATAAAGCCCTGGTTAAACTAATCTGAGACCCTGCTTTCATCTGAAGGTTGGAACAAATGTTCTCCAGAGGTCTCTTATAACCTGGACTTGTCTGTGATTTCTACAGTTGATAGAAATGGTTAGTTTTGTAGGGTATTAAAAATATACGGGACATAGACTATGTAGTGTCAGTGACTTCTTTAAGGGACTCTGTTCGGGAGCAGAGGCAAAGGCAAACTGACATGTACTTCGTGATTGATAGTTCTACCTGGTAAGAACAAATCTTGAATATTTTATTGCTGTCCTAAATGCCTTTCTTATTTAAATGTTCCATCTTTTCCCTTGTTCTATGCTGATGCTCAGTTCAGGTCTGTTGTTGTGTAAAGCTTTGTATATTGCAGTGTAATACAGTGATGGTCCAAACCAGTCCATGTTCTACTCGTTACAGGCATATTTACCCTGCAAACACAGCTAAAATACTTCCCGTACAGAGGGTAGCATTGATATTCAGGGAAGTACCAGGATCCACAGATCTCAGAGAATCAGAGGTTCTCATGGCAATGACAATTTTGTGTGCATCAAACCTCTGTGGAGTCAGCACTAAGGGGATGACATTACTTTAGTCCAGCTATGAGCTCTGGCAAGTATGAAATTACCACACTTTGATGCTTTTAAATATTATCTCACTTTACATGAGATTAAATGTTAATACTTCATTAAGTATTATCTAATTAGACTGGAAGAGATAATAGCGTGTCTCAAAGGACAGGTATGGAATTTCTTTCTGTTATCTTTTTCACTTTGTGATATCAAAATAGGACTGACTACCACTTTAGTAAACTGTTGGCATGGAAACTTCCACTCTGCTGAACAAATGTTTCTTGCTGGTGTGTGGTTACGTACACCAAATGTGTGCTAAAAATGTGTGCACTTTGTATGTAGGCAGTTATATTTGTCAGTACAGTTCAAGAGGGCATGACATAGCTCATCGTAATTTTAGTAGTAATGACTCTCCAAAGTTAAATTCACATAGCTGCAAAGAAGCGTTCACAGGTAGGACTATGAAAACCCCCCTGGTACTGACTACTGCAGGCGTTATATCCTGCGTTGATATAAAAAGCACCTGAGAATACGTTCTAGGCTTACTTCTGTGTGATACTGAGCTTTTCTCAAGCTCAGGATTGCTTAAGGTTATTCAAAAGCAGCAGATTTGGATTAAGTTGACCACAAATGAACCAAAGTCAGTTTAAAAAATACTGACTTTGAGATTGTTGCTTTCTAAGTCCTTACCAGGAACAAGATGAGATGTGCATAGTGAAATCAAAATGCAGGGTTCTCACCTTTCATGGCAGGAGTAGTATCGTGAAGGCTGATGTTTTCAGCAGCATTCAGATGGACATTGAAGAAAGGGATGTGCATAAAACGATGAGAAGAAGGGTATGGAAGAGGTTTGGAAAATTTCCTTTGCAGCTAGGTATTTAAAAGATAAATTTATGTTCTATGTTTAAAAGGTTATTTCCTTGTTACTTACAAGATATCTATAGGGAGTGAGATTTATATTAATAAAGATTCTTTATTACCTCAGTAGACTGCATATGAGTATCCATTTGTTTGGAATTTGAAACTAGCCCAATTCAGATAGCAAACTAGATGCAGTTTTTAAGAACATGGGTGATAAGCTGTTGAAAGGGATTAAATTAGACATAATGAGTCCAAAATTAATATCTACCAAGAGCCGATGTGCAGGCAGATTTAAAGATTTGGCTCAAATTACTGAATGAAATTCTTTGGCTTAATACATAAAAAGGTCAACTCAAGTGTTCTTAGTTGTTTTCATGAATTAAAAATCTTTTATTTAAGAGCATGACAATGGAGGACAAGCCCTCTTCTGTAGCTGCACATAAAACCAGATGAAATATTTGATGTTCAAACTGACTGGGGTTGGCTCCTGTATCAAGTACAGGCTGGGCAGTTGTTCTGTCTTCTGATGTTGCATGTGTTCCTCACTGGAAGCCTTATGTTCTGCTTAACCTCACACAGTTTTTCCACTCTCAATAAATTAATAAACAGGGACAAAAAGCAGACTTTCTCCTTTCTGCCAAATAATAGTATAAGAATGAAAACAAAATGTGGTGGAAAAAAAAAAAAGAGCTGAAACTTGTAAAACATGATAGAGATTCCTGTGAAGAAGTTAACATTTTTTTTTATACCCAGTTATAATAGCATTCAGTGTAGAGGCTGAATTTGCAACCAAAGGACTTTTCTGGCAGCAGGTACAGGGCCAGTTATTGTCACAGCTGTGGCAGGGGAGCTAAGACGTTGGGTTCATCCGGACAGCTAGAGTCAGATCTGGTGAAAGGTTACTGGGATGGCCAAAGTTAGAGGTGATTATCCATCTTTCTTTCTATGCATGCATCCGTCCATCTATACACATGGTCAGCCTATTCCAGGGTTCAGCACTGCCTCTTCTGCTACTCTTCCTTGTTGCCTGGCCATAGAAAAAACCATTCTTTTTGGTATTTAAGGGTTGAGATGAACACAGGACACTGACCACAATGAAAGGTTTGACTGCTTTGTTACGGTATTACAGGTGTGATGTTTAAAGCAAACAACCCCCCTGGCTGTTCCTGTTGAGCGGTGGTCAGGTTGCCAGCTGCAGCGCAGACATTTCTTTGCAGGCATGTTAATAACCAACCTGGTCTGATGGGAACTCATTTCAAATTGCTATTGCCCTTTAGGGGGGAAAAAAAGAAGTTTAAATGAATGGATTTTATTGTCCCCAATTCATATCAACATGATTTCAAGCTAGAGACCATAACCATAGTATAAAATTTACATTTAACAGTGGGAGAAAACAGTGCCATCCCAGTGTTGGTAAATGAATCTCTTGGGCATAAAATATTTGTATGCTGTGGTTTTGTCCATTTTGGTAACCAGGCAAGAGAAGTTACTCGACAAGGGATTGTTTGGCTGCCTGAGAAGAGGTATCGCGAAAGCCGGGCCTCCAGATCTGATCTCGCAGGTGGCTGCTGTGCAGCTCCGTGCTTGTGAAGCTCTGAGGAAGGCTGTGTTTGTTACTGGCATCACTCGGAACTGCTGCAGCGTACGAAGCTTGCTAAGGTCTGCTGCCAATTAGTCTCACTGAGCTTTTCAGAAAGCTCAGTGTGGAGTCTGCCTTTAAAAGGGATTTGAAAGCCACTTGCAGTGCCCTCCCACGTGTTTAAAAAGTCATGGTAATGTTGGTAGCTGATACAAGCTATCAAACAACAGTTACTGTAATAAGTCTTAGCATTTTGAATGATATCTTTTGGTAATTAAAGGCTGAATAGTCCTGAAATTTAAGTGTCTGATATCTTACAGAAGAGAGAGTAAATATAACTCCACAAAGGCAATTTGCAGCTTGGAGGACTCGCTGTCTGCACAGTGCTCCCTGCCTGGCCGGTCCCTGCAACATCTGGTGGCAGAAAAGCAGCTTGCTAAATAACACAGAAATGAGAAATGAAGCCTGGTATCTCGAGCAGCGTCCTTTACATGCAGCATGCGACTGTGATTTCCAGCAGAGAACTCCGATACACTTTAATCGATCCTGAAAAGGCATCGATGCTCTGTGCGAGCACCCAAGGCTGCTGCTGGTCGTGCCAGGGCCCCAGCGCTGCACCCAGCTCTGCAGCTGCTGCGGGCCGGCTGGTCACAGCGGGGGCAGCAGCAGCGTTAGCACGCTCCGGAATATCAGCAATTAGCGGAGGTCCTGCAATAGAAAGATCCCTCTGAACAGCGTGTGGATGTCGGAAAGCTGGGAAGTGGTTTTATAGAATGAATCAGTCATCCCCTGCGACGGATGTAAGCTGTAGGTTAAAGGATTTTTTGTGGCAGTAGTAACTTTCTCCATGACTGAAATCGTGTTTGTGTAGGTCTAGAAAAAAATTCTGGAGTTTGACTTTCTAGAACACTCGCTTTGACTTCTGTTTAGTACCCAGTGTGTTCTTAGCTTTGTTTTTGTTTTTTTTTTCTTCAGAAAATTGAGTGAGCCTAATGTTTACTTTTGAAGTGGTGACTTGATAAGACTGCAAAAGTTACTCAGATGAAAAGAACAGCAAAAACAGAAAAGGGATTTTCACTCTTAAATAAAAGTGATAGGCTCAACACAGAATGTGAAAACATCACAAATTTAGGTAATTCCCCCTTTTAAAAATGTACAAGTGCTTCATCTTGGTGAGGTGCAAAGCAAAGAGCAGGTTGTTCTTGGTGTTTAGAAGGCTGCCTGTGTGCCCACGTGTGCCAACAGCCCAGAGGTGCTCTCCATCCTTGCTGACCGATGGCTTTCTCTGCAAGTCAGACCGATGATAAAAACAAGTTTACATAATTTGCCTTGATAAATCTGTAACCTTATGAAAAGGTGCCATGAAGTTGGTGTTTCCTACCATTCTGCTGTATGTACTACAAAAAAGCCAGATGCCGGAGTAACTCTATCAAGTTTTCTAAGTACAGAGTGGAGGTATTTATCAAATGTCCTGTGTGATTTACTTCTCTTTTGATATCATGAATTTAATGTGGCTTAACAGAAAAAAATAAAAACAGAGAGAGAGAAAGGAAAGTACATGGGATAACATGAAAGATAACTTCGAGAGTCTGGTTGTTTGCTTCCTGTTTTCTTCCTGGGAGAACTGCTAGGTTTTTGTTTGCTCCTTAGTCTAAAACTACTTGCACTATCATCAGACAATTTTGAGTCATCACTTTGCAGAGTAGGTATACCTGGTTTTAACTCTGTTTAAAGACCGGCATTTAAAATTGTGACAAGTTTGAAGCATACATTATCTGGTTTTGGAATTGCATCTGTAAATAAACAGCAGAGTCTATGCTCCAGCTCTGCAGTAAAATCGAGTGTACCTGTACCCGAGTGGTGTTTGCTTGTCTGTTCTGAAACATCCCATGGCAGGCATGACAGTCTCATAACCTACACATAAGGTTACTGGCTTATGTTGTGAGGTGACTGTCATGGGAGTCAGTGTCAAACAACATGCTTGTCTGTGTATCCTGGGGTATTGCCTGCATCCTGTCACTTTTCCAAGTATGTTTTGAAAAGATCGGCTCATCTGGGTGAATCTTCAGCAACATTCTTACATTGGGTGTGTGCCAGTAAGACAACTTAAAGACTTTCAGAGTTTAACAAGCAATATGGCACATTTATAGGACAAGACACAAGTATGCAGTAAATCATATGTTCAATTCTACAACTTTTTAACTGGCTAAACTTGGCGTTTAAAAATATGTCCTCTTTTACCTAAACAGAGACTAGCTGAAGGTTTAGTCGCGACTGAAATGGAGATTTGCAAGACCACAGAACTTTGCCATAATTTGTGTAAGCCTTAGTAACAAGCCAAAATTATATTTTAAAAAAGTTTTTGAAAAAAAAAAAAAGCCAATGACATGCTCTTAAGCGTACAGTTCATTAGGATTAGGAAAACAAACAAACAAACGAACACCAAACACCCTTGTGCTTTGAAGTACAATGTAACCTTGAGAAGGACCCCAATGCACATCTGTAGAGCGATACGGGAAACCGTGGAACTACACTAATTTATACCAGCTGAAGAGCTGGCCCAGGATTTCATGGACTTTACAGTTCATAGATGTTTCCTTTTAAAATAAATATTTACCATTTCCCGTAAATTTATTGCTGGGTGAATTGTGCCAGAGGAGCAACCATGGAAACTAAAGCTCACTATTAAGTCATAGGAAAGAAAGAAAACAGGAGGATTGCTACATCCCAGACTTCCATAAGTGCCAGTATGTTTTTACCATACCAGTAGAAACCTCTTCTCCCTGGGTATATTTCAGCATCTCTGGCCTCTTCCATTTGAGGCTTCTCAGTTGAGCATTTTGACTGGTCCTTGTCCATAACCAAATGCACCTACAGAATCCATAACCGACTCCAGAGAACTACTGCCACTTCTGAAGTGGTTGATGAGCATCAAGTCATGGTCAGGCCTTTGTGACTGTAACAAACAGTAGTAGATCATTACTTGCATGTTGTCCTGGCTTGAGAGATATGCTGCTGCAGACTTCCAACCCAGAAATTGAATGGATTCAATTTTTTTTTTATTTCTTTTTAAGTCTAGCTTATAATATGCTATTATTCTTCCTTAAAGTAGTCTGTAGCTTTGTCCAGTGACCTGATAAATGCTAAAAAAACACATGAAGATGTCCAGCCTGACGCTGTTCCACTGGTGGCTGTTGTGTGAGAAGTTAAAAATTCTTTTCTTCACTCCTATGACCAGAACTTTCATTGAGCAGAGAGATGAAGATCCCAGTGTAGAAAGTGGTATCTGTCCATCAGCTGTTTTATATACAAGTTTAATAGGTTTGCACATATTTACATATGTTCATGCATATTCATACATACGATGGTAAAGTACTGGTATTTCTAAATGGTTTGGTTTGACTCATCTGGTTAAACACAATATCCATGTTCAAGAATACATCAGTATTTGTAATTTTACTGTTTACAGCTAGACAATTATGTGACTTCTGAATAAGCAGAATATGATGTTTCTCAGTTAAAAGGTGGCTTAGCTTGGTGCATCGATTCATCAGTGGGAGTTTTCTTAGGTGTTTTTTTCTAATGCCTGTCACTTCTCTTCTAAAAAATTGATTCCATTGCTACCTCTGAGGTAATTCCAAGTCCAAACTGGAGCCAGTGCTAATAATCAGAATAGGCCACAGGTCAGTGTTCTCTAAGTGTGGTTCTCAGACCACCAACGTGTTTATGGCATATTGCATATCCTACCAACCTGTAGAATAGGTGTTTCAAGTTGAGGCCACTGTGTATACATATGGTCCATGCCACCTATGCGTAAAGCCTAATGAAGACTCCTCAACAGCTCCTTGCCTAAATTCATTAATGTATTGAATAACCCTCCTAGGAGAAATCTTGGGGGATTTCAGCGTACAAATATTGAGAAGAAAAATCAAGAGTAATGAACAAGAATGGTATTTGTTTAGGATTAAATGGAGAGTGCAACTCATTTGGAATGGCATGGTAAACTTGCTTTCATGATTTTATGGCAATAGAACTTGTATGTGGTTGATGGAGGTCTCTCCAACTTCTTTCTTAAGCAGTCATGTGGACAGCATTTTGAGTTTTACAGTAACTAAACACAAACAACAAGCAATTCAAGTGTCTTAGTTGGTTATGTCAAGACAATGAGAAAAGGATTGCCTGTGCTCCAATTTTATTTCCCTTCACCTCAGCAAAAATACCAAATCTTGGCGATGTAAACTAGTAAACAACAGTACTATTGTTTCATCTGCTGAAGCTTTGTGTGAATAGAGGGAACTTTACAGAAATGTGAAAGCTTAGGGACTGGCTTATCTTCAGACTTCAGTATGGGTTTTTAGAAGTACAGTACGTTTCTGTGAATACACGCAACTGCTATTGAAGTTGCGTAGTCTACCTCGTTGAGGCTGAAGAAGTAAAGGAAGAATGGAAGGAAATGAAATGGAAAATATTAAGGAGTAAGGGTGATTTTTCTCCTATATTACAATAAATTGAATCACCCCTAAAGGGAAGGCCAGCAGATAGAAGTTGAGGAAACCAACTCTAGTCAGCTTGGTGAAATTTTTGTCCAAAGTCAAATGTTTCCTATCTGATCATCTCTCTGATTACACAGACTTTCCCTATCTGGCAATCTCTGCCTTTGAGAAAACATTTTTGTTGCTTTTTGCTGTGGGCCAGAGTAGAAGAGAGAATACAAAGATTCAGTCATCTTGCCCGTGGAGGCCGTGCCTCTTCCGCAGCCCCAAGCCAGCCAGTCAGTCTGCCTGCTCCACACAGCTTTAGTTCTCTAGGGTCAGCGGTGTTACAACTGAAATAGAAACTTCTGTGAATCTGAAGAGTTTTGCTTATTTTGAGGGAGGGCTGTGTGCCAGGGTACTCTTGTTAGGAACATTCTGCTCTACCTGTCCTTGTTTTGGATTATGGAAAGATTCTAATTTTTATAGTAGGCTCCTGGCAGAAATACAGACGTTGCCATACTTCAGGGGTTCGCTAGGCATGATAAATCACCACTAAAGAATAGCTCAGCTAAAAAGCTTTTCTCTGTAGAACTCTTAATTGCAGTGCTTTGAAGGAGAGTCTTCTGGTTGGTGGACAGGAAGGTCAGGACTCGCTCATTATTCCTCTACATGGGAAATGATGAAACTGCCACAAGGGTTTCTGCAGTTCTGGCACTACAGTGTCATAGAGCAGCTCTGCTTTTACTTCCTAAATTAGAGTTTGGTTGTGGGTTTGCTTTTAACTTACTTATCTAATCTATGGGCTGGAGTAAGATATTTCTCTTCATGAGAACTTCTTATTTTTCCCATAGCTGTGAAATAAAAAATGACAGCTTATTCATTCTGAAATGAATAAAAATAGTGTGAAGTTCTTGACCCTTCTAAGAAGACGTAACTATGAGAGTATCTTTTGTCTTTGTGTTGCTTTTCATGCTTATAATGAAAACGTTTTTGAAAGTTTTTGGTTATGGCAAATCAAAGTACACTTGCTTAGACTGAACATGACAAATGATGAGAAATTGCATATATTTTCTCCTGACCTTATTATAACGTAAGCTCTCAAAGACTTCTGTGTGTGATTTAAATCATAAGCCTTCGGATTCTTTTTTTTTCATCACAAATGGGTAGGTTTGCAGTTAAGACTTTACAGGAGCAGCTGAAATCAGATTTACCCATGCTACAGTGCGTACTGGCATTGGAACTAGACCACCAACATCTTTTTAACAGGAACGCTAGGAACAAAATAGATTTCAGGCCAAGATTTGACTTTGAAAAGAGGAAAGAGATCATTACTTATTGTAGACCGTAGCTTGGTTTTGAAAACATTTCTTTTATAATCAGTTTTAGTTAATGCAGGTTGCTGAAGAAAGAAAGTATCTCCCTCACAAAGGAACGCATGGGAAATAATAAGCTTATTAATCGAATGCATGAAACCTGCTCTTCTTTTCATGAAAGAAGGGCCTATGCTACGCTGAATAAAACTTGCCCCTTTGCATGCTGATGTATTATCCACATATTGATGTTACTGCTTCATTAGGAAACCTAGTATTTGAATCTACATTCTGGCAGCAGAATCCCTTTCGTTTACCAAGATTGGTCTTAGGAGTAAAAGAGCCAGCAGACTTGTTTGTGAGAAAGAAATGAAGAATCTGAAAAAGGCTGGAGCTTTCTTAAGCTGAAGCCATTTTTCAAGAGTGTGTTTTACGGTGAACCTTTTATTTCTTGCATTAACATTCTATGGTAGAATGTAAGAAAAACTTGAGGACTTTGAATTTCCAATTTCACTGTATTTGACCTGAGAATATATCAAAATCCATTGAGTTTGTGTAAGAAAATATCTTCTTTCTCTTCCCCAAAGTGTGACAGCTTAGCATGTATATATATTTTGAAGTTTCTAAATATTTTTCATTGGTATCAAATGTGTAGAATCCAGCATTCATAGAATGTGCTTACTGGAAAACGTTAGGTAGAGACTCCAAAAATTACATTTATGTCCCCATATACCCATTTAAAAAAACTTGTTGCAGCCATAGTGCTGTCGTCCTAATTCTGATTTCTCTGACATGCTTGTAGATGAGAAGAAACTATCTGAATGGAATTTTATTATACTCATTCCACACCACTGTCAGTGGCAGTGCAACTGAGTTCCAAGCAGATGTGTGTACGCGTTGGGGTCAAAGTGAATGCCGTGTTCATTTAAGAAAAGAAAAACGAAAGCGTATATTGTTCAATGACCCAACCAAATCTCAACACAAAACACCTAAAAACATTCAGAGAAATTAGAAATGAAAAAGTTCTGGATTTGGGAAAAAAAAAAAAGCTTTCAGATTTGGAAGAATAAGCCATTTCATTTGATAGAGCAAAACCTTTTCCCTAAAAGTTCAAGGACTGGAACACCCATCTGGGCTGTTAGGAGGAAGTTCATTTCCCAAATGAAACAACTCTTGCTATTTACTTTCAGGAAAACATTTGTATTGCTCATAGGAAGGCTGTGCTGACATGGGTTGCCTTCTGTTTCTCCTCCCACAGCTGATGGGTAGTGTGTTAACAGTGAGCTCGGTCTTTGACCTAGAGGTGGACTTTTACAATTGGGTTGTGGACCAGCCTGGTCCTCAGGTATCTCTTTGCTCAGGTGTGTGCCTCAGCCTGCAGGTCACACCTCATGCTAAGACTATAGGTAGGCTCTGAGATGAGGGAATGCAGAATGGCCTTGTTCTTACATGTAAACACATAACTTGTGTGGGTTTTTTTCAAACTTAAGAGTCTCTTTGAAAAGAGCACATTTCTTTTCCAAGCATGTTCCATTGGCTACATGCTCAGGCTGAGCACCCCATGCTGGGTTTGTGTTGCTGCGTATCCTGCCCTAGCTGACTGCACAAATAGCTCTCCCCACACTTCCTCCTGTATTCTCTAGGTATATGTAAAGTAATAAGCACTACTTTGTAGGTGGCTCCTTTATCAATGAATTTCCAGGCATCACTCTTATTTTGTCCCAGTCAATTTCCCTAGTAATTCCTGCAACTTGGTTTTCCTGAGAAAGTAAAGGGTTCTCTGCTTGTCTTGATTTATACGTTAGGTTCATCTTTGGATCCAGGCCTGTGTACGTCCATGATTCACAGACTGATTTATGGGCACGGGCATGCTTTATGTCAAGATTTGTTCAACTTTATTATGCCGGAATGGACTAGGGACTTAGTTTTGGAAGTACTATGAAACTGCTGCTTCTGTGGAAGTACCCAGGTATTGAGATGGGCAATTACTTTTATTTATTTATTTATTAGATGAAGCTATACAAATTATTTACAAATGACGCACAATTGGGAGTTCTGTGAAGCTTTTGTTGCATTACTGAGTGTCTTCTGTGGAATGCAGGCTGAGACAAAGGCTTGCTTGTTTGGACATCACAAAAGGAGAGCAGAGCAGCATTGCAATCAGAAGTAGATGATGATAGGTAGGAGGACGTCTGGAAATAAAAAAAAATAATAAAAAAGCAGCAGTGTACTGTCAAAAGCATCAAGGTAAAAGCAATGATGCAGAGCATCTAAAAGCTGAGGGAGTAATATTTCCAACAGCTTATATGTTAGCTCTGACCTTTCCTTCCTCCTGTCTGTGGGCAGGGCACAGTGACGTTGGGTCACTGCCCTCCCTGCGCTGGCAGGCAGCGTGACTCCTACGCTATCACTTGCTCAGCCCTCCTTGATCCATCTGATGGAATTTAGCAGGTTTGAGCAGAGCCAGTGTGATTGTCGTTCGGGATGTTTGGTGGGTTGTTTTTTTTTCTTTCTGTGCCGAACAGGAGTAATGCCCTTGAAGTCAGCAGGCTAGCAGTATCCTGAAAGAAGCATAATGTGTCTGTGAACTGGCAGATGCTTCTTTCCATCTCCCCACGGGTAGTTTGACTTAGGAAAAGGACTGGCAAGACCAGCCAATATAATAGTTACTGGTTAATAACAATGCTGGAAATCTTCCAACTTCAGTAATCTTTTTTTAAAGTATCATTAATTCCTGCTTTGTCCATAACCCTGTGAAATGACTGAGTTTATTATTAAGGAATCTCTAGTACTCTTAGAAACCCGATTCTACATTAAGTCATGAAGATGTATGTGCTTTAAATCTTTAGTAGATCTGGTTTGGATCAGAGAAAGGAGGTTAACAGAGCTGTATCTTCAGTGAGCAGCTGAAAGTGAAGTAAAACAGTCCCTGTGTGGTTGCAGCGGTTCATGATTTACAGGGCTGAATTCACTGGGCTGCTCCTGCTGCCGAAAACGCACGCTCTCAACCGCTGTTGATTTTTGAATTAAAAAAAATGCAGCTCTATACACAGTTTACTTTATTGCTAGAGGGAAGAGAAATATAGGTAAGAGCCGTTAATCCCCAGCAGGCTGCTGGGCAGGCAAACAGACATAGATGACAAAAGTTAATTGGAAACATGAGCAGTTTAACAGAAAACATATTTGTGATAATTGAGAGAGTAACGTCTCCAGAAAGGAAACTCAGCAAAGAGAAACTTCAGAAGAGAAGTGGCCACTGGTAGGTGAGTGTGATTTTTCCAGCTTTCTTTAAGCTCTACGTTAATCTCTTACAAAGAACAAATAACATTAAAAGCAACTAACTAAAATTCCTTCTCTCTGAGGGGGAGGGCTGTGCAATTACTGCCAGTAGTTTATCTTACAGCTGGATTAAGATGTGTGGTAATATATAATTTGGGTTCATTGCATAAGGGCACAATGGGCTTTGTTTTTGTATATGGA
The DNA here is from genome assembly GCA_011075105.1 of Heteronetta atricapilla. Taxonomy (NCBI): domain Eukaryota; kingdom Metazoa; phylum Chordata; class Aves; order Anseriformes; family Anatidae; genus Heteronetta; species Heteronetta atricapilla. The sequence goes on along the minus strand of CM021735.1, from coordinate 1,650,498 downwards.
GTTTTTTTCTACCTTTTTGCATATGATGATCTTCCCCTTAACTGAAAGACCTCCAGATATTTTTTTTTGCTTTACTCTTGCATTTTTTATATTTGAGGTTTTTCTAAGAATTTAACTCGGACAGCAAAAATTTTGCCAAAAGCAGAGAGAACCCCTAGTTAGAAAATAGTGCTGTGTTTTTGCTAATGAAAAAGCATGATGAACCTAATAAGGGAGAACACGTTGCAAAAAACACATTTTGTTTTGAACTGGAGGAAGATTCTTTTTTCTTTTTTTTTTCCTTCTTTCCTTTAAAGAACAAGTAAATGTAAATTACGTATAGGAGCTTGCTGCTGTTCAGCTGGATAGGAGGATAGGAAAAGACAACTGGCTTTTATTTTCATTAAGTGATACCGATGTTTAAAATAGTGAGATGTGTTTATCTTCTTAATGTTGCTAATGTTAAGTCCCTAATGTTTTATTCCAGAAAGAATCTCAGACCAGCTTTAATACCAGGTACTACTGTATTTTTTGTGCGTGTTTTTTTTTTTATTGTTGTTTTTCTTTCTTTTTTTTTTTTTTCCAGAGCCTGCAGACAGTACAGCCTTCCAGCCCACAGGAATGAATGAAAATGTATCATCCTCAGTTCAAAGCTGCAGCAGTACTGTTAGTTGCAATAATTCATCAGCCATCCCTCAGCCCAGCTCTGCTATTAAACCTTGGCGCAGCAAGTCCCTCAGTGCTAAGCACACAGCTACGTCTTCCATGTTATCCGTAAAGCAGCCGGTACTGGAGCCTCCAAAGCCATCATCAGAGATTATCAAAACAACTCCCAATGGCCAAAAATCCATGCTTGAAAAATTAAAACTCTTCAATAGCAAAGGAGGCTCCAAAGCAGGAGGGACAACGCTTGAGTGTTCAGGGTCTCGGGACAACAGTTGTGAAAAGCTAGAAACACTTCCCAGCTTTGAGGAAAGCGAGGAAATCAATGCCGCAAATCAGAATGTGAACAATCCAGGATCAATGTCCAGTAGTCCCAAAATTGCACTCAAGGGAATTGCACAAAGGACTTTTAGCCGGGCACTGACTAATAAGAAAAGTTCTCCCAAGGGTAATGAGAAGGATAAAGAGAAACAGAAAGAGAAGGAAAAGGATAAAAGTAAAGACGTTGCAAAAAGAATATCTATCACTGAAAAGCTGGACATGAAAGAGGAACCAAAAGAAGAACAGACAGCGCTAGTAACAACCGAGATGCCAAAAAAGTCCTCAAAGATTGCAAGCTTTATCCCTAAGGGAGGAAAGCTGAATAGTGCCAAGAAGGAGGCCTCTGCCCCTTCGCACAGTGGAATACCAAAACCAGGAATGAAAAACACCACAGGGAAATCCTCAAGTGCCCCAGTTTCTGCAAAAGAAAGTGAGAGAAGCCGCAGCGGGAAACCTGGCTCAGGGCTCTCGCATCAGAAGTCTCAGCTAGACAGCAGGAATTCCAGTTCCTCTTCGAGCTTAGCCTCTTCTGAAGGAAAAGGTATAGGAGGCCTCAACAGCAGCAACAGCAGCCAGTCTGTCAATGGACCAGCTGCTACGACACACACGACAGGAAGCAATACTGTGAGTGTTCAGCTACCTCATCCCCAGCAGCAATACAGCCACCCGAACACTGCCACAGTAGCTCCGTTCATGTACAGGTATGGTTAAGTGCTCAAATGAACTCTTTGGAACATGACGTTTATGTAGGAATATGGATTTTGGATGCTCTTTCAGGGCGGTGAGGTGGCAATACAAATGGCACATCGCGTAAAGGTTTATTGTTTTGAGAGAATAAATGATTTACAGTTGCATAAAAACTGTTGTCAAAGGCAGTCAGACTGAAGTATATAAGTTCTAACAGGGATTTGAATAATTGCTATTTTCTGACTCTGCCAACAGTTACCGACAAAGTGCAAACAGCTTGACCAACTACTGTGCTTGCCTGTTTTTTGTACCACATGGATTAAGTGTATTTTATGCATCCCAGCTTGAAAAGTTGTAACACCAACTTATTACATAGATAAACTCATTCTCTTGAGCGTGGCTAACAGTGGTGGAGCTGGCTTGTTGTAAGCAGTAATGAGTAATTGGAAAAAAAATCCCTTAGCATAGGTAAGGCCAGGCAGAAGGTCTGCTCTTGTATGCTTGCACTAATCTTGATTTAGATCAGCATAAGAGCAGCTGTATGGGGTGACAGCTAACCTCCATCTAGTCCAGCATCATCTCTGTGACAATGGCAATAGAGGACACACTGGGAAGAGTAATAAGAAGGAAGTGAATAAAGAAGCTTTCTGAAAATACGTTCCCAAACCTGTCAGTGACAGAAGAAATTCCTGAGTCTGATACTGAGGTTTTTGTTTTTGACAGCTATCTCCTAGTTTCCTTTGACAACCCTTAATTCCTTCATAGGAAGAGACTGCAAGCAGTTGTTCTGTCTTAGTCATCTTCACGCTGCTCATGATTTCATAGGCCTCTATCATATCCCTCCATCCCTTCAGATGTATCTGTTCTAGCCCGCACGGTTGCTACTTGTTCATACCCTTCTGGCCATCTTTGTCAGTCCTTTCTGTAATGGGTTGGTTATACTACAGGCTTTTTCCCTTTGATCTCTTGGCAGTTTTAGTGTGAGAATTGTTGGCTGTGCTTTTTTTAAAAGTGAAATTAAATTTTTAAAAAAGAGGGAAATGAACCTGACAGAGAGGGATGCAAAATGATTGCTCAGGCCTATGTAGGAAGGCAAAATGGGAAGAATGACCCTCAAGTCTTCTGATCCCTTAACTGTTATCTCTGTGTCAATGGAATAAAATGCCAGGTGTCTTTCTCTTATATAGTTGCATGAAAATGAACCAGGTGGAAAAAAAATAGCCTAAAACTAGTATCTATATTACACGTTTGGGATTTTTCTTGCTCTTGCTTTTGTCTATGTACATCACCATTAGTGCCGCTTCTTTGGCCGATGGGTTCTACTCATGTCAATTTTTTGAAATGTGTTTAGAGGTGAAAATTGCCAGTGCAGCTGTACAGTTGTAATCTATAATTAAATATAATGTTGTGGTTACAAACTGATTGCTTTATTGATTATCCCTCATAATCTGAAGAAATATGTTTATGATGCTTGTTAGGTTTATCGCTACAACATCTTATCAATAGGTAAAGTAAAAAAGCACTCTTCTTGGTGTTCATCTTAGGTAAACTGAATATAGATACAAGTGTAAAGCAGGTGTAAACCATATGTTCTTCATAATCCAAACATTCTGATAAACTCTAGGCAATATTTATTTGACTTTTTACAAGGAAAAAAAAAAAAAACAGGAATGAAACTACATATTGGCACCTGGAGTAAATGCTGAGAAATTGAAAAAATAATCTTTACACTACAGCATTTGAGGAAACAAAAAAAGCCTAACTGTGTAATCTTGCTGGCATTCAAAAAGAAAGAGGAAAATGAAATTGTATTGATATCAATATAGTATTCAGATGCTTTTAGTAATTTGCAAAATGCAGCTGTAGGGAGGTAGTTACACCCTTGTTACTCTGTGATTCTGTCCTATGAATGTGTTGTTGAAGGCTGAACCTGCGAATCCTGGCTGCTAATGGGGAGGCCTTTGCCATCTCAGCTAACCTCCCTGTCTTGTTATTCACAGCTATGGCGGATTTCTTAACATGGATCTACAGCTCAGCGTAGGTCGTGAGGAAGGAAAATAAGTTACAGGTGCCATAATTGTAGTCGTACATGGAAGTTGTAATCTCAGTTTTTCTCAGCTATCAGTTAAGGCTGCTTTAATCTAAACTTTTTAGCTGCCAATAAACTATTTGTTTGGTTATTTTTTTTAGCAAAAGATATGACGATGTTCTATGTTTTACATAAGGTCAACTGAAATTAAGAATATTGGAATAATAATTGCCTGCTGTGACTTCTCTTTTGTACAGCACTTATTCTTTTGGCAGGAGAACTTCCAGCTGCTTGCGGATGTGGCTATAAGAGTAAAACACAGCGCAAACTAGTAAAATGAAATGACCTGAGATGCCTTACTTAAATCTGACAACAGATTTTCACCACATCGCTTTTTATTACACAACAGCCACCATGTCAGATTAAAAATTGGTGTTTTAAGTTGGTGTTACCGAGACATTTATTTTTAAATAAAAATGAGTGTCATTACCAGTTACGGAAGAGAAATCAGCAGGAGTGTAACACGCCATCACACACTATCTGGAAATTGAAGTTTCTTAGGACCGTGTCTGAGGAGCTGTGAAGTCTATGTTTGACTATGAATTTTTTATTTTTTTTGCAGCTGAGTGCTTGCTTCCGTTTCTAGGACGTAGTTCAACATGGGACTAATGAATTATGTAAAATCAGTCTGCTGGTCTGTTCTGGAGAGAGGGAAAGAGTGGCTGATGGCAGGTGCAATTGTCTAGTTGCTATACTGGAGGTACTTCTGATGGAGAGTGACTGCACATCTCTGTTTTGTTTTGCCGTTCAGATCACAGACAGACAATGAAGGGAACGTAACAGCCGAGGGCAGCACAGGAGGGGTCAGCACGGATTCTGCTCTTTATGTCAAAACTGGACAGCCTGCTCTTGAAGACTTCTCAGGTATGTCTTGCAAGATGACTTAATAACTGTGTTCCAGTTAAATTAGAATGGGCTAAAGCAAGTTTAAAGTGGTGTAGTGGTGTGTCCCCTATATTTTTTTTGAAATCATTAGGCATTCTGGGTGCTTAATGTCTTCTGGGACGTGTGCAGCACTGTTTAGGACTATAGCTATAATTAAGAACTTCAGTATTCACAAATAAACAAGCTAACAAGCTTTTTTTTTTTTTTTTTTTTTTAGCTTCTGCTTCAGTGCTTACAGAAGACATAAAGTTAATTTTCTTGATTTTTTAATTTCTTTAGAGATTTTGAGGAATCTCAACATTTACTCACATGCATCTGATCAGTTCCAAAAGTGATGTTTGCAGCAGTAAGAGACTAAAATCCAACTTCAGTTTACAGTGTCTAGCATGCACAAATTGATTGTGATTAGAGTACTAGCAATCCTGTAGAATGATTACAACATAGCAATCAAAGTTAGAAAGTATTTTGTATGCTTATCTAGAATTACTGCTACCGTAGGAAGTATTTGATAATTAGGAATAGTTTTTAAGCTTACCCATGATAACTAAGCAATTTTTAACAACAGTCTTATATTATGGGTCTAAAATGTATTTTTAAGTCATCAATAGAATGACTTTAAAAGCCATCAAAGTGTCATCAATAGAATATCCCAAATTTTTTCATCCAGTTAGTCTTGGTGTCCTCCAGTTTAATGTGAGTTTTGAAACTGTTTATCCTACTTGGAAAGTCATGTGGCTGTAAGTTTCACAACTGGATTAATTGCATATTGCATTACTTATTCTGTCAGCACCATATTTATACCTGTGTATGCATATGCTGATGGCAAAGGCAAGAAGCAGAGTCATTGGTGAGGAAAATGGCTGCAGGAATGCATCAATGAATGTATCTGTTCTATATTTAGGTGTATTAAAAAATAGATAAACAAGTAAATGGTACAAGGGTTAAAATTCTTGATATCATTTAAGTTTCTTACTTAAATGAGTGAGCCACTTCAAAGTATGAAACATGGTGTCCAGCTTCTTAGGCTTTTTCAGTATTACCTCTTAATCATCATATTGCCTAGCCTAAGTCTATTTCACCCTGTAAACTGGGAAATGTTTATAGATTACAGAAGGTCTTTATTCTTTGATGACAGATGTTATATAAACACATGCTATTATTCAAGTAGAATATGTGAGTTAGGGATCCAAAAATGGAAGATGACATGACAACCCCAAGCAATGGAGATGCAAAAACCAGCTGTGTGTAGCCACAGCAGCAGTTAATAAAGGAGTCTTAAGGGAAAAGAGCAAGCAAAACGAAATGGTCTCTCAACCCAAATAAATAAAAAGAAATAAGTAACAGATTTCTTCTTGCCCTATGTAGGAGCTATTGTTACTTTCAATTTAAAAGCATATATAAAACAAAAGAGTACAGGTAGGGAAAACTGGAAGCTGAGTAGTTTAAGGATGTTCCCTATTTATGAAGAGCTAAGTGATTTGATAATTAAGTTTTAGTGACACTATCCAATGTCTGTCTATAATTTAAGTAATTGAACATCATTTAAGTTAAAAATTAATATCAATTTAGATGAGTGATCTCGGTAGAAATTAATTTACCTGCACTGAGTCTCATGTACGTTCACTTAAGAAGTCACTTTGTCTTTTTATCTATGAGAGAAATGATCTGTAAAAGAACACTCTGACCTTTGCTAGGGTAAAGGCCTATAAATATTTTATGTTCTTTACTGCAATGATTTGTAGATCCATGAGTGTAGAAAATGTTTTCTGTCCAGAGACCCGGTGGCTAAAGGAATCTCTCTTGTTAGATGGCTATTTCCAATCCAGCCAGATCATAATTATTTGATCATTTGGCCTAAGTGGAATTTATTGTTAGGTTATTTCCTAGGGAGTAGAGGCCCATAAAAAAAGCTCACATGGATGCTAACTGAGCCATTGTTTTTTGTCTCAGAAAGGCTGGTGAGTATATAAGCATAAAAACCTATCTTCTCTCCCTTGATCGTTCCTTGTAGTCAGGACTCCAACACTTTGGTAACTGATTTGTGCTATGCTACTCTGCAAGTAGGACTGTGTGACTTGGTCTTTCCAATCCAGCATCGTTCAGCAATGTGAAGTTTAAAGCAACGAATGTGGGAAGCTCCAATGGCAGAAGGTTAAAAGCTAATTTATCTGTTCCTTAACACTTCCGATTTGTGTAATGAGTAGATGGCCATGTAAACTAGCTATTATATGGGTTAACAGTATCCTGGCAGCTTAAAAATGCATTACTTGTGCAGAGATGGCTAATATAAAGTGTAAAAAGTGGTAAATTTGCAGTAGTATTTCCTTTAGTCGTGAGCTAAAAACCCTTTAGAATGAAATCATTCCCTTCTATGACCACCAAAAATTTTCTGATGGCTTTTTGGAGGTTTTCTGTTTCAGCACTCAGCTTACAAAGACTATGTTGGCACTACTTGAAATCAAAAGTCACTTCTCTTCAAACTCTTAGAAGTTTTAACTACATAAAGCTCATCTGAGTTAGCAACCAAAGCATTTCTTAATTGAGAGCTGAGAGCAAATAAATAAAATAAATCATGCTGAGACACCAGGAGGATTTTTTCATGTGTATAAACTCTTACTTTGGAGAACAGGACAAAAATCTGTTTTAGAACAAGTTATTTGAAGAAGGTAGTTTCTAAATGCCAAGGAAAGTAAAACTCATCCCCCAGTTTTGTGTCATGTAACCCATTTATGTAATGGTAACTCTGTGATGAGGACAAGCAAAATCTTTAGCTTTTTAACCCGAAAAGTCACTCAGCATGGAGCACACAGTCAACAGAATTTAGGTCACTGGAATGCTGTTGCTGTAGAATGAGAAGTATTTGGAATGGGAAAAAGTTGTTCTAGTGAAAATAAAACATTGGAGAATCTGGCTCCGTCAGGTTAATGTTAACTGTGTCACTGTGTGAGAGGGAAATGATGGTATTGATGGAGTACGTTTTCTAATGAGGTTGAAAGTTAACCAAGATTTAAATTGTGTCGTATGGGGAAATGACAGTGCAGAAACATCTGGTGCAAAGGAACCCTATGAAGTCAAATTAACAATACGGAACTGATTCTGTCCATCTGCGTCAATGGTGAATGATATCTGTATCATAACCAGCTTAGAGCATTACATGTCAGAAAAATGTATTTGAGACAGATTCAGGCAAAGATAACAGTTCAGGTTTGTGCTGTTTCCTACTTTGTCCTTTCTAATGGCTTATTTTTCCTTTAGGAGAGGATCCAGAAACTCGACGATTACGGACTGTGAAAAACATTGCCGATCTTCGACAGAACTTAGAGGAAACAATGTCCAGTTTACGGGGAACCCAGGTCACTCACAGGTAACAGCATACCTTTATTTATAAGAAAATGCAAATCATTGTGTCCTTTGAATCTCTTAGATTTAACCAAGTTGCATCCTTGAAAAATGATTAACACTGACAGTGGAAGATACTGATCTTTTACTTGACCTTTAAAGCATGGATTTTGAACTGTGTTCACTGTTCATGGATTATGAGCTTTAGGATGAGGAACTGATGGTGGCAGGTTGTATATAAAAGCAAAGGTAGAGAATAAGCAGTGCTAGTTAAATGCCTTAGGTGATGTTTGGACATAGGTTACTGTTTAAAATGTTTCTTCATCTTATCCTTGAACAACTTCAGTGCATCACACCCCTTTACCCCAGTGTGTAATATTTTGTTTAAACAAGCAGGTGAACTGTGCCTGACCCACTTGAAAAAGTGCATAACTTGAATTCCTGACCAATCTTTGGACAAACAATTTTTCTGATATTATTAGTCATCCATGTATATAACTCTCTTTTTTTTTTTAAGCAGTGTTTAGAAATCTCCATCAATATTTAAAATATGTTTTAAATAAACAAAGATTGTTAATACATTTAAACATTCTGTGACTTGGATCTTTTCAGTGTTGAGCTGAAGTCTTGGGACAGTAAGATGCTGGCTCCTAATGAGGTCAGGGTCCCACGCAGTATTTGGTGCCTTATGGACTTGAGCCCTGCCTGAGTTCATTGAACACTTCGTGCTTTGGCTTTGTATCTAAAATTGAGCTGGAGCTTGCAAAGATAGGCTCCCAATGTATCTATTTTTCTTTTAATTTTTTTAAATGAATGTGGATAACTTACTATGATTTAATTACTGTAAACATAGGGTACTTAGGGTTTTGCAATGTTTACTTAACACTATGTAGGAAATAGTGTGATGTTGCTTATTTTAAAAATATCCACAGTAATAATAATAAAAATGTAATGCTATGTTAGTTGAGCAGGAAAGTGGAGTTCGTGTGAGTAAGAGAAGTTGCAGCTATAGATTAGGAAAAAGGCATGTAGACCATAGCAGTATTATTCTTCAAAGGTGTGCAGCATATTCACTCACTCAGACATGCAGAACAGAAGATGTAATATAGTGATGCTCATCAAAAACTGTATTTGTAGACTCATCTGAAATGCTTTCATAACCAGAGTTCTGTGTAAACATTATCAATATTCAGAAAAATGTATTCAGTTCACTAATACATAAAATATACTTTGAAAAATAAATTAGTCTTGCTTTTCTTCTTATTTCTTCATTTAGCCCTTTCCTCAGTGTAGATATAATTCTTAAATTGATGCTGGCTGCATCCCCAGCGTATTAGGACTTTGTCATGAATACAGTCAAAAAAAGAAAATGTGTCAGACAAACAGTACATGAGTTGGTGTTCCTTTAGTCAGCTTAGCATCATACTCCCTTGCTTAGAGTGGCAAAACCATGGTAAAATAGGGTTATATGTGATTGAAGGTGAAAAAATTACGCTTGGATACTATGGATAATGCATTAAAAAGTTCCTTCTTAAGTCTTCTGTCATATACTTTGAACACTAGGTGGCCAGGGTGCAAATTTATTATTATTTAAGAATGGTGTTGGAGGAATGGACCAACCTCTCAAAGCTTTGTAGCAAGTGAATTCTGTTCACGCTGTTACTTATTTGCAATTTAGCAAGTGTTCAGACCAAAGCGTCCTGCAGTTTTTGTGTAACATCACCTGAAGGCTCATGCTCCATAGACAACTCCATAGTTAATTACATGGGTTTTTTTGTTTGTTTGTTTGTTTTAGCACGTTGGAAACTACATTTGACACCAATGTCACCACCGAGATAAGTGGTCGCAGCATTCTCAGCTTGACAGGACGACCGACCCCCTTATCGTGGAGACTGGGGCAGTCCAGCCCCCGCCTGCAGGCAGGTGATGCTCCATCGATGGGAAACGGGTATCCTCCGAGAGGGAACGCCAGCCGCTTCATTAACACGGAGTCAGGACGTTACATGTATTCAGCACCTTTGCGGAGACAGCTAGCATCCCGCGGTAATAATGTCTGCCATGTGGACATCTCAGACAAGGGAAGTGATGAAATAGATCTGGAAGGCATCACCATGGATGCCACCGGCTATATGAGTGATGGAGATGTTCTGGGCAAGAATATCAGGACTGATGACATCACAAGTGGGTAAGAGCCTTTACTGCTGTTCTTAAGTACTACGCTCTACGTGATTTTTGCGTTGTGTTAAATGAGACTCTGTTCCCTGTGACTATTTGAAAAATGAATAAATAAAACAACCGCAAAGATGGATTTAATAAGCATTTAGAGGGACAGCTCATTACCACAGTTAATTTAGTCAGTGCAATCTAAGCACATGATTTAAGTGTATGTTTAAAATATGTATGTATATATTTCTATATATAAATATGTGCACAGCAGTAAATGTTTTCCTGAACCAGGGTCATTGTGCCAAGTCCAACACATGTTGCAACGCTGATTTACACCCACAAGATGGAGAGAGTGAGGCATGTTATTCAGTCTTACTGAATCCTTTTGCTATCGGAACGGTTAAGGAGAAAGTTCATGGGAATGAAATGAGTTTACACCTCGTTGTGTAGGGTAAAATAGTAGGGTAAAAAAAAGTACATGCAAAATAGTCTAAGGAGCAAGTGAATGTGCAGAAGTATGAACTGACAGAAAAATTATTATCAAGGTTTTACAGCGACATTTTACCTTTGCTTTGACTGGAAAAGAAGTGTTTGTTCTTTGGTTTAAAGTCAGTATTCAATTAATTCTAGGAAGTTAGCTATTATTTTCTAGCTATTATTTCTTAGGTTAAATACAGTATTACACTAATGTTAAAAATGATCTTTGAGATGTAGATGGCATATTTACTTATGTGGTAGCCTTTTCCCTCTCTAGCCACCTCACATCCTTTGCTTTTCTTTTTCATAAGTGCCACTGACTGTTGCATTGGCTTATTTGGAAGATTTAGTGTCTCATCTTGAAACAGGAAGCTGGAATCCAGCTGTTTCATTGTCAATAATTTAACTGTGAAGCAACCAGAAACCTGCCTGCATTCCATCTTTTCTGAATCTTTAGATGTTTTCAAATGGACAAGTCAGATGTTATTTTTAGTTCTTATTGCAAGAAGCATATAGTACAGAAGCCAGTGCAAAAGAAAAAAACAAATACAATTCTATTTCACTGCTGCTGTAACTGTTACTACATTAATAATGTATTGTATAGCTAAAATGGTTTTTATAAAATAAATCAACCTGTGTTTTCTAATGTTTATTGTAGTAACAGTAATTGCTTTTCCTTTGGCGTGTGAGTTTTATTCAAACTTGTGGCTGTAATTTTGGTCTCAAAATGAAAATAAATTCTGAGTACATGGTTTCTGTAAAACACCAAGGATTAATGAAGAAATGTCCCTGGAAGAATTGTGTCATCTCAGGCACCCACTGTTCATATGCTAGAGGAGCCTCAGTCAAGACTGCCGCTTCAGTCAGTGTATAAAGATCAGATTCCAGGTTGAGGGAAAGGGAGGAATACGAAAGCTGTTAAGTTTATGAATTATACTTCCAGAGAAATCCGCGGCTTCACTCATCTCTGTGTAGCACTTCCTTTTCTGTGACTACTTGGTCATTCTGTAGAGTATAAAATTGAAGTCAACAAAGTCTGCAAATATAAGGATGATTTAGATTCATGGTTTAAGGGACTCATAATAAAATGTTTCTGCCAGTTAGTACTTGGGTCACTGAAACAATGTATCAAAGCACGAAGTTAAATGCCAATAGTTGGTGAATACAACATTTAGCAGAACAGTCATTTTCAAAAGCAGCTCACCCCTTACTTTAAACATTATAATACCTTTAACTGATAGAGAAAGAATATGAAACAGAGTACTGGACGCTAATTTCCCACCAATTTTTGAAGAGGGTAGATAATTTTCCAGTTTTGACTTATATAACTAGCCAAAGATTGATAAATGACAACCTCAGTGTGTAAAGTTCTCAGGACAAGAATGGCTGTGTATAAACACCTTTTTCTTTTCCATAGCTGTTGCCTTTAGCTACAAAAGCCTATGCTGCTAAATAATGTGGGTTACTTTATTTATTTATAGACCATTACTGTAATTACTAAGTTCCAAGGGCAAAATCTGTATTAGAGGTCAATCCATAGTCAAAAAGACTCAGCTCCATTTTCAGATTGTCAGTAGTGCTTGCTTGAAGTTTGGGCCGTTTGGAGAGCTTCTCGTTGCTGCACTGGTGAGCATTTAAAGGGAACTTTCCTAAAAGCAGCCTCACAACATTGAGGTTAAATTGTCTGTGGAGAGTAATCCTGTGTGCATATTTCTTGACAAGGGACTATTGCAGGACTGAATTGCAGTTACAGCATTGGATATAATCAATTGAGAGAGATAAACTTTCTATCTAAAAGATGAGGGTGTTACCTTTGGTGAATCTCACTGACACCTAATAATGCTGAATGATGCAGTATAAACAGATGTTTTCGTAGCCTGTTTCATGAGTTATCTTCAGGTTACCCACAGTAATAAAAATAGGGTAGCACTGTGTCTTTGTCGGAGAGGAAAAATACACCACTTAAAATCAGAGAGGTTGCTTGTGAAGAAAGCATCAGTGTGACTTGCTGTGGAATGAATCTCTGAGATCACTGTTAGGGTGAACATGTCCAATATTTTCAGAAGCTGAGTTACAGTATGCAGAAAACAGCACAAGAGGGCATTTATATCATGAATAGCTCTTTATTAGCTGGTATATGTTTCACTTTGTCATTTTCAGAATTGCTTCCTTGCTGTAGTCTGAAAACCTTGGATCTGTGTTTTCATTGGCAAACTGATAGGGAAGGAAGCCAAAATATTTGTTACAGCCAAAATAAATCCAATAGCCAAGATAAACTATTTTAGCCCTATAATCCTGATGCTTTCTCTGAAATGTACTGGGTCATGGGAAGTTTCATTTGACCTCCTTTAGTAAGTCTGCTCAAGCAGAGCTCTGGCATACATTAGGATTGATTTCATAGGGTTCGAAAGAGTATCTTTTCCAAACAGGCAGAAAATCTCTCTTAAAACTAAGAAGGTCTTTAGGTAGTATATCAAAAGTAAGACACGGTCTTAATTTAGAAGCTAAAATACGGACAGAATGGCAAAACAACAGGACTAGGATTTGTGCAAGGAGGGAAGTAGGCATACACCTTGCCTGGTTCTGCAGCAGGCTGATCTTGGGGCTTCATAGCCTCATCAGAAAGAGAAAGCACAAAGCCCAGAACTGTTTCACCTGCCCACTTCAGCACTCATTCCAGGTGGGAAGTTTAGCTCAGTCCTTTCCGGGGGGTTGGTTTCGAAGGTTTTGTCCACTGCAGTCTCCCTGAAGCTACTTACATATGTGTTTTTTGTCTTATTTTTCCCCTCTCTGTTGTCTCTAATGAGATACAGAGTTCATTTCCTTTTTATCTGTCTTTGGAATGGAACAACAAAGCTGTTGGTCAGAAAGGCCTCTTAAAATTGTTTTCTTTTAATTTAATTAATCCTCTGACCTTGCTTTCTTTACCCTTAAGTGCAGATTTCTCTGCAGTATTAACAGAGTGGGTATATTGATTATTGCTTGTCACACATTTTCTCAGGAAATGGCTTGTGGTTGGCAAACAGCTCTTGTCAAAACAATTTTTTATGGAAACGTTGTTTCCAAAAAAAGTTAGATGTGTTGGTTTGACAGCTCGAGCGCCCTAGAGCCCTCACTTGGAGGCAGAGGGAACGTGAGCAGTCCTGCACGTGTACCGTATGGCTGGAGGCAGCATCTGCCTCGGGGGGAGCTGAGCCTTGGGGGGCAAAAGCGCTGCTGCTGACAGGACCTTGGAGGTACGTGCTATGAAGCTGCGGTCTGGAGGATGAGGGAAGCCTCAAGGCTGGTTTGGTTTTCTGAAAAATAGAAATGTCAGGTTTATCTGATTCAGCTGCTAAGGCTGGTGCGCAGACCACTTAAAATATTTTTTTTGAGTTTTTGAGTGTGTCTCATTTAGAGATGTTACTTCGTGGCTCTGGTTCCTCACCTATTAAGCCTAGCAGTGAACTGTTCCTTCAGCTATTAGCTGAGGACAGAAGGGCTCAGCCTGCACACAATGCTAAGGGGCCCTATGATTAAATTCTCCTTGCCCTGACCTCCATCAGGTGCAGCTGCTGTTGTGGGTGAGAGAAAATTGTGGCCCAGCCTTTTTACCATTTCATTAATCTTCTCCCCGTTTGTTTGATGCTTTGGGGCTGATACGTTCCCATTACAGACCCCCTGTTTCCACAACTGCATAATGTGCTTGTGTGCATGATGCTCATGGGATTTTCATTCCTTGTTTATTCAAGCCTTTATGCTCCACGGAGATCTTTCTGCAAGCACTACAAGCAAATGAACTTGGGATATAGATGAAGGGAAATTAAAAGGGAGAGCAGGCCACTGTAGAGTGGCTTTACCTCACAAAAGCTGAGCTAGAAATCGTCTTGGTGGTTCAGAGACCTGTCAACTCTAGAGTGACACGGGCCAAAATCATCATTGAAACTGTTCTGTAAAATTCAGAGGCTGAATTTTAGTAGTTGTATCCATTAGGAAGCAACAAAGAGTTCAATATGAACAGCAGAAATTGAGGATTGATTTCACCAAATGTTGAATAATATGTTGGATATTGACAGGATTCTTGTTCCTCAGTTGCTTGATACTATATTATGTATCAGTCAAACGGTGATAACATCTTTTTCAGATGCCAGGCTCATGGTGTAACAGACCTTTGCTTGGATTTAAGGTTTTAGTAAAAAGGACTATGCATTTTGCTGCTAATTAAATTTGCTGTTGGTAGCAGTAGTTCAGAGAAACCATTTCCTCCTAAGCTCTCTGCAGCAGAAGTGGTTAGTGCTGCAGGTAACGCGTGGCTAGCTGGAAGTCCAGAGCAGCTGAGCAAGAACTTGTTCTCCTGGTACCCCGACTGAATGTTAGCTATAGTCTTTTCCAGCCTTTGCCACTGTGGTTACCACTGTGTTTTTTTCAGTATGCTTTGAGTTGCAGTGGGTCACTTATTTTACTGGCCACTGCCCTTGAAACAGCATGATTTTGGTGATAAGGTTTAATCTGGTGCAGTTACTGGGCAAAGCTGCACACGCAACCCTTATGGCTATAACACTTAAACACCACTGAGAACTGTCAGGAGGCTTATTGCATTTTCTTTCTCCCTCTGAGCAGAGTGATAATTTGAACTGCCTTCTGTCTTGCTAGAACTGGCTTCTTAGATTCTTTTGACATTGCAGAATAGTAGCTTCATATGGTAAATGGATAATTAGCACAACTAATAAGGAAGTCAGCCTAGCAAAGTGAAAGTTCTGACTTCCATGAAGTGGTATTAGGGAGTTATGATTTCTGAATTAATAGTAAACTATGTTGAACTTGGTTCAGAGGATTTAGGCCTTAAAGTCATAGATGTCCTGGTGCTCTGAATGAAAACAAAAAACTGTGGCAGTATTTAAATCAAAGTAAGTCATTTCCCAAGAACTGTATTTAAAGAATTTTAGAGCAGGCATGGCCAGAATATTAAAAACATATTTTAAGTATAGTTAATGTTGTATAATATTTTGAAAATATTGTTAAATATTGCACCCAATTCAGGAATAGTTCTGGTGTTAGTTTGAATAAAACCGTCAACCAAACAGTGTTTAATCATCACAAACAATATCTCAGATAGCATGTCCTCATAACACTTCTCTTGCAATTTAGGATTCAGCATAGGAAGACATCATAGGTCTATAAAGTCATAACTGGAATCAAGCTGGAATTTTATTCAGTATACTCTTAAAAATATTAGTAACTGGGTTGGAAAGCAGAAGACAGTGTTTGTAGCCATCAGGAGTGAAGGTGTCTTAACTGGTGATGCTCAGATGTTCTCCCTCCCCCCCAGATTGCCACACAGTATTGTATGATGCTCGGGCCATGTTGGGTCATACATAATACTCATCGTTTGTGGTGTATGGTGCTTGTTGCTTCTTTGTACATGCTGTCCTACTGTTAATGAGTACCCAAGTGCCTGTTATAGCAATTACCCCACACTGTATTTGTTTCTGTAATAAACATCTCTGTTGTGTTTGAACTGCTGCTTTGGAGGAAACAGATTTTTGTAATTTGAGCAAAATTATAGCTTGTAAAGGACAAAATCTGGTCGGACTCTGGGCTGAGCCAGCAGAGGGAGATGCACGCATACGCACTTGGCCAGTGCAGGTCTTCTGGTGGAGGAGGTAAAGCACTGGGGAGCCGCTTCCTGCACTCCCCAATCTCTGCTGAGAGTCTGGGAAGCAGCAGAATAGCTCCCTCGTTATTTTTCTTTGACCACAACTAGCTCCCTCCCCTAACAAAATTAAAGAGGATGATGGGGAATGGATCCCTTAATCTGTCACTCATTTCTATGTTTTCCACTGAAATCCTAAAATCCTTTAAAGGATTTAGGCATTTAAGTCAAAACCGGCATATGCAAAGCCACATACAGCAGCTGCCTGATTCTGGTGTAACTTCACCTGCAGGTTGTGCTCAGTAGTTAGGATCATTGTCCCAGCTAAAAAGAAATGGATTTCCATCCCCCTATTTCATCCAGACTGCTATTTACACACCTGATAGGACAACCCTATTGGGATTTTCCGGTCTTGTCTACTTTATTTTGACAGGCTTAGGCCCTGATGTCATGCAATAAAGCGTGCTTTGTTTTCTAAATACGGCTCTAAGAGGAACAAACTTAGCTGGGCAAAGACACTGAAGCAGACATGAAAAGTTGCCATCTCTGATCTACTCTCCCAGATGAGTTGATCATTTCATGTTTGTGAATCACTGGGTAAATTTTAGAAAATTTCTGAGAACTGGAACCCCAGGACTTTGTCCTTCCTCTTTCCAAATGCTGCAATAATGGCTGTGCTGTCATGTGCTCTCCTTTGTATGGGTGAACCTTCCAGCGGAGGGAACTGTTTGGGTTTCACTGCCCCAGCTGTAGTACGGTGGATGGCTGATGCCCTTTTTACATCCTCTGGAGAGCATTTAGTCTCATGTTAGTGTTAGGTTAGTCAAGTGGCCGGAAGAATTGTTCTCTGAGATGAGTAATGTGCAGTTCATTCTCAGGACTTAACTCACTTGTCTGCAATCACCACATACAGACAAGGGAGGTAAGTCCTGCATCCACCAAGAGTTGTGGAGAAGGATGTAAAAGACATTGCAGCAGGACAGTAGTGCTGTCTTCTTTCAAACGATATTGTATGGACTTCCCATTAGGAATTGATGCCAGGCCTGAACCCTAAAGAGATGGAGGCATCAGCCTTGTCATAATTTGGTCTATTAATCTCTACAGAGAGGTGGGAATTCAGACGCACCTAATATACTCCATGCTCACTGTGTAGGTTTTTTGTGAATTAGCCTTGGGAGCTGCTCACCCTTAGCATGGGTATCCTAGATACGGATTTGTGTTGGAGAGGCCTACAGGTAGGCCTAGGTTTAACATCTGCTATGGCCTAACTCCAGCACACAGACAATGCTCACAACTCTGGATCGTGGCCTCATAGTCACACAATTTAGGATTAACTTGATGGCCTCACTAGATTGAAATAAATCTGCTTGGAATTAGACATAAGTTTTATGTGAGAAACAACAATAAATGTAGTTAAACAAGATTGTATCCTAAAAGATAATTAGGCTTTCATTGGTCATTGCGAGGACAATTTTTTTTTCTAATCCTAATGAAGTTCTAAGGCTCTAATCAAGCCCTAATGGATCTTAGCAAAGTCATCAGAGTCACTGCTGAAATTCCTCTCTGAAGTTTGGGAAGTATCTGTCCTAGTGTCTCCCCATGATTTTTTTTTCAGTTCTTGCAATCTTCTTAAGCATATTTTAATCATCTGGACTCTTTGAAACCTGCTTAGGGAACTGTTAATAATTAATATTGGCATTTGAAGTTACTCATGGCCGTAGCCAAGAGTTTTCCTTAAAGATACACTGGCTCCATTCATTTCTGAAGGGCCATTCACCTCCAAGATAGATGAAGAGGCAAATGTAAAGGTTTAACCCGCCCTTTGTTCTCATAAACAGCCTACAGAAAGGGGGAGAAATTGAAGTGAGAAGGAGAATATAAAATTCAGTAAGTAGAACATTATATTTCATGTAATATAAAATATTTATCAATATAATATATACATATATCAATATAATCTTAGTCTACTAGCTCTACCTGTTGAAAGTCTAGTTACCTTAATTTCATGCTTTTCAGTAACTAACCTGGGTGGGCTGACTTGCATTTGTGAGTTTCAAAAGAGATGGTGGTTGAGTCAGTGTTGGAAATGTACTCTAGAAGAGTCTGCCCTGAAACAGGAATGAATGCAGTGATATGGAAGATGCTTTCTTTGTCTAATGTTCTTGTCTCATATACTGACAGCTTCTATTAAACTACATCTGCCCAAGACTGTTAATTCCACAGGGAACAAATTTGTTCAGAAGCTTAATAAGAAGCCAGTGTCCTGGAGGGAACAGATGTGGGGTCATATATGAGATTTGATCTATAGTGGCAGCAACAGGCCTAACAGGCTATGTTGTGCTTGGAATTCCTTCCCTTTGCAAGGGGAAGTTTTCTAGTTAGCAGCACTGCAGATTTCTTATAAGAGAGACTTGGCTGAGAAGACACGGAGAAATAAGTTTAGCCCTGGGCAGCAGTGACCAAAAGTTGTTACAGGATGGCTGCTGAGGGTCTTATACACTGGGCAGTCTTAATGCATCCCAAAATAGAAAAGTATTGATTTCACAGAGAATCTACTTCTTTCTGTAGGTATTTTTTTCCCCCAGAAAAAGGTCTGAAGATTAAATAGTTATGGAAAGGAATTTCTTTTGCTTCTGGACTAGCTGAGACAGTGTGATTAAGCAGCTACCATTCATGTTACTAGTGCTTTACAGTTGCAATGTTTCTCCAAGTAAGCTAGGAAACTAACACGTATTTACTGAGTTTTGCACAAACTCATTTCTCTTTCCTTACCTCTTACAGAAGCAGGTGTCTCCCTCATCCCAGCAGTTTTGATGATTTTTGATACTAGAAGTCTTTTTTTTTTTCCTGGTTTTAGATTGTTTGGGTTTGAGCATCTTCAAAACATGTAATAATGTATTCATTGTTTGTTAATTGCAAATAGTGATGATTAGAAAGTCTATACATTTATAATTTGCACACTGCCTTAAATATGAAGGGAAATATTAAATTCAGTGAGCGTCACATTTGTGCTTCTATGAAAGGTAATATTTGGATCAAATGTTAGGGATTTGGGCTTTGTATTAGCAGAGCCAAGCTGAAAGCTCAGGACCTCGTCCTATCGCTGAATGCCTTTATTGAAATTCACATGGATGAAAAAAATGAATTTAAACCGGACACGTAGCTTCAGCTTGTAGACAGGGTATATATTCACCCCTTTGGCTAGGAAGATGAAGAACTGTGCTGACGGTGGGCATCATAGCGGAGAGCAGCCAAGCAAGACTAGTGGATGGAAGGGATTGGGGAGTGAAAACACAGGGGCAAGAAAGACCACACGGTCTAATTCCAAAGTCATGAAGAAAAATTTAAACCACACTCATACTAACCTGAACACCTGGGGTTGCCATCATTCTGCAGTTAGGCTAACATTTATTTTTAAGAGGAAAGGTAGGAACACTTCCAGGCTCAGCTTCAGTTTTTGGATGTGTTGCATCTCTCCTGCTTGAGAGATCAAGATTGTGGAGCTGGAGTGATGCTGAGCTTGGTCAGGGTAGGCTTGCCCAGGCTGTTGTGTGCTGCTGATTCTCTTCCTAATACTTAAGTAAAGAATGCCTGTCCTTTGTCTATCTATCTGCAAAATTGGAAAATTCATATTCATATGTTAAAGTGAAATGAATATATATGAAGTGGTAGAGTTGTCAGACCATAAAAGTAAGCATGCTGTTGGCTCTCTATATACCTGGGTGAGTGCAGAGAGAAATCAAGTGACTCAGATGGCTAGATTTTTTTTTACTGATCCCTGGAATAACCTGTTCCTGTTTCCTGTACATGCCTTTCAGGAATGGGAAATAAATCACTTCAGTATCAGAAGTAACCTAAAAATATTGCACTTAGAAAGACTTACTATGGCATTCAAAATTTCAGACGCATTGAAGGAGTGTATTTGGCTAAAGAAAAGAGAAGTTCAGGTTATCCAGGGAACTCCACAGCAAATTATTTTATTCTTGTAATGTTGGGCAGGAAGCCACTTGCTGAAAGAAAAGTGTCACCTAAAAAGTGTGATATAAGTTCCAGTTGTGTGTTAGAAGTGCATAATACTGCTCTTGTTTAACCTGAGTCTTTCCTTCATAAAAGAGGGAGGTTTGGTTAATTTTGTTTACTCGCTGATGAAGAGTTAAAGTGTGAAGATGAGTTTTAATTCCTGAAAAGATTAGAAATTCCTTTTAACCAATATTATTACCATCTCATTCATTGTCTGTTCATTAAACAGGAGTATATTCGACTTCAGTAAAGGCAGTCATCCCCATTGTCTGTTGGTACCATCCCTAAAAGATCCAAGCTATTAAGTGTATTTAAACCTTTCTCAACTGTCTAAAAGTAACAGAGTTGGGATATTACACTTCTTCCTAGATCCTGTATTTGAACTTTTCCTTCTTTTGGAGTAGGTAGAAAAACACTTGAGAGTGCTTGGTTTTGAACTGTGTGCTTGCACATTTCTTACAATTGATGAAACTAACAAGGCATTTAGTACAAATTTGACAAGTTTTTAATAAGAAAAGTCAAATAAATGAATCCTAATTGGTAATTGGTCTTACACAATTGTTTGGACTGCAATGGATCACTGCACAGGAGATGAAGCTATTTCAAGGGAAACGTTGCCTGTTTTCTGAATTGTTCTGACGGATTTGCTAATGGTGTTGAAAGCCATGCGAAATCCGAAAATAAATTCTCAAAATTTAGGTATGCCCCCAGCTTACAGTGATTTTGTCAGAGATGAATTCTGACACAGCCCTAGCGCTGACTGCTGTTGCAGACTAAAGAAAGATTGTTCAGTGAGGGCTGTGTGTGATGGCAGTCCAAATTAGGCTGCGAGGTGACTTCTTACAGGCTTGGAATTTTGCAAAGGCAAGATGGGGATTGAAGTTTTCCTTTTCATCTTGAGTCAGAATACATAAGGTTGATCTAAAGGCTAGTATAGTTGTATGATGGGGTGATAAATCCAGCACTGAGGACTGTTAGAATTATACACATATAGGACACTTTGGGGGTTAATTCTTCCTTGAGCAAAAGCTTTTAAGGTTGTCTTTAGAGAAATATCAGTTATATCCTCCATTCTCGTAAGGCAAAATTGCAATAACAATGTTGCATTAATAACAGCAAAATGACTTCTGAGAGACAAGACAGTTTTAGCTTTGAAAGAAAGCAGTGGCTGGAGATTTTTGGCACCAGTACTTCCCAGTACATGTTTAATGGACGTTCACATAGAACTTCTAAACTCTCTTCTCTTGAATAACCTTATGGATAGTAGAGAACTTCTAAATTTTAAAACAGCTTTTATTGTAAACATATTTCTCTCTGCATCACCTTGTCCTTTGACCTCAGCCTTCGGTGTCAGCAGGACAATAAGCATTATTGCTTCTGTCGTATTTTTGGAGTTATACATTTCTGGTTAAAAGACATTACATGTAATTAAAGAAAAAAAAAGTAAATCTTTCAGTCTGTGATTACACAAACCTGTTTCACAATACAAAAATCTATCTTGTGTTGTCCTGGTGTGTAAGAAACTTGTCCTGTTGGTATAATGGGTAAAAGATAGGGGCTGTCTGTGCTTTTTTACGGTGTCTTGATTTGAAAAACACTCGTGATCTAGATGTCAAAGATGTTGAAGACACCCAGCTTCCATTGACCTATGTAAGACTTAAGAATTTTTGAAACCACATAGAGTGTGAAGTCTGTTGGTGGTGGTAGCTTTCCCTTGGTTTCCGCATGACTGACTCTTAAAGTTAATGTGTATTTAGCATATGCTGGGCATATGCTGGGTAATAAATATGGAGAACAATCTATTTCAACTGTAGCTGATCTTTTTTATCAAAGGACTAGTCATATGCCAGAGGAAGGTGAAGCTAAAAGCTGCTCTTTCCACTATGTGTTTAATGGGCGTTCATAGAGAAACAGGTTTCATGTGCAGGCAAGTATCTGCAGTAAACCAATTAGCATATGTACATTAGATGTTTTTGCAAAACACTGTTTGCATCTTTGTATAACGATATGATCTTCAACTCCACTTTTCTTTCCATTTTATTTTAGTAGCTTACAAAAAAAAAAAAAATCCTCTTCTGTGATAAAGTATTTACAAACTATGTCAAACAAATGTTAGAATGCAAGACCTAAGGCAAATTCCACACAAGTTACAGATGAGCTGCTCCCCCCTCTTTTTACAGTCTTTTTCATGAGTACCAAGAACCCCATCCCCACAGATTTGCTGAACGGAGAATAGTCTGGGGGCTGACTTTACCAGCTTAGCAACCTCTTTGTTAAACTCCCCAGAGGGACGCCTTGCTTGTTCCCGGGAAGGCCCTGTACAGATTTACAAATCTAACTCAAATGCTAAGCAGCAGCTTGTGCAAGGTTTATTGACTTTTTACCATCCCATTTTTCTAAATCTAGTAATTGAATTTTACTTTGGTAAACTACATTTGTTGCAGCAACATCTGTGAAGAAAGTAGTGGAAAAAAGGCAGAAGCAAAGCTTGAGCTATCTGCTTTACCGCTCTGCCTCTCACCAGGAGAGGCATTACTGACCGAGGCTAGGAGTGTCTTTCCTTTCTGGCTGTGAAAGAGGCTGTCTCGCTGTAAGGGAAATAGCTATGTGCCTTTTTAAGAAAGAGGGCAATGTCCTACATATCTGGATATTATTCTGTGGGCTGCTGTCCTTTCATTCACAAGAGTGGCTAAAGAATTAAGAAGATACAGTCTTTTCAACTCCAGTGAGGTAAGTGACACGTACAGCCGTGTGCCAGAGATAGCAACAGTACCGTTGGAGTTGGTGCGCTTATTTGGTTCTCTGTGCTTTGAAAGGTTTTATGGTGTGCTTGGGCTATGTCAGGACTGCTTCTGGAAACGTACCTGGGCTAACAAACTGCTTGTGGTAGCACAGAACTCAGAGCGTGCCAACATCTTGAGGGGCAAATGGGAATTTTTAGAAATTAAGCTAAAACGAGAAAAGTCCTCCTGTTTTCCTTTGATGCTTTGAACTTGTTCACATCCTACTATCATGAAAGGCCACAAAATGTTACTGAGATATTGATGTAGTGCAGCTTGTTGTAAAGTCGTTAAAGAAGAATAGACTGGAGTAACTTCATAATTTGAGTGTTTTATTAATGTATTAAAGTATTTTGTTAATATCCTAAACCAAAGTGCTGGGTTGTTTTACCATTTTTAAAACTTTCTTTTCTTAATTTCCACCACATCCTGAAGTAACATTGCATAATGCCTAGTGTTGACTCTGTTGGTACAGACTTCAGCAAAAGTGCTGGATAACGAAGCCAGCATCATTGTAAGGAATTGTTCCTGGTGATGAACATTTATCAGTGCTTGTCCACCAACTGTCATCTCTGTTCACTTAACATTTTTTTTGTCTAAACTAGAAAATAAGAAATGTGCACTTCTTATACCTAAGATAAAACTTGTTAAATGCAAATGTCTCTGAGTCAGAGTTGAAGACAGAGAAAAATGTAGGATCCAAAACAAGGTTGAAAAAAATCTTCTATTTCATGTTGGAACTTGGATTTCTCACAATAAATCTTGGGATATTAATTGCTCATGCACCACTGACAAAATCTAGGGTGAATTCACTGTGATTATTGCAGTTAACTTGTAAAAGAGTTGGTATATGCATCATGATGTTTTGGACCACACAACATATTTCAGGATGGTATAAACCATTTTTTTTGGAGGCAGGAAGGCATAAGTAATGATATTCACAAATACTGAATTACTTCTGTCTAGGCATCCTTAAGGACAGTTAGGTGTTCTTTCTTTGTCAGAGTTATGTTAAAATCCAATTCTTTCTAAAGAGAGAGGGTGGAAGATGTAATAGAGAATGATGAGAGAGGGGAATAAAAAAAATCTCAGACACATGATTAAGAATAAACTTGTCCTTGCTTCATATTCTGAGTAATATTCTCAACTCAGAAGTGGGGAAAATGCAATATACAATTAAAAATATGCAAAAGGTTATGAGGTGCCTCATAATAAAAATGGTACCTAAACGTGTTATTGTTTTCATAAAATAATATCTTAATTTTTTAACGTTTTACTGAATGTGATGTTTGTTGTTTTAAAGGTACATGACAGATGGTGGCTTGGGCCTCTACACACGAAGGCTAAACCGGCTGCCTGATGGCATGGCTGCAGTGCGGGAGACAATGCAGCGTAACACTTCTCTGGGACTGGGAGATGCTGACAGGTAAGGTCTCAACCAGTAAATGCTTGGATATAATTGTGCATTTAATTCAAGCTGTATCTAATACATATTAGAACCCTAAGATTAAATAGCTTTAGAAATTCAGGTAGTGAATACGTGACTATAAACTTCTCCAGAACACGTTAGGCTATACATGCACGGAGGTGTCAGGATAAATACCAACTTTGTCTTCTGATTGCTCTGTTGAATTCTCATCTGGGCTTTTGTGCACAGGACTTACACAAGAAAATGTAAAACTTGTATTTTATTAGCTTTTGAAATTAAAAAGTCCAGTGATTCAGTGTGAATGTGAAGGCCAAAGATAACAATTAGGCAGGTTAAAAATCCATAAATAATGGTAGTGTCATCATAAAGGAAGCAGGGGGATGGGCCATAATGAGACCTATATTCAGGTGGAGTTGAGGCAAATGGGTTAAATACTTCTGCTTTTAATGGCATCAGCCTATAGCTGCTTCTTTTCCTTCCAAACACAAAACCTGATGAGTGTTATTGCTGATGTAGTAAGTGAACTATATTGTTTTTCTTCCGTGAGGTGACCCTAAGTAACAGATTTTGAATTGGAGGTTTGAACCAGTTTTTGAACTACAAGTTTTGTTTGTTTGTTTTGTTATTCAGAGGTCTTTCCAGGGACATAGATGTAGTTTGCATGATGTAGTTTGATATAAACGATATCGTCTTGATAGTGATACGTGGACTAAGGCATGATACCAAGGACAAGTGATGAAGAATCTGGCCTTATTTTCAAAGAAACGTGCTATAACTGTTCTGGTGTTCTTTTGACATTAGTAAAGATTGGGATGGTAAATGTCAATAAAAGAACCAAAAGCTTTTAGAGAATCTCAGCTCAGTTTCAATTATTAAGTCAACATATGCTTGCCAGTTGCAAAATAGCCTAGATTTTTAAGGAGCTCCTATCTGTTTCTGAAATTTACAACCTGAAACTCGTACTCAGCCAAGAGCCTTCCTGGCTGCCTGTGGGTGAAGGCATTGCCACCTGGTGATGTAACTGAAGACGAATCATCCTTGTCTGTTGCTGTAGCTTCTGAACATTGCCACATTAACAGAAGCTAATTTAAAACGTATGTTTATAGTACAGAATTTGTCTAATACAAACTTTATAATTGAATAAGTAATAGTGAGCCTTCTGGAAAGCTAGTCATTCATCCCCTGGCTAATACTTTCTGCACTTGCAGCACCTTTTCTTGGTACATAAATTATATTCACATTTTATTTACTAATCTCCTTTCCTGAAGACACCACTTACAAGCACCAATTACATATGTTCCACAAGAAATATTATCTGTTATGTTTAAATATATTCCACCTAGAATGGGATTGTGAAGTGGTAAAATGTAATCCCTAGTTAACAGTTAATATCAGCTATTTCAGCTTTGAAAATAATTCTTTCAGTTCACTTTGGGGCAGGCTTACACAGAATAAAGACTATGTATAGCTGGCAAGTTAGCTGCAACATAAGATTTGTTTTAGTCTTTTCAGTTTAGAATGCAAGCCTATTCACCTTATGTGGAAGATCAGAGTTTCCTGACAACAGGTGGGCAATTTAAAAATAGTTCCTCTTTGGTTGCTGGGTGATCATAATGTGCAATTTAAACAAAGCAAAAGAAAAAAAAAATCTTGGATTCAGCTGCAGTTTTACAGGGTGAAAATTGGCATAAGGAAGAGGAGTTTAATAAAAAAAGTGCAGTAATGAATTGCTTTTTTCATTCTGTGAAGAGAGGCAATCAGGAGTTTTGAGCTGCTTTATTGGTACACCTAGAAACATAGGAAGATTAAATTTAGCTTGTTCAAAACAGATGTTAATTGATTGTATGGGAGAATGAGTGTGAAAGGCTATGAACCTTTACGTATAAGGTTAATCATTAAAAAGTTATCAGAGAAATTTTTGCAGTTTGCCTTCTTGTTTAGTTTCTTCTGTTATTAATTGTAGAAGTGTAGTTGTAAAGTTCTTACTCACTGGCTCTGGCAATGTAAAGCACAGACCTTAGAAGGTATATTTTCCCCTGCAGCAGGGAAATCCAAATGAGCCAATTTAATTTAACGCTTGATTGCAAGGTTAATGGAATCATTGCACAACACAGCTGAGCTTATTTATTCACTTCAAGACAATTTGTGTTTGCATGGAACAAAGGCATTTTAAATGAAAAAAGGCATTAAGAATGCCCTTTTATTTGGTTTGTGTTTTTTTTTTTTAAGGTTTTAAATTAGCCACTTATGGTTTGTCTTCTATGGATATGGACATGGTGCGTACCATCTGGTTGCTTGATCTGAGACTTAATTCTGCCCTTCCAGCCATATATGCAACTTGTGTTTGTAAAAGTATACAAATGAGAGGGAAGAAATTTGAAACTTAGTTTTGAGTAACACTTTCTGTAATTGCTTACTTATATAGTGTTTTAATTAGATAAGATAATTGAGATCTGTGCTGACTTATCACATTTTTGTGAATAGGTCAGGAGACTATTAATGGATGTGAGCTTGTAAAGATCAACTTCAGTGCTGTTATTAAGGAAATGGCTGAAGGATTATTTTTTTTTTTTTAAGCCTCAGTGATGGAGTGCCAAAATAACTACTTCCAAGCATGATTCACATGGATTGTTTCACTTCAGTAGTTTAATTTGCGGTTGCGTGAACTACAGACCTTGGCCTAGGAGTGTAAGGCATAAAAAGGTCTTCGCAGTGTGTCCTTCTGAAAGTCTCTTCTGACTCTAAGGAGCTATTTCATCAGATATCACGTTACATTGCCTTTGTACTTCAAACAGCTACAGCATTTGTGAACTGGAGGTAAAACACGGCTCAGCTGTTGAGTGTGGATAGGATTGAACTGCTCTTTAAAAGTGCTTCTGTATCACGGTGAATGTAATGACAGTCTTAGCATACTTACGGCTCTGCAGTTAAGACCATATTCAGCTTAACTGTCAAAAGGACTGGTGACTGAAACCAGCTCCTGGTATTCAATGGCATTTCCTGCTTTTGGCAAGATTCTTGGATAATCCCTGGTGAGAACATGGAGGAGAGGAGACAGAGACAAACAAGAAGGAAAAACTGAAAGTGAAACAGTAATGGAGCAGAAAGCCAGAGGGCATTCCATGCAGAGTATATCACTATGAATGTCATTGAATGCAGGTGTTGTTTTTTTGTTTGTTTTGTTTTGTTTTGTTTTGTTTTGTTTTCAGATAGTATCATTTATAGCAATTTCAAAAAAAAAAAAAAAAAAAAGAAAGTAAAAAATCTGGCTTTCAAAATAACTTCAGAGTAATATTTTGCTGTCATTTTGTATTTTGTAAAAATAGGTTATTTATGTGTCTCTTAACTCTGGTAATAGCCAGCGCTTCACGTTCTTTCATAGAGCCAAACCCCTAAGCTGCAGTGTGTTTAAATTCACTAACTGATACTTAATATCTTGAATCCTGTTAAAGTTACAAGATTATTTAAAAGACGGGTTAGTGTTCAGGACAGGAGGGAGACTGTTGAACTACCTTGGTAATCACGGGAACCAGCGTTACACCAGAAGAGTTGAAAAGCAAGTTGAGGCGTGTCATCAAGTTTGGGGCAATATTGTCCTGCTCTGAAAAGTGGGGAGAGAAGGAGATGTTACAGGCTTTAGAAGGCATCAAATTCCACTCTAAGCAGCATAGGAATATAGACAAAACACTGAGGGCTGTCATGTAAGAAACTGTATCATGTGTTCTTCTTTTTAGGCACTCTACTGTATTGTAGATGATGGAAAAACATTAAAACGTACCAAAAAATGCATAGTTTTGTTAACATATCCTTTGTTACGCAATTTTGTGGTAGAATAAGACACCTGTAATTACTGAGTATATGTTTACAGTTTTTCCTCTTAACTGAGACTATGTAGCTAAAGGTAGAAAGAAGATGATGTCTGCAATTCCCGGCTTTGCAGTTGAAGACTTAAATTCTCCGTTCAGAGAGTATCCATTAGGAATTCTATCCCTTTACTATCTATCTCATTATTACTGTAGTTTTGCTACTCTAGCCCTGGTAGCATGTTCAATAGAGAAAAAATAAAAAAAAAGTGTGTCTGGAGTAGACTCACAGACTGGATAGTCTTTGACCTAGAATGTTAAAACACAATTTGGGTTATGTTTTCAACTTCAGGCGGACACAACTCTGATAAGAAGACATAGAAACAGATATTCTTGTATTGTAAAGGCAGTGGAATTCCCATCATCTCCTTCCCCCACAGCATCTCCCCCTCCTGCCTTCCTCCCTCAGGGGGTTGACATAAGTGTTTGTGGAGTTTCATGGTAAACGAGCATAACAGGGAGATGCAAGCGTAACAGGGAGATGCGTCTAGGGTTTTATATGGATGGCTTTGTGGAGGGAGGATCTCCTTTCTGGCAGCAGCAAGGGTACCTATGTTCTTTGAAGTCTTCAGGAGTCCTCAGCTAAGAAAGATGCTTCCAAGCTGCTACCACTGTACCTGGAAGATCTCACACCACCAACCCACAGTTTGTTTCTAGAAAGCCCCACCAAGTGTACTTGCATACTGTTGTTATGATTAATGTAATATATAAATTCTACTTTTCCCATTTCTTCTTTGGTAAGACAGCAGAACACCCCTATATAAAGACCCTACATACTAAATTTTAAAAAATATATATTACAAAATCTCCAGATCACTTTAAGTTAAAATAGACGATAAAGCAAGTGTCCAACACCTTGTCATTCATTGTTTACTGCATCTGTGCTGTGAGTCCCTGCAATTCGTAAATACATGTCCAAGTATAGTTGCTTAATAGCAAAGTCTCAGGACTGGTGAGATTCACACAAAACAGATCATCTCTGCTTGACCATCTGTTTGGATTTTAACACTGAATCAGGAAAAATACTCCTATTTCTAAATATGAAGGTTGTACCTTGGTACCTATAGATACCTCTCTGTCTTCAAAAGATCCCACGTTTATCTTGAGAACTGACTCACAGAAACAAGGAAATTCACATTGCAAAGATTCTTTGAAGTTTATGGCCTTGGGATCTGCAGATTAGAATCGCAATACCAAATACTTTTATTTTCCAAGGAATCTTTTAACAACCAGTAGTCCAAAGTGGTTTTAGGTTACATAAAGTAATTGCAAAGTTAAGCAATGAATAGTAGTTGAAAGCAGGGGTAGGGTAGCTATACCCCAGGGCTGAAATTAGCAGTATCTAAAGGAAAAAAAGACCTACTTTTAAATAAGGTAAGGTTAGTCAAGGGAGGTAATGTCTTCTGGCAGATCAGTTTCTGTGCTCTGAGGATGGCAAACTTTTGGGTGCATGAGCTTTTCTTCAGGCCTGTAATAGAAGCAAAAATTTTCATTACTAAATACAAGTTGAGAACAGTTGCTCTAACTCTTACCTGGATTATTAGTTGTTTAGAGCAACTCTTAAAGGCAGATGATACCTGCAAGGCAGAGAAGGATTTAGCAAGGAAAGGCATAATACAAGGTTTATGTGGTGTAGACCAGAGAGAGGTACGGATGACTTATCTCCTGTGTAGCAAAGAGTGGTTAACAGGGGAGAGGGAACAAATTATTACTGACTGCAAAAGTCTGTCTCTTTATTGAATCTATGATTTTTAATGTCCACTAGAGCTGTTATTTGGGTATTCTGGTTTATTCTTTGAAGATGCTCTATAGAACTCCCTTGCAGAAGAGAAGGAAGAGATCGGAGATGAAGTAGCTGTGTGAGAATTGCCTCCCTTAGGGCAATGAGGTTCTTTTCAGCTTTGTGGCTTGCATGTCAATGCATTCAGTGGGCAGAGTAATACTTTTTTTTTTTTTTTTTTAATACCACACACACATTTTTGGGGGTATGTATGGTGCACTGGATGAAGTAATTTGCCTTGTGGGAAGAACAGGCATGGGATTTGGTGATCGCATCAATTCCATTTAGAGAGGCATGGTGGAATGGAGATCTGCTGGGAGGTTTTCCCTTTTTTCTCAGTCTTGGTCTGCTTTAACTCATTGAAGGTTGGTATGCCAAGAGTTTGCTTCCAACAACGAGTTCAGTGAGGCTGGGGGCTGTTTGAAGGCTGGAAAGTGCATTGAGGAGATTTTCATCAGAGACTGTCGCTACCTAAAAATTGCTGTCGAGGCTCTAGTTTATCACATCACACAGCAGCATGTAGCAGTGGCAATATATGGCAATATATGGCAATAAAGCAGTTTTGCCAGTTTATCTGACTTTTTGTAAAATAGCAAATTGTTTTCCTATGGGACAGTCCCTTTTCTGTGTATCCATGGCCAAAAGCAGATTTTACTGCATCATAGGACCTGTGTGCAGCCCTGTCCCAGCAAGGTAAATCAAGAGTTATCTTGTTCTTGTCTTTTAACTAAGACCTGCTTTAGTAGCCTTGCAGATTGACAAAACAGTTGAGAGCAGCTGTTGACCTTTTTCAAGAAGTTTCTTCCACCGAGGAGGTAGAGTTCTACCACACTGTACTAAACAATAAAAACAGAAACAAACCTCCCTGCAACTACAAGCTGCTCCCTCCAAAGTTAGAAGATCAGGTAATCTTTCCGCTAGACGGTCACTGTAGTTGTAAAACCCATCTTCATGATTTTTTTATTATTATTTTATTTATTTTTTCTTAGATGTAAGTGCTAAAGACATAGGCAAGACCTAGGCTTTAGGAATTGCATTTCTTGTTTTAACTTTTTTTCCTTATTTCATGCCCCCTTTTTTAGTTACTGTGATTCTGATTCCTCATTCCTTTAGATGCTAGGAGGTATTTCCACCTCTGCTCTAGCATCTAATTAAAATGCTTGAGTTTGGAGCTAAAGTTCACTGCAAAGCTAATGGAAGATAGCAGGTGCCTCAAGGGAGCAGCTCAAAACGTCCAAGGACATTATGACCCTCTTTTTGCCCATGTATTCCATAGATTCCTCTGTGAGCAGTCACTTCACCTCAAAAGCTATGCTGCTGTGTGTATACAGGTGATGGGACCTTATCTTTTTCAGAATTGCAGACACTGATTCCATGGAAATAGAAAAACTGCCTAATTTAAACAGCAGAATAATTTGTGTGTACAGTGGGGCAAAATCAAGATCCTACTCCACTGGAATGAGATTTTCTCCAAGTGACATTTCCTTCCACATGCACCTGCTTTCTGCATCTAAATGCAAAGGTGGTCTTAAGTGCTGATTTAGAGCCTCTGCTGAACTCCTTGATATTTCTGGTGCCATCACCAGAGATTAGCACCGTCTTTTCTGTTGTATAAAGTGGCTTTTAAAATACTTTAGGCATGTGGGAAATTAACCTTGTATTCCAAGGGTAAACAAGATTGTAGATACAAAGACCAATTTGAACTGTATCAGGGTCTTTTGTGCTTTGCATGACAAACCGAAGAATGTGAAATGCTTGCTGACATAGTGTAGACTTTGTTATTTAGTTTTCCATGTCGAATGGCAAGAGAGTCAACATAGTCTCACAACTGACCTACACCAGTAACCTCTGAGTTTGGGATTTGGAGATTGAATAGATAAAACTAATAGCAGACAGCTGTCAGACTCCAGTAGAAGAATCCAAGTTTGGGGCTGTTAGACTGGTGTGGAAGCTCATTGTGGCTATAAAGCAATTTTCAAGACAGGTGACTTTTTCAAATATTGTGTACATTGCAAAATGTCTCTCCCTGAAAATATAAAGATTCTCCCTTTGGTCTCAATCTGTTGTTTCTCCTCAGATAATTTCTTCGTGCTTTGTACTTGTCCATAACTTTGTTTCATTGAAATAGGTTTTATGCTCTTCTTCTGTAGCTACGTGTTCTTTTGTGACTGTAATTATATGCTATTATTATTAGCTTACATGTTAATAAAAATATTAGTGTTAATAGGCAAGATCTAAGCCTTCTGTTTAATGGGTGAACGTTTTCTTTAATTGTATTGTTTGACAAGTTATATCAAAATTTTGAGTTTGATCTTAAGACGCTTTTGCCTTTCTGAATGCTCTTCCAAGGGCTTTCTGGGGCTTTTTGCGTCTTTATTCTAACAATTACCTTTATTCAGTTGTTTATTCCAATTCATGTCCCCTTCAGGGAAGGGAGGGGACACCATCTGAAATGACCAGTGGGAAGCCTCCAGAGAATTCAGGCCATCCAGATGTGTTGAGGGATCCATTGCCTATACAGGGAAATATGACTCCCAGTTCTGACAGCTAACTAAATGTTTAAAGTTGCTTGGTACTAATTGCCCCAATACGTATCCACATCTGCAGCATAAGAGCCGCAGTAAGGTAGGCGCAGCTTGAGGTCACACTTTATTTAAAATGGTATGAATTTGTTAGGTAGTCATCTCTCCCACCTGCTGTGTATGGCAGCTCCTCTGCTGATGAAGTACTGGGGATACCTTTGGGCTGACTGATGTCAAGAGAAATGAAAGAGAGCCTGACCTTTTCCACCAAGGCAAAGATGCATTCTGCTAAATTGAAGGTTCACTCCCTATTTCCAGGGCACTTGAGGAAAAGGTGCACGCTCTTCCCTCCTTGCACAAACATTGTTTACTAATTATAACTTACATTTTCATAAAGAAGGGAATGTCTCATTACTCATGTATGTCTCTACAAAGCATTTGCTGTTCCACTGCTGCAAGATGAGACTTGAAAGCCGGAAGGCTAACGAGCGTAGAAATCCAGGAGTACGGAGCATGCCATTTGAATGTCCATCCCCACTGGAGGATCTTTCCAGCTCTGGTGAGGAGCTGCACTCTGTTTTGCAAAAGGGGAGTGACAAAGGAGTGGTAGGGGCAAAAGTGCATCCTTGTATTTTCGCTGCCCTAGGATTCTGGGAGCTACTGTATTTATATCGGGCCATTCCTTGGTGTCATGATAACTTCCTTGGTGGCCAGCAAACTACTCCATACCAGCGGTCAGTACCCTCCTTATCTTTGAGTCCTACTCTGCTCTTCTCCATTCCTCAGCTTCCTCATGGTTTAGGGATTTTCCAGCAGTATGATAAGGTGACTTTGTGACCTTTTTATGACAGCTAATAGGATTCACAGTGCAGTTGAGACTCCACAGAACAAGTAGTCACTTTGCTCCGGCCTTTTCTGAGCTGTGATTCAACATCCTGAGGCTTAGTTAATGCAGCTGCATGGCGTTTAAAGATTCTCTGCTGTTACATAAACAAGCATTAAGTCTTTCACATGATAGTCTCATGTTGCTTAGGTATATACAGTTAAATACAGATTTGGCCAGGGTGAATAATTGCATACTCTATACTAGAAACACTTGGAGCTACGTTGTGCTGTAACAGAAGTATTATGAGAATGTATATGATTTGGTTTTACTATTAAAAGTTTTTGCTGTTTGCACTAATAATAAAACATCTAATTTTACTAACACTTAGGGCAGCAATTCAAGACTAGTTAATTTGATGTAAGTGGCTTGGAACAGTGCAAAACACATGTGTAGAGTTAGAACAGCGGGCCTCAGTAGGCTCGAGCATGCTAGAGGCTATGTTTATGTATGTCCAGGTATATATGGTCAATAAGTAGCCAGAGGATTAGCACTAAACATTGGAAGCCTGATTACTGCCTGGGCAAAGTCCAAGGGCTGAATTCAGCTCGTTTTCACTATGTGTTTTTTTTTTCCTTCTTAACTGACAAAGGCTCAGCTCAGCAGCTACTGTGGAGTTGCCATGTGCTGCCACCAGCCCCAAGTAATGTTTTTATCTTTTTGATCTGCTTTTAACTTTAAAGTTTATCTTCTCTGATTGTGTTGTTAGTTTAAGTTCATTTTCATATATATCAACTAATTCATTCGTTTTGGTTTGGGGGAAATGAGCAAACCACCTTGAGTGTTCAAAAGGTTTTATTCCCACTTTCATGTTGATTGTCAAGATTGATTTATTCTTGTTATGAAACTTGCAACTAGAAATACTTTTCATAACGTGACTTAATGCCTTAAACATCTCTTTGAAACTATTGATGTTATTTGATACTATCTGATATGCACATACACACTTTGGTTTCATTTGCATTTTTATGCAAAGGTTTCATTTTTATTTTCAGAGACGATTGAAACATTTTGCACTTGCAAAACTGGATGTGTTTTTAATACATAGTTAAAGGAAAAGTATTGTCACATAGCTAGAAATGCCCCAGACAACTGTGAATTTCTATGGAAAAAGAGGAGAGGGAAGAGGAAAATGAAAAAACATCAATATGAGTCCCTGGGAAAGAGATACCAGTATCCAGTGTCACCTGAAGTTCACAGAGGTTATGTTCATCCAGGAAAGCCTTATTATCCACTATTTAGTCATTATTTTTGGACTGTGTGGATTCTCTAGCTACTCTTGAATAGAGAATTTACCCATCTACTTGTGCTTTGAGAGCATTTCTGAGCTAAAGGAGTCATGAAATGGATTAGGTTCTGGCAAGAAATTCCATAGAGTCTTAAATATGCATGCAAAAGAAAGACACATTTTCTGAAATCGGAAGATCGTGATTTTGAAGTGAAGTCAGTGTGTTTCTGTGCTCTAGTTTCTGTTGAAATTCTTCAGTGTAACTTCAGTTTTAATTGTAACAGTAAGCCAGATTTCTGTTAGTGTAGATGAAAAGCAAGTATGCCATATGATAACTTGAAGTTGTTTGACATTCCTTTTGGTCAGTGGATGCTTTCCAACAACCAAAGGGTAGAAACAGGTGTCTTCCACACCATGGCTTTGAATTTGGTGTCATTTCTGCAAGATCTTCTGACCATTTCTCAAGTTAGCAAAATTCTCCTACCGTGTTTTATGGGCTGACCTTACATTAGCTGTAATGAGCTACACACGCGACTGATAAAATAATCATTCTTGCCTGTGAATCATACCATATGTTTCCCTCACTATCTCTCTCTCCACCTTCATAATTCCAGTCATGTTTGAACCAGTTTTTTTACCTTGCCTGCATCACCTCCTCCGTGCTACCACATTGTGTTGTCTTACAGCCATTTCTCTCTTTCCAAGCAATGTGTTGTACTTTCAATGCTGGGCATTCATCACAAGTGTCTGCCTTTGTCCTTGATGAATTTCTAAAACCCAATTGTGTCCACAAAATGTGTTTGAATCTTTAAATCACTTCCCACTTCGGATACATTCTCCTTTTAATGCTACCTGTTTCTGAGTTCACTTTTAGATTTGAACAGTATTGGAATGAAGGAGCTTGCAATACGTAGTGATGCAGTTAAGCTTATTATGGCAATGTATGTGTCCTTAGATCATTTAGGAACAAGGGATTATTTTAGAAAATGAAAAATGAGAGTCCAAGTTATCTTACAACTTGGCTAAGCACAGGTGTGTGGGATCACTGGAGGAGAAAATCTTCCTAGAACGTTTTCATGAATTGCAGAGACCTGTAGTTATAAGTACAGTGGATTCAAGAGATGTGAGGAAAATGTGGAGTAATGATGAGGAGAAACTCTGGCACTTACTGCCTTGTAAACTAGTCTGGGAAGTCTACGCTGCGGGTCTTTTAAATCTATACGAACTGAAGTGCAATCACACATGAAAGGGAATGTTGTAGGGATAACCAACGTGGTGTTTTCCAGATGAACCCTTGTTTATTTCATGAATAATACTGAAGGCAAGGGCTTTCCTTGTAGTTTGTTAGGTGTGCCTGTTGTGATGCCGAACATGAATGAAATTATCAAACTAGCATTATGGATATTTCTTGATACATTTAGTGACTTTTCTCCTTTCATCATCCTTTGTGCAGTTTGCTTTGTTAAGATCTCTAAACAAAGATAGCCAATGACCACTCCTTCATTCCAGAGGAATTCACTAAAATAGAGGTCTTTATCAGTATTAGTTTAAGTTAAGTCTCTGATAGCCACATGAAACACCTTTTGACAGCTTAGCCTTGACAAGATTGCCACGTTCTGCTAGTGTTCAAATGGGACAGACAGACGAGAGGCTGATTTAAAATTATTTTTGCTTTATTATTGCCCTGGAAAAGAAGCAAGTGTGGGGTTTTTTTGTTGGTTTGTTTTCCCTCCTCAGCAAATTGCAGAGATCTGCTACGAAGTAATAACATAGAGATGAAGGTTCTTAGGTAAAAAGTCGAATTGGGGTCTCTGCTGTGTCTGTCTGCGGCAGGAATTGTAGTTTTGGCCTCCTCTATTTCAGTCATTTCTCTAAGAATGTTTAATTATCTCTGTCTCTCCTGCCAAATTATGTGCTGGAAATGAAATTGTTTCAGTATAAGATACTGAAAGGTGTTAATTGGACTCTTGGCTATTCTGGAGCTATCGGATCATAGAAATGGGATGGAAAGAATTAAGGTTGAAGTCCTTGAACTCCCACATCTCCCCTGGATGATTTAACTATGAAAATTAGCAACGGGTCCAAAGGAGTCATCTTAGTTGTATGAAGAGTTACATTTTTTATAAACCAACAGAATATTTTATGATATTTATCTGAAAAGATCCAAGCCATCTCAAAAGCAACACTGTAGCAGTAGCAGAACTAGCAGTATGACAGTTGCAGTATTTAGCTTGCTCAAGTATAAGGGTAAAGAGAGTGCTTGTAAACCTCTTTTTAACAAAATAAATGCCTGAGTGGATCACGGTTACTGCTTTAAGCTCCTCTTATGTCACCACCGTGCTGTACAGGTGCTCTGTTGGGTTAGAAGGTAGAAAAATTCTCAGCGGCCAAAAGAAAAAAAAAAAGGGACAGGGAACAATTCAGGCCTATAAAAAAGTGCATTAATGGAAAACTGAGGCTTTGCATAGTCCATTTGCTGTATTTACTGAGATCAAAGTCTACCCTAAGGTTGGCATGCAGCTTGGAAAACTTCAGGCAAAACATCTCAATTTTTGCCAAATGATAAATAATTGAAATCATTCCCCCCCGATAATTATTTCATCACTGTAACACAGCCATCTCTAAAGCAGAGGGCGTAGCCTCAGAGAGAACAAACACGCAGCGCAAAGCCCAGCAGGGCTGGGGCTGGGGAAGGAATTACTGGGCAAGGAATGGTTTTGCAATTTTTGCTCTTGCAGAAAAGCTCTGAAAGGTTATACAATCATGCAGAGATCCTGGAGCCTCAGGACTTTTGCCGGCTAGGGAGTGGAGTGAGGAAACAGCATCGGTGCTGAAGACCTTCCCTGCAGACAGAGAGCAAACCAAACTGATCGAGCAGGAAACCTTTGCTCAGTCCTATGGAAAACGTAGAACTGTGCTTTCCTGTTACATTTCGTTGCTGAAATGATTAAAAGGTTAAGTTGCTGGCTCGATTAAAAGTAGAATTCATCTGAAGAACGATTGGAGAAGAGTGGCACGGTGTTAAAAAGGTTTATGACTTTACACAGTTGAGCTTTTGTTTTCTCCCGGTTTCCCATTTTGTCATCCCCTCTGAAAAGGAAAGGGGGGGGAGCCGAAGTGATTTTAACTTGTTGTCACTTAAGAATTAGAGAGAGATCATTTAGGTGATGTTGCATACGTTAACGTGTCATTTAAACAGCCTGCAGTTCAGTGATGATGGTGAGGGGGGATGTAGCACTTTCGGAGAGGCTCCACTGAGCTTTGAACTGGATCAGATGCTTGAGGGCAATTAAACACACAAGATTTCCCACTTCAAACAAAGGCACAGAAGGGAGTCTCCCTGTTTTCTGTGCCGTTAATCATCAAGTGGAGAAAAGAATGAGTAAATGAAGAAAGAAAAGATGCTGCTGTTGAAAGAAAGGATGTTAAACCCCAGCAGGATGCCTGCTTGAGTTGCATCTCAATAAATAATAAGTGCTTGTTATGCTAATAGTCACTATTTTCAATAACATGATTTGCATACAGATTATGTGTGTGTTAATTACACTGTGCACATAGCCAATAACGCACATCTTTAGTTGTTTTTTTTTTTTTCTTAGCATTTTCATTTGTAAAATGAGGCATCGCAGTAGTGCATATTGCAAAGTTTTAGAGTGCACATAGATAGCTAATGCAGTGAACAAGGGCACACTGAGCTGGATACCCACTGAAGACAACTGCACACCCGTAATGTTTGTGGGAGAAGCCCAAGATCAGGGGTCACCTCTGGCACTTACAACATCTGTCGTGGCACCCAATTATAATGAAAATAAAATGAAACAAAAGAGCGCATGAATGTATGATAATGAAGTGATGCATGATGGTAATTAGCCCGGCATTGTGTAATTACTTGGCACATGCTTGTGCAACCAGCGCTGGGTCTTGTCAGTTGCACAAATTTCATCCAAATCACGAATAGGTGTATCACTGTGCCTTTAGATCAGAGCACGAAGTTCAGTGGTTTTATGCTGACTTGATGCCAGCCGTGGGAGGACAGATGCTACGTGGTGCTGTGAAGAGGCAGAGTACTGTGGGCAGACTATACCTGCGCTGACATGAAGTCTTCCAGAACAAAGTTATTCCTGGAAAAAAACGTTGAATTCATTTGAATCAGAGCCGTGTTCGTGATAGAGCAGTGCTTTGCGTCTTCTGATCGTACCATTTCTGACCTGTTAGGAAGGCTGGACTTCTAATGAGCTGTGTCTGGAGGGCAGCTCCATATATTCTTTCTTTTCTTCCCTCTTTTCCCACACATCTGGTGGATGCCTAGTGGTTTTCATTTCATCATGTCTAATTGAAAGATAGTTTCCACTTGTCCTCCTAACCTACTGACTGAAATGAATGGGTAGGAATTGCCTCATAGGCTGTGAGGGCCTGATGGTAGGAATGAATGGTGCCCGATAAAATGTAATAATGTGATAGCTGAAGCTGACTGTCATGCTGAATCTGCACTGCATCCAGAACCACTTGAGCGTCTTCAGATGTGTGCCTGTAAAGCATAATGCAGCAGCAGTTGAGGGATCGCTGAACCATGCTATGTAACACACTGTAGCTATGCCTTCTATATTTGTAGCTGTGCTACTTTTTCTGGTAGTATTTTGACACCACTGAGGTCTGCATTTAGCTTATTACTTACAGTGAAATTTAAAAAAAATAATAATCCACAGTATCTTGGGAAAATATCTAAGAGTTGTCATCTGGCATTCCAGACTAAGCATTTTATGTAGTTCATAAAGCATATAATAGAAATACTTACCTGTTAAGAAACTGTGTGAATATAATTTACAAGTTATTATCAGATTAATTTTTCAGGTATCAGATAACGATATCAGGTATCAGATAATCTCTTCCCTATGAGGCACAGATGTTTGGAATTAGAGGTTCACTTTCAGAAGAAAATAACTGTTAAATGCAATAGCCCCACATCAATATTCAGTTGTTATTGCCATCGGTGTTCTCACGTCCCGTTGCAGCTCATTCTGCCTGCTTTATAGTCATCCTAGTATCTACAGCAATTAAAAGGATTTGCTCTTCCAGAAAGCAATTGATGGTTTTAATAATGGTCTTACTCTGAGCTGCGACTGAGGTTGCCGAGCACTTGGGTAGGATCTGCGGGAGGTGGTGTTACACCAACCAGCCTGGTTGTGCACCCGTTGCACTTGGCTGTTCCTTCTGCAAATCTCCTTGATTCCCAAACTTGCTTCACTTCTGCACTTTATTGCAGTACCCCACTTCGTTGGACTTCATCCCCGGTACCGAAACTGTCAGCTGAACTTGTCCAGTTGTGCTAGTAGTAATTTCTGCTCCAAATAGCTTGCTGTGGAGAGGAAACTGATATACCTCACAAACAAGCTCTTGGTCACTGCTCTTATCCCGAGGGAGCTCCTGCTGAGCTCCTGGGGAAGGGCACAGATTTCTCTGGCGGTGACCTGGCAGGGTTGGCTGTCGTCTCGTCCTTCTGGTGGAATACTAGCAGGACATTTCAGACTTAGAGGCTTGCATTATTTGCAAAGAGAGGGTTTTCTGGGTAAGTGAATAATTTGGAGCAATTGAAAACAAGTTTTAACTTTCCTGATGTTGCTACAGACACGCTGACTTCGTGTTAAGAGCAGTTCTCTGGGCTGAAATTTCCTTCAGTCAAGCTCCTGTACAGCTGATATGTTAGCTACCTGAATCATGCAGCAATACTCCAGTCGGTAGGACCATTAGGATTCCCAAGGAAAGCTGTCATTTTACTGGGGCTTAGGAAAGGTCAGAAGTTCTGATTGCAGCATGTTTATGAGACAGTAAAAGATTTTCATGTAGGGCATACTTCTGATCAGCTGCATTTTTCATGTGTTATTTATTTACTTCAGCTGACAAGATCAGAGTTTTCCTACTGCTTAATTAAGAATTTCTCTCTCTGAATGAGCAAAAATACTGAATGCCTAGGACTTGGCTGCATTTATTCACAAAACCATAAAATACAAAGCTGGGAAAGCCTTTTGTTTGAAAGTGCCCAGTGGTATGAGCTGCTGTCTTGTGGGTGAGCGGTGTCAATTACCTTTTATGTTAGAAAGATTAGAAATGTAAAGAAAATTCAATAGTTTTCTTCACCAGATAGAGAAAACAATGGCAGGCATGAGAAATATCTGCAAATGGGTATTACATTAATAGTCTATAGTGAATTTGGAAATGACAGTATATTTGACAGGCAGCAGTAGCAGGAATAAGGCAAAAGCAATTCACGTGGGAAAGTGTGTTCAAAACAGAGGGAAGATTTTAATAAGTCTGAGCAAGAGACATGTCCTTTGGCTCATGTACGATCTTTGGAACATCCTCGTGCTGTATGAGTGAAGCATGTCCCTTTGTTCTATTGGAAGAATGTAGATGGACTTTCAAAATTAAGCAAAAATAATTTCTGTTGAAGTTAAGAGTTTGCATCTTTGTTCTTTGCTTATTACTCTGTTGAAGCATTCATGTGGTTTGAATATTTGTAGACTCAGTAATACGGAGGATTTACAAGCACTAAAGATCAAGCTGTAACGATGCTAGCTTGATTTAATTCTACTTTAATTAGGATAAAAGAGATTACTTCTTTAGCGGGATGTATTAGCTTTTTGACAGCCGCAGCAACAATAAACTACTGTAAATGTACAGATAGCTAATTAGGAGGAGCCCAAAGCAATTAAGATGGGCAAACTGTATTGATCATAACTGAACTGGAGTTGACTAAGATGCAGGTGGTTGACAGCAGTGTTTTTATGGAAGATGCCATGAGATGGTTAATGACTGCTATTGATTAAGATTTCAGTATTATTGGAAGGCGGGGATGTGGGAGAAAATCAAATCAAGTTTTACAGGATTCTTCAAAAACATATTGCAACCACTGGAGGGTTGCTTGTTCAAACAGCATTATTTTAGAGAGTAGTTCTGTAGGTGTTATGCATGGCATATTCTTCTTGGGCCTGAGGGCATCCTCTGACGTTGTCCTCTGTTGCTACTGCCTGAAAGGCAAACAACCTGTGATTCAAACGTTATCTCTTTCTGGGTCGTTCTGTACCTCGTTATAGCCATAAAGTATATGGCACCTAGATTATGGATTAGTATAGCTTCTTTCATGTCTGGTGATTCTGTTCTCTACAGTATTGCTTGTTGGCAAAGGCATTATGCTAGGAAGCTCAGAAAACAAACTGTAAATCATACGGGAACCTCTCAGGTGTATCCATCCCAAAGTGTTTTTTCAGATTCCTGAGAAGAGAGCAATTGTGCCAGCTGCACTATTTTTATAACTTCATATGTTAGGGATCAAGCCTAAAATCTTAGCGAATGCTGATGACAGGGAAGACTTGTAACAATGTGGAAGTAATGTGTTATTCCCTTCAGCAGTTTTGTTAAGAACAATTGAACTTTTCTCAATACCCAATGCCACAAATATAAAATCTGTGATTCACAGCATTATATTCTTTGTAGAGAGGACTAAATTTTATGGCTTGGAGAAGGATGCAAAGGAAATGCATTTAGAACAGTGTGAATAACATTTAATTCTGTTGTTTCTTACATTGGTTGTTTGCATTTTAAGATCAGATTTCTTTCTTTTTTTTATAGAATATTCATACTTACAAGTAATTTGCCCTGTAATTTGCAATTCCTCTCTGGTAATAGCATGCAAGCTGCATCACTGCTCAGCTTCTTAGGTTTTTATTGGATTATCTCCAGTTGCCTGCCTTTTTCTTCCTCCGCTGCCACCAGAATGTTGATGTTTGTGTTTATTCACTCTGATGTGCTTATTCATTTGAAGTGGGCATAGGAAAAAACATGCCTCGCACTTGTGTCAACACAAGCGCTCCGTGTAGGCTATGGGCATTTTAACACAATCTTTTAAGTACATATAAGATGTTATAAACCCATTTTTATCACATATTGCACATACACAATTCATCTTCTCATCTCCATCAGACACGCATGTCACTTTTGGTGGAAGCTGTGATTTTCTTGAACAGTTGGTCAGTGAAAGGGAATTTCTGGATATTTGATGCTCAGTCTACCTTATGCTACGTCTACCTTATGCGTAACACATTATCAGTGCAATAAGCATTAATCATGTTCCAAGTAATTAGTCTTCTTCCATATTTGGCTTTTCTGTGCGTGCAGCCTTTTCAGGGCTGAAATCCCTACTCT
This sequence comes from Heteronetta atricapilla, assembly GCA_011075105.1. Taxonomy (NCBI): domain Eukaryota; kingdom Metazoa; phylum Chordata; class Aves; order Anseriformes; family Anatidae; genus Heteronetta; species Heteronetta atricapilla. Next base: position 1,607,556 of record CM021735.1, on the reverse strand, counting down.
TTTACTCAAGTGGAATTTTACTGTTGTCTGGAATGACAAGGGACCTGGCTTCACATTGGCTTGGGACTAGCAAATGTCACCACATTTCCCTGTGTGTATAATTGGTCAGTTCCTGTGCATCGCACGTGTACTCTTGCAGTAGTGCGTGCTGATGATTCCTTTTTATTTTCCTTCATACAGTGCTATCTATGTGAGTAATGTTAATGAAATCCTCAAGTATTCTGTGCTTCATATGTTTACCTACAAAAAATAAATCCAGACAGTACGACCGTAATTATAACTCTGTAAGAAATCTCTAAGACGAGAGGACTCTTAACCTTGAGGTTTACGAATGTGAAGAAGAGTATTTCATAGCGTAGATACTTCATCAGTCCACAAACCTGGGGCCTCTTTCATTCAGCAGAATGAGGGGAATTAAAAAATGGATCTTAATTTTCCTAGACCTGATTCTCCTGGCTTCCAAGCTCCCTTTAGAACCACAATGAAAAAACACAACTTCACAGGGCTGTAGCAGCTAGGGAATATCTACTACCATTTTTCTTACTGAGGGATGACATTGATTTCAGTGTTCCTCTGGATTTTACTTGGACACAAAGCATGTGTTGATTATGGTCATACACATAACATTTTAGTTCAGTTGTCTGATGCATAATGGTTGTAAAGGTGCAGCAGTGTTGCCGTGTTCTTGCTTTTATTTTCTCATTGATACATTTGGACAATAAAAATACTTGAAAAAGTATGTAAATATTAACTTGAGAGCATAAAATAGAAGTGTTCAAATGCATGTGAGTCTCTCCAGAATATGTTTTGGCTTTACAAATTTATTTTTTCCTCACTCAAACCATCTTGGAGTTCTTTAAAAAGAAAGAAAGAAAAAGACCTCAAAAAAAAATGCTGTTGCGGTTATTTTAAGACATGAGTTTACCCAGTTGTAATGGAGTCCCTTCCAGGGTGAAGTGTGGTAGAGGCTTTGTACCGCACATTACAAAACAGCTTGCAAACACCGTGAAGTGTAATGTCTTTACAGTCTACACTGCGTGCATTTCTTTTATAGTCGCTGCAGTCATCAAATGCAGACGTTTTATAAGCTCCTAACCGGTAGATCTCAGCTAATGAGAAAAAAATATAAAGGAAGTTAATGTATTGCAGGAAAATCTCATTTTGAGGCATTTTGGTGTTTTCTAAGGGAGAGTTTGAAATGAACCAAGATTTGTGTTGCTTGAACCTAGGATGCAAACCTGTAATCATGGTTTTAGGCCTTTTATAATAAAAATCAAAGAGCAGATTTCATTCATAAGTATGCAGCAAAAAATCTGCATACAGTTTTAGCTCCGTTCAGACCATGAACGTGATCCTTACTTATGTTCAAGGGGAATAGCACACAATTGTGGGGCGAATGAACGAGCAATTGGAGGCGCAATGATTTTATTACATTGAGCGTTAGGACACTTTGCAGCCTTTTCTAAGCAGCTGTTCTTTAGGTAAATTAATACCTGGGGTCTCTTTACTTCTCTCAAACTTTAACTACCATAAAAGAAGTTAATGTAAAGCTGTTCACAGCTTATCTCACCCGATTGCTATGCAGAAGTTCTAACATAAACGCTTTTATAAACTGCAGCCATAACGCACTAATCTTCTGAACTTCCTGACCCATAAAACTATGATTATTACTACATGTAAAATTCATCTGGAAATATCCCTCTGTATTTAGAGTTATGGGTATTATGTTGCAAAATCCCTCCTCCTTTGCAGTGTAAGGGCTGCCAGGAAAAAGAAAGACAATGGGGCTGTAGATTAGTGTGTAGAGAGTAACACTGTACCTTAATCTTGTGATTTTGGTTTTATTTGGAGCTGATGATTTAGCCGATGGGATGTTCTGATGCTTTTTTTCCCTAGGTTACCGTTTCATATATGATTATTTTTGGAATTAGAAGATTTCTTGCTGTTAGCACTTAGCATTAGCACAGGTCAGTTGCTGATTTCTCGTGCAACTCTGAAAGCAGATAGTTAAGAAAAAACAAGTTTGAGGGAGCTTTTTTGGTCAAGACAGGAAGGATATTAGAAGTCAGAAGAAAGCTTTGTTATTCCAGTTGGGATTCTTTAAGTATCTGTAATATCTAAGAGTTATTTCTAGTAACTGTTCTACGGTAATGAATGAGGAAAAATGCATTAACAGATTTGTTAATGAAGAATACCTTTGAGTCCCCTTAAACTCAGCAGAGGCAAGAAAGGTTTAGTAGCAGTCCATGAACATACTTACCCTCGCTTTTATTATGGATAATAAATACTTCTGTTTTAAAAAGCTACGTGATTCTTGTCTAATCTTCAACAAAGCTAATGACATCCTTAGCTTTGCATTTTTACATGTACACGTGGTGAAGGGGCTGGAGTGATTTCACTCTTAAGATGCAGACATACCAAAAAGCCTAAGAGTCATGTTTCTATCTTTTATTCACCGCTAGACTAACTTAATATAGACAATAGTCCAGCTGCAAGAAGATATTAAATGAACAGCCTTTTTTCATTTTAAAACACAAACATCGGTGTTAAATGATGCTTTTCCCAGGCCACTTTTATTATTAGCATTGTTTTAAATTGCAAGTTGTCACATCCACCAGCCCCTAAATTACCAGTCTTCTTTGTTGCTATAGTAACACCATGGCCACTAAAATATAGACTCCAGAATAGAAAGGCAAGCTCAGACTGCAACTCATTTATTTGAAGGTTTTGGCAGAAGAATTTCTCCACAAAGTCTTTATTTTATAACCTTTGAGTACTTGCACTTTAACTCTTTCAACCAGAAGTACAGCATTATGCTAAAACGTGCCTCTTATTTAAGGCGCATGACAGAGTTAATAAATACATCAGTAGGGTTGACTGCTGCCGACTCTTTCCCTCTCTTCTCTTTGGCTTCTGGCTGCATGATTGAGGGTTTTCTTGAGGTGAGGCTAAGAATACAGCCCGGTATTGTCTTCTCCACTTCCTCCATCTGAACAGCTGCCCATCTCCTTTTCATGACTCACTTGTTCATCAGTAACGTGGACAACGGAAACCTACCCTGGTTGGATCAGCTGTGTCACTTCTTGCTTAGTGAACAAGTCCTTCTGTAATAACGGGAATGGAGTTGCATATTCCTTTATAGCTGGGAGTCAGTGAGTTAGTGTTAGTAATTGTGTAAACTTCAGCAAGAGTCGAGTTTTTTTACGTCCCCCTCTTGAAGTAACAAAATATGATAAAAGTTTTAGGTTTTGTCTTGAATTTAATCCCTTCTCCCTGTGCAATATTTTCTAGTCTGTTCTCTCCATTTTGCACTCCAATTCCCTGCCTTTTAAACCGTTTGTCAAGTTCATCTTACCTCCTCACCAAGGAGGCTGATAAGATCTCTCTTTTTGGTCTCAGGCCACGTTCCTGGACCGTGCTCCTAACCTGAGTACCCCTATTCCAACTCTGTCCCCAGTCTCTTCATATGTCTATTTCTGCTGTTTCACCCACCTGCCCCCTTCTGCTCGCAGGGATCTTGAACCTGTCCCTTGATTCTCCGTCCATCCTTGGGCTCCCTGGCCCCTTCTACACCAAGTTACAGTGCTGCCTTCCATTCCCAAATTCATGGCTACCAAGCACCACTGTGTTTGCAATCATCTACATGACTATCACCATTCCTCTTGTGTTTCTAGGATGTACATTTTGGGGGGTATTTTTTGGGGGGGCATTTCCTGCTCTCTGCCTGAAGAATCTCCCCCCTGCATGGAGCCAATTAGCATGCCAGAGACCCTACGAATGATGAGCCTTACATGGGTTGGAAGCAACCAGCTTTGCAGTTCTCACTGTCTTACAAGTTTTCTAATGTTTGTACATTACGTTTGTGCAGCATCTAGGCATAAGGATAATTAAAGCCTCTGAGCGCTGCTACCCACAATAAATAGAACTGGCATCGTTTCCCATATTAGAAAAAAAAAATCCCTCATATATACGGCAAGAAGTAGATATCTGGGAAGAATACTGCCAGGAAGTATTTTTATTAGGCTGAAATAAGAGTTCTGAATGCTAGCAACCATAATTTTTTATCAACCAAATATTTATAAACACCTCTCTATTCTACTTAAAATAAAGTGATAAATCTCTTGCTTTACATCCCTAAATAAGGATTAGTGTATTTAATCCCTAATCAGAGAAATCTTACCTATCTTGTCCCAGGTTCATAAGGTCTTTGTTGTGGATACCAGGGGATTTGTACTGAAAATGTTTTCTGTGTTTGTAGATTCGTAAAATTTGTATTTTACCAGTATTCGAAATATTTTATATTAAAGCGTCTGAAGCATGTCTTCTGTTTTTATGCTGCTACTTTCTCATAAAACAAATTATAGTTATTTTAGCAGTCATGTTGTTGAAATGATCTGTGAGACTATAAAAACAGGGTATGAAATACGCTTTCACAGATTGTAGGCTTTTAGCTAAGATCAAATACCGTCGTTCAGTACCTCCAAGTACAGGGTTGCTGACATGAGCTTTTACTTCATACGTTACGGTATGTGATCTGGAGGCACTCAGTCTGCCTGTTTTACTGCCACCAGGTTATAGCTTTTCACAGTTGACCTAGTACCAGCAGAAAGTCTTGACCTCTCACTTTTTCAGCACTTCAGAGGTTAATTTTGTTGAGGGATCAGATTTCCTTCTGGGGGAAGTTTCTGATGATCACCTTCTAGCTAGGCTTTACTTGCCAGTGTCTTTCAGAGCTGCTGCATGTTGAGCACTCTGCTGAAAAACAACTTTCCTCCAACTTTCTAAAGTCTGTTCCTGGGTAGTCGAGTTGTTTTTATTTAGCGGGGTGTTGGATGGTAGCCTAATGAAGGTATCAACCTGCAAAATAAATCTAAGCCCCTTTTCTGAAATTCTTCATGGGCAGCAAGGTGGAGAAGTGCTTTGGCCTAGGAATATCGCAAGGTAAGACGTTTTCTGCTCCTTTGAAAGCTTGGGCTGCCTGATGTGTTACACCTTTGTGTAAGTAGGGCTAGCATGTAAAATGCGGCAGCAATGGAAACATGTTAGAGTATGTAGTAAATGTGAGGTTCCTCTCTGTGTTATGTATATTTCATCTGACTTGCTGAATCCATGAAATCAATGTATTTTATTAGGTTACACATTTTAATAAAATAATAGTGAAGTCCATATGTGAGAACTGACAGCTAGTACTGCATTTGTTTTTTCTGGCGTTACCTCAGAATTCTGTGAGGTTTATTGACTAATTATGAGCATTAATAGGTTGCAGTCTAACCGGGTATCTTTCCACTAGGATTACAGACTTGCAGCCTCAGAAAACTATGGGGCTTTGTTATATTTTAACACTTGGCTTGCTCTCTGTGCAAAAGAAGAATCTATGGGAATGAGCTCGGTCTTCACTGAAACAAAGGCGCGGGTGAGGCTGTTTCTGGCCATTATCACAGCACAGGGTGCACTTGCATTTCAGAGCATACTGTGCAGTTCTGATTCTCACTCCTGTGCAAATTTCTGATGGCTTCCTGATAAACCCTTTGTCTGAGTAAGGTTATAAGATCGGTTTCCTTTTTGCAGCTTCTTTCAAAGAAGCCTAATTTTAAAGCCGGACATAAACCAGGATTCATTGGTACTAGTTAGGATGTTGCAGTACTGCTAGCAAAAAAATACCACAAAAAAGCTGCCTCCAGAAATAGTTGTAGCTGACATCTGCAGTGCACACAACTCCACGTTACAACGAACAAAACATTTCACTTGATTACGTCTGCTTTTTTCGCAAAGTTGCTGGCATGATAACGATATTAGTTTTTCAGCGATTTAGCTTCCTGAGGGATGGTGCTATGCTCTGTGATCAGATTGACACCTTTTTATTGCCAAGTTCAGCTGCATTTTAAGAGATATGCCAGCAGGCTGTAATACTTTCAGAGCGACAGATTTTGTGTCTTTCTCCTTTTCCGATGAGAGAACAGCGGTAAGTTCTGCCTGCTTCCTACCCCTGGGCTTAGCTGCCAGCGATGCTGCCGGATGGAAGAGGAACAGTTTGCTCTCGCATGTGCGATCTGTATCCTGTGCACAGGTTTTTGCCTTGACTGATTTATGTAGGAGCTTTACAGTGTACTCTGAATAATGAATAGCTTCAACAGTGACTGTAAATTACTCCAAGTCTTCATGCAGAGATCAGTTCTTCATTTCGTGCCTGCTTGTTTCCAGGATTACTGCGTGCAGACCTTAAAAGATTGGCATTTGCGTTACTTACTGCTGGAGCACAGAGGCAGGAGGAATTTAAACCAGGCTGGGAGGTGAAGGAGCCATCTTCTGCCTGCCAGCCGATGGAGGTGTGGGCTGCGTGGGTGTGCTCAGCAGGCATCTCTCTGGGCTGGGGCCCCGGGCTGGTGGCCCTGGCCCTGGGCTGGTGGCTGCAGGGGCTCCCCAGCAGGTGGGCTGGACAGGGGCGGCTCTCCAGGGCCCACTCAGCAGCAGGGAATTTAAATGCCCGTTGCATGTTTTTGTTTCCACACTCTCCTTCGTTCCCTTCCGTCCCCTGTTTAGTTACGTCAGTCTGCTAAGAATTTAGCTAATCTCTCCTTCTCCTTTGTGCTCAGGCAGCCCAATTTTGTTTTGGAGCCATGAATCTTTCCTTTGTTTCCCGCAGCAGATCACCAGGTAACAGTAGCTGCTTGTGATCTGCTCAGCCCGCACCAGCTCCATTCAGTGCGGGGGGACTATCAGATGGGAGATCAGTGTCAGAAAGCACATTTTGTGCTTTCAGTAAATGCCACCCCTTCTCCAAGCCGTGACTCAAATAGTGCCTTTGAGCTGGGAGGGGATGTGATCCCGCAGGTATCTGCCATGGGTGAGGTGAGCCCTGCTCTCAGGGAGGCACTCGGGGCCCCCAGTGTCTCAGCGCAGCTCTGGGGGCTCAGGCAGCCCCCCTGATCTCCCCCTGTAGGTCCCCGTGGTGTTTGCCAGTGAACTTATCAAGCCAGCCACTACAGCGTCCTCAGTGGCTTTCACTTGTCCAGTGGGCATCTGGTTGGTTCATCGCTGGGGCATGTGTATGCTTTACAGGGATTTCTTGAGAACAGCAGAGATTCTGTGCACAAACGTGGTTTTCTGACATACTGGAAGACATCTTCAGCCCTTTTTGCTGTCTTGGAAACAAAGGCGTAACAAACGAAGCATACTTTTGCATGATAATGAGTAATACTTAACACTGATCTTGCTGTGATGCGCCTAAACTGATTTTCTTGCCAGCTTTCACAACTTTAAATCAGCTAGAGGCAATGGAGTTGTGCAGATCTGCTGAGGGGTGAGTACCAGCCCCAGTGCCTTGGACGCAGGGAGGTAAACGTGCCACCAGCAGCAGGGCAGCGTCCCAGCAGCACAAGGATGTGTTGTGCGCCCCATGTAGGGCTGCTCTGGGCTCCTCCACACAGGGGAGCTTCAGATAGAGCAGTAAAGAGGTGACAGCAGCAGCCAAAGGGCAGAGAGGCCAAAAATATGGTTGGTGGTTGATGAACCCAGGAAATAAGGGTTGGTAGCTGGCAGCTGGCTGGAGCATTTGAGCTAGATTCTTCAGAGCTAGCTGTGAGGTAGTGTTCATCCCATTTGGGTCAAAGGCAGTGCCTTGCACTGATTTATCACCTCACCCCGAGGCTGTGTAATGACATAGGAACAATTGTTTTGAACAATGGCCAAAAAACAAGTTCCACCAGTCAAGTGTTTTGCAACTTAATACAGTTGTGCGACTGCTCTATTCAGTGACTCTAGACACTAACTGAAAAGTCTTGCAGCAAAATTTGTGCAGATAAAGAAGTTACTATTGGAATTTCTGCTTTAGAGCCCAAGACTGATAATTTCAGTAGAAAGTCAGATAGCTTTCATGAAGTTTTAGACCATTTCAACTGGTAAAATCCCTGAGGTTAATTGGTTTTAGCAGCTCCTAGGTGTGCGTGCTAAGCGGTGTTCACTTGAAGTTTGAGAACAGCTTGTCAAATTTTAAGGGCAAAATAAAATCCAGTGTTATTTTTATAAGGTTATTAGCACAGATATAAAAAGATTAAACAAGAAGAGCACATGCAGCTTTCTACAAGTCTTTCCTTCCCCAACTTTGTTGACACTAATTGATACTTTTCTTTCGAGAATCGTTTTCTTTTACAGATAGGTCTTTTAAATGTAAAACCTGAGATGTTATCTTAAATGAATGCTAAACAGAACTTTACAGGGTGCTGCATTTCAGCTTGGTGGTGGTGAACCAAATGGTCACTGAACATTAAAATGGTCTGAATGGCTCTCAACACACCGAAGTTTACCGGTGCATCAAAAATATAATTAAAAGGGTAGGATTCTGCTCCAGAAAAAAACAGCTGGGAACAGTCTACATTTGTGTGCCCTGTTTGGTTTTCAGTTCTGATGGTCCACTTTTCAAGGGGTTTCATGGAAACGGTGCTGTCCCTGAGCTCTACCTGTGGTTAGAAACAAAACATTTTATTTTAAAATACCTATGATGAGATATAACAAAAGAGAATAATGAAGACATGGAGAAGGTGGGTGATTAATAACCTTGTGAAATACATTAACTAAATCCAATTCTCTCAGGGTAGATTTCCATCCATTCTTTTACAAACACTTATTTGTCACCTTTTATTACAATTTGAAAGGGAAGTCATGTAAGAAGCTGTATATGGTTTTTGGATTTCTGACACGATGATGTCAGTATTATAGGAAATTCCAGAAGAAAACAGTGGAAACTGCAGTATTTAGTATCTCACTTTATTGTGTAATTACATTTTTTCTGGCATTTCAATTTTTCCTTTTAATTCTTTGAATATACTGGGAAGTTTTAATCCTTTTACACCTTGACCTTTTTGTTGTTGTTCCCCTATCAACTAATAAATAGTTAAATTTTTAGGTAGAAGAGCATAATTACCATGTTTCCAGTTGAAATATTGTAGAGCCCCAAGGCCCTGTCTTTGACAAATGGATTTTTCAGCAGCTCATTGTAATTTTGGTTTTGACTGAAGAGCCAGAGAAGTAAAAATCCACACCCATCCGCAGCAAAGGCTGCCGTTTTCAGCCTCTAACAAATTAATGACACTTCTTCCTTGGACTTGCAAATGGAGAAGGTTTCTGCAGTGAGGGTGGATGTCCTGAGGATTGTGGTTGGTTTCACATGCTGTCCAGGCTGACAAAGAAGAGCCAATTCCATGGATGATTGTTATGCAAGATCGGAAAGTGCTGATAGACTGTAGAAAAACACAAGTCTGAGCCTAACTGCTTTGCAAACGTGTTTCAAAAAGCAGCTTTGAGCAGTTGACCTGGTGCTTTATGTGGGCGATTTGTACTGGCAATGGTGTTAGTCACATCAGAGTGAGCAGCCTGGAGAGGGGAAGGGCACATTTCACGCTCCCCAGAGCCCCGCTCCCTCCAAGTGAGGGTGCTTGGCTTCCCAGGGAGCAGGAGGTGGCTTGGTGTACTTGGGGTAACCAGTTCTGATGAAATTAAAACCCACTTCTACTACAAAAACAGAGAGAGAGCAGGAGGATGAGGCTCCACCTTCCACAGAAAGGTGATGGAAAACCTTCAAGCTGCTGTTAGGCCAAAGTTGTCAGGATGTCAGAAACCTTTAGGTACTAGCTACCACATACACTACTTTCATTTGGAAAATCTAAAGCATCAGACTGTATCCGAGGTGTTTGGGAGAGATGTTTAAAACTTAAAACTGACAAAGATAAGCAATGAGCATATACTGCAGGCTGCACCTTACTGGGCATGGGCAGTTTCACAAGGATGGTGACAGGTACTTCGCACTTGCGACATGAGTAGGGGTTACTCCAGGTGGTTCCCATCCCTGCCCAGTGTTTGGCACTGCTTAAAATTTCTCTCAGATACAGCTCATCTAAGAAAACCTAACATTACTAGCTGTCTGTTCCCATTTACATCACCTGTTTTCAGTAGTGGTAATGGTTCTGAAGTGGGTGGTTGTATGATTTCCCTATATAATAGGCATTTAAAATTTTATGTAGTTTTCTGTAATCAAAGTAAATTTTCAGGTGATTGATCAAATAGAGAAAGGAAAGCCCAGGCATTCCAGCTTCAGGTTATGGTTGAGTAGAGTTTTGCTTACATCAGAAATCAAAATTGCACCAGCTAAATTACAAAGATGTTATCACGGCTCTGGGAGCCAAGCACGCTGTAATTATGAGGGCTGTTGGGTTCCACATTCTGCTGCTTCTCATTCTTCAACCATCAAGGCACTGAATCAAGGTAAAAGTGGAGTAATTTATGCAGAGGGCTTGAGGTTGTTTCAAGAGCAACGTGAAGTAGAGATGCACCAGCTGGGTGACAGATGCTGTCCCCTTGCAAAGCTGCAGTCTTCACCTGCATGCAGATGTGCCCATGGAGCATTGCATCCTGCACTGTGTTGGTACTACCCAGATATGGGGTTATAGAATTATTGGGGTGAAGAGCTTTTAATGTAACGAACAGCACATTAAACGTGGAAGTGTTTTAATTAAATTGCATTGTAGTGGTGTACATCATATGATATTTGCTTCTGAAAGTGCAGAGTTGCTCCCAGATTCTTGCATTGGGATCTTACTTACAGAGTTTAGTGAATTCTACATGCTGCATTTATAACTTCTGTAGTGCTGCTCAAAGAACAGCATTAATAATTGGTTATAGAGTCTTTAATCATTATTTTAAATGTCAAGATGCTGTTCTTTCCTCTCCCATCGTGTCCCATTGTCCTTCTAGCTCAAGTCTGATCCCTTTAGCCTCCTCTGCTGAAGTGATATTTAATGAACCTAAACCTGAGATGGCTGCTTGTAGCTGACAGCATCTTAATCTTGTCAAAGCAGCTGTGGGCATCAGATCATTTCTTGGTGTAATCAGCATGCCCACAAGAGCTGTGTTGCTTAGCTTCTAGCAGCCAAAATACCAGACGTCCCTCTTTGGACCTCCGAATGGCTGACCTTTTCTTAATTTAGTAACAGATTATTAAACTTGAAAATGTGAAGTTTGAGTTGTTCATAGCTTCCATCAGAGCATAAAAGATTTAAAGCCCAGGAATTGTTTAAGGGGAAGCTGCAGCAATCAGTGTGTTGAGATGAATGTTTCTACCTTTGTTCTTAGGCACACGTGCCAGTTCTGAAGGGCACGTCCGTATCTCCACAATGCCGTAGATTGCCCAACTAAAGTCAGTAGGACTGGTTGATACCAGTGAAACTACTGATGATTAACATGAGACACGTTCTTTAGATACTGATGAACTGGGGCCCGTGAGAGTGGTAGAGTGGTGAATGGTTAGAAATGTTACGTTTCTGTACATTCTGAAGGTAAAGAAAAAATGTTTTCCCTTCCCATATTGGAAAATCTAGCTTGCAGTATCTGAAATGCATGTTTAGTTACTTTTGTACAAGTGAGGACTGAGTTGCATATTGCTAGCAGACAAGAGGGAACTAATGGATGCATTCACTCTATCTGTGAAAAAAAAAAAAAAGCTTTTAAAAATTCTCTGAAGTGTTAAAGATGAAACTGTGAGCCACACAGAGGAACAGTATTGTAATTTTTCCCTGTTGCCTTATCTCTTTAAGAAGGAAATTAAATGGCTAAAAATGGAAAATATTAACAGTGCTGCTTTTATTATAGGATTATAGGATTTTGTTATAGGTTCACAAATATAAAAGAAACAGTTGCTACACAAAACATGGAAATGTGAAGCTTTTTTATATATAGTTATTGAAGTAACTTTTTAAGCCTTATTTATAGCCTTACAAAATTGAGGAACTGAAATTGTATTATAGGTTTTGAAATAATGGTAACTATCACCTATTGGACCCATTTTTAAAAATTGAAATGCAGAAGTTTTATAGATGTCAGTATTTTACTTGAAAATGTTTAATTGCCAGCTCTAAAAAAATCAAAGCTGCTTCAAAGAAGTCTTTCAATACTTTTGCAAGTTTTCAAGTTTTCCACACTAAACTCTCGAGAATAAAAAAAAATCTGTCGTCCTCCCCTTTTAGGTTACCCAGTTTTCTTTGCATAGTCAGCACATCATTCACTGTTAGCTGGAGAAAGATAGTGGAAAATAACAGCAACAAATAAAACTCCTCTAGAATCTGGCTGTCTAGCTAGGCCAGATGCAAGGAGTCTCAAATTGTACTTGGGGTTGTATTTTAACTTCATTTTACATCTACTTTCTATTACTTCAGACTCCTCTTTAAAAATAGCCAGATCAAGGCAATTGTAGAAAAAAAACAAACAAACAAACAAAAAAACATCCTTGCAATGGTAGCGCCACCAGTAATACAGACCACACCATTTCTTCCCAATCAGCGTTGGTGGAGTTAACAATTAGAGTTTGGAAAACCTTAGTGTAAAGCTAGAGCTCGGCCTCTAACGGGGACGCTGCTGAAATTCCATCACAAGTGGCAGGAGGGTGGGCGAGCTGACTTCCACCAGGAGCGGGGCCTGAACGCTGCTTGAATGCGTAGTGACACAGAGCCCCAGCAGGCCCCGTGTGGGTTTGGGGGCTGATCCCAGTGCCTGTCCCTCTGTCCCTGTCCCAGCACTGCCGTCCTGCTGCAGGTTACAATTCATGTCAGCAAAGTGGCGCATGTAGTACTCCCAAATTTCCTGAAGGCCAGATGAGCCAGGCTAATTGAAGCTGTCGAGCTGAGCTACCCAGCTGGCTCAGCAGAGATGATGCAGGGAGAAGTCCCACAAATGGCCCCGCTGGCAGGTTGATGAGGACCCTAACTTGAAATATGGTAGTGGTAAAGAGCAGCTGCAAGCAATAGGCCTTCCTGCAGGTACACAGAGCAGGTCCCTGTTGCTACTGGTGTTCCTGTGGTTCTTCAAGTCATGCCGCTGGCTGAGCTCTGCTAAATTCCCTGAACTGCCTTATGGAGATGTAGTGCATAAAATATTCAGAGGTAAAGGAAAAGTGATTAAAATTACTAAAGCGCCATTAGAACCCCTCTAGCTAACTGTTTTTTAAAGGTGAGGAAAATGAAATGCTTTTCATTTTGAATTCATATTGTGTGTCAGTGACAGAGCTAAGAACAAAATGTGAGAAACCAGACCTAGATACCTGAAGTCCCCGTCGTTGGCATCTGCTACTTTTGTTTACATAGTTCAGGCGCGTAACACATAACTCAGCTTTATGTGCAGATATTACATGTCACTGAATGGCTCGGGTTGGAAGGGACCTCAAAGCCCATCCAGTTCCAACCCCCCTGCGGTAGGCAGGGACACCACCCACTAGATCAGGTTGCTCAGGGCCTCATTGATTTGTGAACGTCTTCCAGTGGCTCCGACAGGCAAACTGCACCTGCAGACTCTTCACTTACAAGTATTTTAAGCAAAAAGGAAGTACAATGAGGAAGAGCATATAGAGCTCCCAAAGTCCAAGGCCACGCTGATAAATGGCTAGAGAACAGCCAGGGGATGAGCTCTTGCAGCTAGACTTCACGCACGATCTATGAAATGGGTATTTATGCGCTTCCAGCCATAGTTATCCATCAGTGGACTGAAATGTCTCCACAGAGCTACCCATAGGGCATTATCTCAATCCTAGCTGTGTTATTCTTGGAGATGGAGCACTTGTAAGCCAGTTTGTAAATCTCTTCTTAAGCAGCTTATTGTTGAGGGTGTGTTAGGCACGGAGCATCTGGCTTGATTTTAGATCATTTTGATTTTGTCTGTTACAGCATTCAAATCACTTCAGACATGGATAATTTGCTACATATTCTATATATAATTTATTTATATATATATTTAATATTTGTTGCCATTTTGCACATCCTAAACTTCTAGTTATGTGTTTCTTGGTTACTAGAAGATGTTGAAGATATCACACAGTAGAAGAAGGTAGTCCTAAATAGGAAGTTGTTAATGTATTTGCTTGCAGAGGATGTGCTGTACAGCTCAGGAGGGTTATGTGCTTTCTGAAAGATAGAGGCATTCTTTCAAACTTTCAGTGACTCCAAATAGCTGTCTGTTTTCTAAAAAAATCTGCGGCTGGTGATGCTGCAAATGGTAGATGCAGATTGTTGGATCTACCAGGTATGATCCAGGTACACGTAGCAACCAGGTATAAGAGATTGCTTCAAAATAGTGGTTTTGTTTGTTTGTTTGTTTGTTTCCTTACATTTACATTCCATCTCTGTGTTATGGCTTAGCTACACCTACCCACAGCACTTCTCCCTGCCCAGGACTGTAGGCATAGTTCCGAGGGTAACTTTCACGCTTGCTTACTGACATAAACTTCCATTTGAGGCAGTAAGAAGAACGACATCACTGGTGCTACCAGCTTAATGATGATAAAGAATAGGCTTAGTGGCAACCCTGTAGTCAATGAACTATATGAATTTAGACTTGATTTGCAATGAAGATAAGTTATGAAAATGAGCAGGCCATTTTCATTTGGCAAGCAGCAGTAGGATAAGGCTTAAAGAAATACTAATTTTCCTTTTGAATTATGTTTTGTCTTTTGACCCATGTTTTCTTCTTTTGTTACGCATTTTCTCCAGCTGGGATGACAGCAGCTCTGTCAGCAGTGGGATCAGTGACACCATAGATAATCTTAGTACTGATGACATTAACACCAGCTCTTCTATCAGCTCTTATGCCAACACACCTGCCTCTTCTCGCAAAAACTTAGATGCACAGGTAAGATTTTGGTTTTAGCAGAGTAACACTGATATTTGTCATTTTCCTATGTAATCTGTACAATTGTTTAAAGTTGGATGAACTGTTTATTCATCACAGATTGTATTTCTTGACAAAATAATAATTACATGCATGAATATTCTTCCTGTAAGCAGTACCCTTGATCTTATTTGCAGCTGTCTTTACAGCCTTTCAGCAACTCTGGCTGAAAATCTTGGAAACTGACTGAGAAAACCAATACAAAGAATGCAAAGAATTATTGTTGTTTTGACAAATGCTTAATACCGTGCTACTTTCCGGAATATCAAAACCAAACTACAGATTCTTAAATTAGTTCACAGTAATATTTTGGATGTGTCTTTACCGCCGTTCCCTTTCCCCTGCATAGCTGAACAATTGAACACACGCAGACTTCAGTACGGTGGGTGTCATTGAAAAGGCAATGTCAAGCACTAGTAACCACTTCATCATATGTGGCGTTTATAAATATTTCCTCTCTGCGTGGAATCTGTGGAATCTCTGCTGTGGTGTTATGGCAACAAATGTTTTTTTCCTTCATAGTGGGACTGCAGTACAGAAAACATGCATTATTAGATGGGATTTAATTATTGGTTTTTTTTTAAAGCTCTGGAAAAAGGTAGTATGGTTTTTCTTAGAATTTAATTAAGTCAACGTGAAGGTGGAAAGATTATTTATGCTTCCATCGGAAATGTAAGTGTACTAGGCAACTGAAATACATTATTTTAAACTTCAAGGGCTGCATGTTACTGCAGGCTTTCTATTTTTTGGCAGCATTTCATAGTAAGATAAATTTATGTTAATCTGCAGCCTACATTTAATTATTTTGCACAGACTCCACACATCCAAATAGTATAAAATGAGTGAAGATACCCGACAGTTCTTCATTGATAATTAGACTGCATAGTACAGAGATTTGCAACAATATAAACTGCTTCCCCCTCTCCCCCTTCAAAATAGCACCCCTCCTCCCCCAAGGAAAAAAGATTTGAAGAAGTGCAGGATTAAGAAGTTCATCTTTGTTCTTTGTACACCCACCTGCTCCAGGGTCTCAAGTGTCATGTGTCAAAGCAACTGGGACACAGTGACTTAGCATTGCAGCAGGTAGAGGAGAGGGATGGATGTATGACATTCTCTTCTGTTTCTTTCCTCTTTTATTCTTTTTCCTTTTCATGACTGGACCCGAAATCTGCTTTTAATATCAGTTTTAATGTAGAAGTGTGGTTGCTGTGAAGTGTTACTCTGCCTACAGGACTGTGGTGCAAGCATATATTACTCTTTGTTCCCTTGCCACAGTGCATATTTGAGCCTACATTAAAGATTTCCAGTTAGCCTCTGGTTGTGTATCAGTGATTTCATGTGTGCTTGAAACTGCTAATACAAGTCCCGTACAAGTTGAGAGGAGTTAAGATGTAGTAAGTGTGTTTTTCGGTTTGTAACGGAGAGAGTAACATAGGCAACTAGAAGCTTTTTTGACTATTATTAATATCTCAACATTGTAATACTGTTGGGGGGGAGGGAAGAAGAAGGAGACGTGACTAAATATTAGCCCAAGAAAAAAATAGAAACTCATTTGACTTCTATCTTCTGATGGATAAGATTCTTGGAAACACCTCTAAGAGATCCAAATCTGTGTTGATGAACACCTCTTCCTCAACTATCACAGCACCTGAGAGTGCAGACCCATAGCAGCAGAAAATGTGCTGAAGCTTGTACAGACAACAGAGGAGAGTCATTAGGAGAGGGTGCGGGGAGCCAAGATGTGCAAGTTCTGTTTACAGTCTTTTAATTCACGACTGTGACCTGCTTCTCTCATCAGTTTTCATGACTGAAAATATTTATTCTAGGTACTACCGTTAAATGCAAATTATTATCCATAAAATACTTTGTTTTCATTTAAACAGAAAATCCTATTCTTGTCAACTAAGGAAATGAAGATAGCTTCGAGTGATGGAAACATACGTAGCTTGCAGGGTTGATTTTCTGCTGCCCAAAGTAGTCCTGACCGCTCATGACAATAGCGAGTGCTACATAAATGCTTTTTCTGCCTTACCTGTAGTGCTGTATGATGGCATGTGCCCAGGTTTGCATTCTCCTGTGTGGTCAGCCACACAGGACTGGCAGGCATCTGTCAAGGGATTTGGAATTTTCTTCTCAGGTATCCACCTCTTAGGTTCTTGTAAACAGCAGACACTTAACTTTTAAGCTACCACATCTTTTTGAGGTGGTACAGAAGTTAGGTTTCAGATAATTAAAGAGGGAGCTTGAAGCTAACACATGTGCAACCGGGAGTTCAGACAAATAATAAAGCACATCAAAGGGAGAGAGCCCTAACATGTCTGTGTCTGCTGATAAAATCAGTAACTTATTCAGAATCATCTCAGCAGCGAAGAGGACATACTTGCAGTAGAAAAAAAAAAAAAGTCTCTGCTAAGAAACTGATTCTCAGAGCTGCTGCATACTCCCAAACCCAGAAGATGTAGTTCATCCATGTCTGAGAAGGAAGCCCTAAATATATTAGTGACTCCATCTTCATTGACATTCATATTTGCAGTCCCCTTCTGGGACTACAAATACATGTTTGGGATCTTAATGCTATGAAGGTGCCCTTGGGTTAGTTCTGAACAAACTAGAGGTGGGAACCAGAATTTGCCTCACCACGTCAGCTTGTATTGCTCTGATTGTGCCAAGTACTGAACCACCCACCATAGCTATTCAGCTTCTGGAGCCCTATATGTTTTCCCCTAGTACTGCACAGACTTGAAGACTTTATCTTTTAACACAGCACTGCATATTGTATGCTATTAAGGGCATATCATACGCATATAGTGAGGAGAAATAAACACCTGCTGGGCATTTAAAAGTAATTTATTCGACTGAAATGAGATGAAGAGGTTCAGTAGTGAAGTTATTCATGTAATACTGAAAAGATCAGAAGAAGAGAGGAGTGGAAGCAAGTCCTTTAAATAGAATAGAGCAGCATCTTTAAACTGTTGGATCAAGATGACTTCTTAATTTCATTGAAGCAAAAATGGATTTGATTTGTTCATAGCTTTGTGAATAGGTTTACAACACTCTATGAAAACGTTTTGTAGTCCTAGAGCTTGCTGCTCCTCCCAGCTCAGAGGGCAGCCTTTGTTCCCATCTTACGCATATGTTGTGCTGTGTCCTCCAGCAAACAGTATTTCCACTTTCACCTAATCTAGGCCCTTCAGGTAGGTGGAGTTTCAGCTGAAATTTTAAGCCAGGTTTCGCTGTTTTGATTTTGATTACTTAGTCATGTTTTTGTGCTGTTCTCATTGTTTACAATTAAACAGAAATGTCTCTGGCCAAAGGTGTTCAAGGGTACATGTGCAGCATTTTGAAGGCAGAGGAAGAAGGTTTGCAAAAAAGTGGCTTTAGGAGGTGAATGAAATAAAACCGAAAAGAGCAGAGAGAGAGGACTTGTTGCAATGCAGTTTTCTGTGTCAAGATTGCACCGTTTTTAGGGATGTGAAGTGGGAAAACAGAAGGTGCAGGAATGTTTTGTATTCAACCAAAACTAGAATAAGCTCTTTACCAATGTGAGTGGGTGTATTTCCTGCTCTCACATGCGTACAGGGTAAATAGGCAATTCCAGACAAGGTACTTGAAGCAAGATACTAATTAAAGCACACGAGGGATGATGGTGGGGTGGTTCTGTTGGATGATTGTTTGTTATTTCTTGCCTGTGCTCTCTTCCAAGTTGTGTAAACATAGGAGATGTTAGCGTGAACTGATGGATTTTAGAGCAACACAGGGATATGGAAATGGTCACATCGTGAATTTATTGCAAACCTACCAATGTTCGTGAATAAAAAGGTAGCCATCCCAAAATCTGGTAACCATACAAAAAGTGAGGAAGCAGTGTTTCATTCAAGACTATGCTAAGTTGCTCTCTTTGAACAGAGAGACAGGAAAACAACATTTGAATAATATGAGGAAAATACAACACAAAAATAGCATCTAAATCCATACTGCAGGAAATGCTCATTAGTCTAATGGCTCAATATATAGATAAATAAGTCAGGTCCTAAACTTATTTTATGTGATTGAAGAAAGACCATATTGATATGTGTGTTAGCTTTCACATATTGATCGCTTAGATAGTTTTCAGGCTTTTAAAAAAGCACTTAGAGTAGAAAGCAGAAGAAATTAAACCACAACCCCGCCTAGATTCTGTAAGATTAATGGTGTGATCTGGTAAGCAAGAAAAATCACCAACTTGAAATGTACTTGAGGAACTTAAAAAAAAAAAAAAAGGCATTTTGCTGAAAGCATGATAAATTATCCATCCTTTCCTGTGCTGTTCTTTTCTGCTTATCCCAAGTGAGTAGAAGGTTGTGAGTTTTACAATGTTTCGGGGTGTTTAAGACAGTTTCCTTTAAAGTGCTATTACCATATGACTACTGCACACGGCTGAGCACACTTGTCTTTCACTGAGGCTGCAAGAAAGAGATGACACCCAACAACTTCCAAAAGTACACCACTGGCTCTTCCTTGAGAACTTCATGATCAAGTGTTGAATTGGCAGGCTCTTTCATGATACTGTCATGCTTGAGGAGCATTATGAAATTTTTACCTGGATGAGGGTCAAACATGGACATTGGTCATTTGTACCTGAGCAAAAATAGTTATAGTGTTACAAAATTTGCCCAAATTAATCAACTGCATTTGACAGGAGAAGTAGAATTCTGCAAGGAGAATGGTGATAGTATTCATTAGCAATAGGTAAAGCTAATGTAGGGGAAATATATTTCATAAATATGGTAACAGATTTTTTTAAGAGCTTCTGAGATTTTGTCAAAAGCTTGTTAAAGAGAAAATTCTATTTGACGTTGATGTTAGCAAAATTCTCCATTTGCACAATCACTCTGTGCAAAGAATATGGAAAAGCAGTCTGTAAGAGCTGAATACGAATTTTAAAATGATGTAATTTGTGTATTTATGTCAGACTTGAGTATCGTTAGAAATTTGTAGGGGATTCATTTTTCTTCAGCTTGGATGTCTTCCTAATGTGTTAGATTAGAATTAACAGCATTCCACATCTTCAAATCTGTTCAAAAAGCTGCCTCATCATGCTCTGGAGATCAGATTGTCAGACAAGAGATAGGAAAGCAGAAAGAACAAGGAAAAGCTAGCTGCACAGGTTTGAAATGATTTTTTGGCATTGCACTAAAAGGGTTCCTGGGAAATTTGAGATAGAGGATTATAAATGGCAAGGAACTGAATATATAATTTATAAATCAAGTGCTTTTTTCCTTTTTTTATGCTTTATGTTATTGGGTGTGGCTTGTATCTTTTGTTTGTTTTTTTGTTTTTTCCCTAGTGTATTGGGAAAAATATGCCACTTCTGGGGTTCATTTCTTGCTGCGGCATTTCTTTATCAAGGACATGTTAGGTTTATTGGTATTTAGAGATGACCGCTGAGTTTATTTATCGGTTTAATGGTTCTCATCTATGAAGCTGCTTAAAAGAAAGGTTTGCTCTGAAGGTTCTGATACAGTTCATTATTTGTCCTAGACTGATGCAGAAAAGCATTCCCAGGTTGAGCGGAATTCCTTATGGTCCAGTGATGAAGTCAAGAAATCAGATGGAGGATCTGACAGTGGCATAAAAATGGAGCCAGGATCTAAATGGAGGAGGAATCCCTCTGATGTGTCTGATGAATCTGATAAAAGCACTTCTGGTAGGAAGAACGCTGTTATTTCACAGACTGGTTCCTGGCGACGGGGCATGTCAGCTCAGGTTGGCATTACCACACCAAGGACTAAACCTGCTACCACCTCAGGCACATTAAAGACACCTGGAACAGGTGAGAAAAGGTGTAAGAGATAAACAAGCCAAAAAGTGTGATCAGAATGAAAACAGTTCAAATACTTTTACACAGGCAGAACCTGAACTTCAGGTAATCCTGTCTTTATTTTTAGGTATTGCTTTAAAATACACAGCAGTTTGTACGTCTGCATTTCTATTTCTGTTCATTTTAAAATGAATATTATGTAGTAGGACGCTGTGAAACTTGTTTTTGTGACAACCCTAGTCATAAGACAAGCTATTTACTGTGCATAGTATTGTCATATGAAATATATATAAAATAATTTTAGCTCTTGGAGTCACAGTTAACTTCAAGAACATACAGTGTATGTGGTTGAGGAGATCTTTTTCTCCAGTACTAAATCACCATGTTTATTTACATTCAACAATACTTAGTTCTGGATTTTCTTATAAATGTTTAAGTGATTTTAGCACTTGCATATGCCTGAATGGAAATTGATTGAATTTAAACAATCAAGTAATACAAGTTAATACCTCTTGTTTGATTATGTACACAACTGTACCTTAAAAAGTTGAGGTCAGATACTTAACTTTCTTGAAAAATGCCTTTTAGGAAAATTTTCCTGATGGCCTAATACAACTTCTTTCTGATGATTAAAAGGGATCAATCTGTGGTAGCTACAGAGGGCTACAATTTTTTTTCTTATCTGTCACTATTACATAAGACTGTTCTGTTTTTCATATTCTCAAGGGCAAACACACCACGTACTTTCTCTGGCAAGTCTGCATGTATAACTCACAAGAGTGGAATTTAAGTTCAGTGCAGACTAGATCACAACTTTTAAACACACTCTTGTGGCTGACACGCTTTTGCTTTTCATGCTGCTTTGAGTTTCATCATTTGCTTGATGTTTTCAAGTCATTAAATATTAGAATTCTTTTTCTATTTTTGTAGGGAAAACTGATGACGCCAAGGTATCAGAAAAGGGTAGACTATCTCCTAAAGCTGGACATGTTAAACGTTCCCCATCAGATGCAGGACGCAGCAGTGGTGATGAATCCAAAAAGCTTCCCACAAGTAACTCTAGAACAACTGCTGCTAATGCTAATACATTTGGATTTAAGAAACAGAGCGGGTCAGCTGTAGGCATGACTATAATCACTGCCAGTGGGGCAACTATCACCAGTAGATCAGCTACCCTGGGAAAAATCCCAAAGTCATGTGGACTCATGGGTAGGACCACTGGTCGGAAGACTAGTGTTGATGGCTCACAGAACCAGGATGATGGCTACTTAGCACTTAGTGCCCGAACTAATCTTCAATATCGTAGTTTGCCCCGGCCTAGTAAATCCAGTAGCAGAAGTGGAGCTGGGAACAGATCTAGTACAAGTAGCATAGACTCCAACGTAAGCAGCAAGTCGGCTGGGTTGCCTGTCCATAAAATGAGAGAGCCTGCCAAGGTAATTCTTGGAAGCTCTCTGCCAGGATTAGTCAATCAGACTGATAAAGAGAAAGGGATTTCGTCTGACAACGAAAGCGTGGCCTCATGTAATTCTGTTAAAGTGAACCCTGCATCACAGACTGCTTCTAGTGGAGCTCAAAGTTCTCACCAGCAAGGAGCCAAGTATCCCGATGTGGCCTCTCCCACTTTGCGCAGGTAGGCAATAAGTTCATTGATTGTGAAATGATGTTAGTTGGAGCTGAATGATCAGGAATCTTCAAGCCAGGTCTGGCTGTGTTTTGTGGAGCACTTTCTATTTAGCATCCTACATCACGGTCTTTGTATTCAAATTTAATATCACATAAACAGGTTGGCCAGTGTTGTAAATACTCAGAACTTTGAGATAGCAGCAAAGATTTAACATTTGGAAAAACAAACAAACAAACAAACAAAAAAACACCTGTCTGACAGAAAGTTTGACAATTGTGATACAAGTCTGTTATAAAAAATGTACCTGAAGGCATTATCCATGTAGATTTCACAGGAATAAATACTTTGTTATGTGAAGGTTACTGAAGAATTCTTGCACCAATATATATGTAACAAACTTGGAAAAACTCCAGTGGTGGATCAAATTAAAATTGACAACTGAAGAGTTATTTCAAATTGTCACTCTAAAAGTGTAATTTGACCTACCACGTGTAGATTCACATGCCTAACCCAAATGGATTAGGCCACTGTGTTGTGAGACTCATAATGCTAGGTTATTCAACTACACTGAAGAACCCTAAGTAAAGTTTCCTGTCTAAGCTGGGTTGAATTTTCTTATTTCAGTAGTGTTTTTAAACAGAAATCTTACTTGTCTTGTATGTCTCCACCACTACCCCCTATGTTATTTTAACATAAATATTGAGTTGGGAAGGAATTCCTTTGTTGATGCAAAGTGCATCCAAGTCTTGATATTGGTGAAAGGTTTCGTTAATATTATTTTTCAATTTAATTTGACATTGAGTAGCTTGTCTGTTTCAAGTTGCAGTGTTTTGCATTTCATTTTGTCTTGATACCATAATAACCATACAGTTATGCTACATCATCCTGCTTGCAGTGATGTGATAAAGCCACATTCCATCTGAAGCACCAGTGCAAGCATAATGGCTGTGATGGCAGCTTAGACTAAAGCTTTAAAGAGTTGTAAACTGTTTCTTTTTAGATGAGCGGTTTTATTTGAAGAGCATTTGTGTGAACAATTCAAGATAATTCATTTACTTTATTCTTGATTATCATTAGATAAACCATTTAGAACATGTGACCTTCATCAATGACTACTTAAAATGAAAAACTCAAATAGACTTCTGATTTCTAAGGCATACCCCATGACAAATGCAGGTTTTTAGTGTTGCATGCCTCAGGTGCATTAATCTGAAAATTTGATTACAGATTTTTTTGTGATTACCAGAAAGCCATATTGCTAGCCATATAATTGAAATAGGGCATTAGAAATACATGCAACTTCAAAGAGAAGACTCTGAAGCTGAATTTCACTGTTCCCTCATTTGATTTAGAATTTTGTTCTTGAATTTTTACCAGGCTGCCTAAATAAAGAGACATATGCATCAGAATTGAATTTCATCTCTTCTGTTTGTTTCTGATTTCCAGAATGACGATTAAGAGGACTTTGAGCATTTTTTTATATTCACTTGAGATGAGTTGCAAACATAGTTTTTGTATGTAATTTTTAAAATATTACACAGAATCACACAATCACAGAATGGTTGAGGTTGCAATAAATCAGAAACCGTACCTTTGTGATGGTATAGGTTTGCCTGCAAGTCTCCAAACACACATAACTGCTGTGCTGTCATAAACAGTGAAACTCTGTAATTCTGCTATGAGACCTTCGCTGTGTCCTCTCAGTATTCCCTTTAGCTCAAGTATTATGAATACAACATTTCTCTGAAATTAAATAATTTTCTATTTTGATGCATTTTATTATTAAATTGGGCATTTGTGCTTTGCAACATGTAATACGCTGCTTTTCTGTTGGTGGAAGACACATGTGACCCAAGAGTTAGCTCAGATCTCTGCCAGTCTCTTGTCAGTAATAGTAGACAGGAGAAAACAGATGTCCTCCCTTGGAACGGTATTTCCTTCCAGGATTAATCTTTGTATTGATGTGACTGTCTTGCTGGGTTGGCTTTTTCTCTGAACTGAAGGAATGCTCTTCAGACCGCATCCTCTTTTGACTGTATTGGTTACGAGGCTGTGGTTCAGCAATACTCTGCCGTTGGCAGCAAAGAGTTTCTGTCTGTGCCACGGTGCACCATCCTTTCAGTTGTATTAGAGGTGCTGTGACATGGGGAAAGATGGCATTGCTTACAAACAGCTTGTAAATATGCAGTGTTACTGAAGGCCATGTATCAGTGCAGTATGGCTGGACATTTTTCTTCAGTCACTCTAATAACATGAACTCTAAATAGAACCTAGACTCTAAATATCTCTAAATCCCTGTAAGAATGGGTTTTGTCATTTGAGGTTTTTTGCTCGTCTAAGTCAGGGTCTCCTGATCAATGTGACGTGGGGTGCAGGTGAACAAAGTTTGCCAGATCTGTGCTGGTTTGTGAATCCACATCACTCTCTCTAAGTCAGGTGCTGAGTGGTTCGTGGCAGATACTGAGCAGTGCTGGACCTGAGGCAGATGTAGATGTGCACCTTAGCCTGAGCCAGCAGAGTTGTCCAAGTGCATTGCAGCCAGCATGCAACAGCAGCAATCCAGCAGCGATGTTGTAGACGTTGTGCACAGGTGTAGGAAGCTGCAGGTAGCACACGTGCAGTAAGTATGATGGTTCTCAGCATCGCTGGGCTTACTGTGCTTGTGCTGAAGAGGGCCTGGCTGTACTGCACAGCCTGGAAGTGTTGGACAGACTGACTTGGTGTACGTGTGGCATGCAGGCAACCTGAGCATATTTGAAAGTAGAGGAAGTCCTGCTGGGGGCATACCCACCCACGTCTTTAGGGGCTCTTGGCTAGAAATACTAGAGTCCTTTTTTCTGCAGACAGTTGAGTAGACACCTGCTTTCAAAGATTTCTTCCCCAGTGTGCACACTGTTGACGTGAAAAGAGCAAATCCATGTAGATACGGGTGAGGGAAACTAAGAGTCTGAAGGCAGTTAAAGGAGCTAAATGGCAGAAATAGAAGCACTGTTTCGGGGAGGATGTTTGAAGCTGTATTTGAAAGCTACACTTTCTTCAGAATGTTATAAAACATTTCAGAATCTAGTCTTAAGCATGTTTATTTCCAAGACGTGCTTCTAAGAACTTTCAGATTGACTGAAAAGGAGGGAACTGAAATGTTTTCTTCACTGGCAATGCAGTTGTATGACAGGCAGCAGTGATGCAAATTGGAGAAGCTGCAGTCATCCTTCCCTAGCTGTGCTTTAGTATCCCTTCTCTTGCACTGGTTCTGGCACTTAGCTGGTCTTCTCCTGAGCAAGTTCCAGGTGCCAAACAAGGTAAAATCTCATTTTATGCTCCAAAATGTTAGTTTCCAACAGGTGTAGCTACTGAAGTAAGATAAACATACACTTGGTATCAGTAAATATTTTTACTGTTACATCCCTGCAAATGCTTCTTGTGTGCAGAGCATTCAGTGGTTTCCACAGAATTAACCTAACAACAAGCTTTCAACCTCTGCTATTCCATACTTCAGAATAATCAGTGCAAAATTTCTCTGGTATCCTTTTTCCCTAAGAAGCAGAAGACAATACCACTCTGTTTTAGTTGTATAAAGCAGCATTTTAGCTTTGTGAAAGTATTACTTGATGATTCAAAGAAGAAACACTTAAGATGAAGTTGGTGCTACAGTAATTGTCTCTGGACTTGATATAAGGTGGAATGAACACAAGGAGATTTATAAATTTCTAGTTTTGTATGTCCAATCTAGGATCATTTACCTAATATTGGTTTTCTGAAATTAATATATAGGGTTTAGAAATAAAATATCATTGCTTTTAGTATTCCATTTTATGTATTTTTCATCTCTCTTTTTTTCCAGACTTTTTGGTGGAAAAGCTAGTAAGCAAGTTCCCATCACAACAGCTGAAAATATGAAAAATTCAGTAGTCATCTCCAATCCTCATGCTACCATGAACCAGCAGGGTAATCTTGATTCACCATCTGGCAGTGGTATGCTAAGCAGTGGCGGCAGCAGTCCTCTGTATGGTAAAACCACAGATATGAATCAATCTCCACTAGCTTCTAGTCCCAGTTCAGCGCATTCAGCTCCTTCCAACAGTTTAACGTGGGGTACCAACGCAAGTAGTTCTTCCGCTGTTAGCAAGGATGGCATTGGATATCAGTCTGTCAGCAGTCTTCATACCAGCTGTGAATCCATTGATATCTCTCTGAGCAGTGGAGGTGGGCTGAGCCATAACTCCTCCAGTGGCTTGATTTCAGCCTCTAAAGATGATTCTCTGACTCCCTTTGTCCGAACCAACAGTGTTAAGACTACGTTGTCCGAAAGGTTAGTAGTTTTTCTCGTTTCCATATCCTTGTATATATCTTCAGTGTGAGTAAAGTCCTGGCAGCAGTAGCCAAGAGCGTAGTCGCAATTCAAGTTGTGCTTCTTATAAGATAATATTGAGTGATATTACGAGAAGAGACAAGGAAACCATTCCAGTTCAGAGCAAGAGGATTTGTTCAGGTGAGATTTTTCATCTGCTGAGGTAACCAACGTCACAACCTTTTCTTGCTACTGTACCTAAGATTGTACATAATACATGAATTGTGCATTGTACATTATCCTTTCAACGATCACCCGTTAGTTGATCTGATAGGGACATTCAAAAAAAGCCGTATTACTATTTTCATTTGAGAAGCCAACTGTTTCTCGTTAAACTTCTTCATTATTTGATGAAGGTTGAATCTGGGCTACCACTGCACAAGTGCTGTGCTGATGATAATGGCTCATGAAAAGACTGCAATTTGACAAGGTTTTCAATTGGAGTCCATGCTGAAGAGAAGTCCCTGTCTCCCTAGTCACTTGATCCCTTCTCTGCCTCTCCTTGCTGCCCTGTCCCATCTCCACTTGCCCTCTACAACGTAGCAGTACAGGCTTTTGTGTGAACGCTTTGAAGAAATCAAGTGGGAGATGGATCCAACTGAAAAATGACGACCTGAATTGTATTTCAGACTGATCAGTGCCCCAACTCATAGATACCCGTGTGGACAAAGAGTAGGAGCTGGGAGCAGACTGACCAGGGAGGAGGAAGAAGGACTGCTTTTCTAGTGTCAGAGCTGTATTAAAGGCATATTGGGATATAATCTGGATAAAACAGACAGTGACTTGCAGCGTGTACTCTTTGAGTGGCCTTCTGTAGAAGGTAGTGCCACTGCAAGCATTGGAAATCAGCTGTATCCTGACATGTAATTATTTAGGAAGCAAAATTTCTGTATTAGCGTCTTAATGGAAAAAATTACTGCTGAATGTCATGTTTTGGTGGTTTGGGTTTCTATTAGTATTTTATTGTAACTCCTTTCTGTTTTCTCCTCCTTTCATTCTAATATTCCTTCTCTTGTTTTCTGTCTTGTTGGACTGGTTCTTCTAGCCCTCTTTCCTCCCCTGCTGCTAGTCCCAAATTCTGCAGAAATACTTTGCCCAGGAGACAGGACAGGTAATGCTGTCTCAGGACAGTGGAACGCACAAGGCTGTAGGTGTTGTTGCCTATTTCAGTGACGCAAATTGTTTTGTGAAAATCATGCTCAGCTGAGTCCTCTGCTATGTTCATTGTTCAGGTGTGAACTGACACAAAGACATGCCAGTGAGAGTCCACTCAAATACCCCATTTATCTACCGAAATCTGGGGAATGGCACATGGCAGAGTTGGCGTGTTTTTGTTGGTGCTCTTGAGTCTGGGAACATATTTTTTTTCTCTTTTTTTTTCCACGTTTGCTCATTTCTTTGCCAAAGGCAATTTGAAAATCTTGCAATTTTTTTCTACCAACCTAAACTCTCACTAGCATTTCAGCATTCCTCTGGCATGCTGCTTTTTCCACTGCGTTTCAGGCTTGTCACTTTTGTTGTGAAGTCCCAGTGTCATTCAGTGTTGTCAGTCCTTTATTGCAGTTTGGTTTGTGAGTGTTTTGTGGGGACTTGGGCGCATCTGTCCGTGTAAAAATTAATGTACAATCTGGAAAAAAAAAATTACCTGAGTCTAAACATTCTAGTTCACTTTTGCTCTCTGTTGCAATTTTAGTCAGTCCCACGCTGGAAATCAACTGTAACTTAGCTGTATGGATTGTCATTAAGTTACTTCATTTAAGCATGCAGGTATTTTCTTTACAAACAAATTAACAGGCTCTGCTCATTTACAAAATCATCAGTTGTAAAACCGCAAACTTAAATGTTTGGGGTTTGGCTGGCTAATAGGTTCCTTTTACTTTGCTAATGGCATTTAAGCTTTGAAAACTGAAAAAGTCTGTGCTCAGTGCTGGCACAGTGCAGCCGCGGAAGAGTCGCCAGCTGCGCTCCGGGCACGGTGCCTGTTGAACAAAATGGCAGGAAGGTGGTTCTCACTTGTAGATTCTCATCAGTTTTCACGAATAGTCTGCCCCATGCCTGCTGACGTGTAGTTTTAAGCATAGCTTTGACACATGGTTCATTGTGGACAAGAGAAAAGGCAAAAGCACTTTGTGAGTAGATGAGCTTCACTAGCATGGTATCAGCTGCATGTTTGTGAAAATCCACCTGTGGGTAAGGAGGTTTTTGCATGTCTCTGTAGGAAGGCCCCAGCACTTTTTCCTCGGAAAAGGTGATGCAGATGTTTGCACTTTTTTCTTCATCCTGATCTTAATCCTTCCTGAAGTTCTTTTCTTTTAACTTTTCTGCAGCGACCCACATCTTGATAGGAACACTTTGCCTAAGAAGGGACTCAGGTATTGGTGTTTCTACGCAGTTTAACAGCTTTTGTTGTGGCTTTGGAGTTCATTGTGTTTCTGTTGTGGCTGGTGGTGATGGTCGCAGCGTTTGCAAGAGGTGGCAACAATCTTATTTTCTTCTTTTCCTTCTTTCTTTCTTTCTCTTTTTCTCTTACTCTTTTTTTTTTTTTTTTAATTTTTTTCTGTAATCCTCAAAGGAGGGCATTTACCACTGTGCTTTTCTCATCCAGTGGCTTCTCTGCTTGAGCAAGAATTGTGACTTTGCTGGCTGAATTGCTGAAAAGCATCTCATAAACTATCGCTAGGCTTGTCTTGGAAACAATAATTTTGCACCATTTGTGGCTATTAACATGAAATTACATGAGATGTATTTCACCCCTGGGAACCTCGGTGTTGATATAAAAATAGAAGAGATTTTCAGTATTGTTCTGACCTTAGGATGAGATTGGACATGTTCATTAAAATAATAATAATAATAATAATTGCTTCCAAGTACTTAAACATGCAGGTGTCTCAGAAATAATTTCTACTCTTCTAGAAAAGAAGAAAAAAATTACCCAAACAGATTTCTGCCAATCATCGCCTAATACATTTTGTGCATCTCTAAGACTGTGATTTTAATGACATGAAAAATTGCATTGAAAATTTTACACCTTCGATACAAGTAATTCTGTCAAGATTATCAACATTAGGTCTTTTTATTAAAATGCTTAGTGTTAGAGAATGTAGATAAGATAGCAGACAATTTTTAAAAACTGCAACTTCAGAATTGCTTTATGCAGCTTTTGGGATCACAGAATCACAGAATTTCTAGGTTGGAAGAGACCTCAAGATCATCGAGTCCAACCTCTGACCTAACACTAACAGTCCCCACTAAACCATATCCCCAAGCTCTACATCTAAACATCTTTTAAAGACCTCCAGGGATGGTGACTCCACCACTTCCCTGGGCAGCCCGTTCCAATGTCTAACAACCCTTTCAGTAAAGAAGTTCTTCCTAAGATCCAACCTAAAACTCCCCTGGCGCAACTTAAGCCCATTCCCCCTTGTCCTGTCACCAGGCACGTGGGAGAACAGACCAACCCCCACCTCGCTACAGCCTCCTTTGAGGTACCTGTAGAGAGCGATAAGGTCGCCCCTGAGCCTTCTTTTCTCCAGGGTGAACAATCCCAGCTTCCTCAGCCGCTCCTCAAAGGACTTGTTCTCCAGGCCCCTCACCAGCTTCGTCGCCCTTCTCTGGACTCGCTCAAGCATCTCAATGTCCTTCTTGTAGCGAGGGGCCCAAAACTGAACACAGTATTAGAGGTACGGCCTCACCAGAGCCGAGTACAGGGGGACGATCACCTCCCTAGCCCTGCTGGCCACACTGTTTCTTATACAAGCCAGGATGCTGTTGGCCTTCTTGGCCACCTGAGCACACTGCTGGCTCATATTCAGCCGACTATCAACCATTACTCCCAGGTCCTTCTCTGCCTGGCAGCTCTCCAACCACTCATCACCCAGCCTGTAGCTCTGCTTGGGGTTATTGCGCCCCAGGTGGAGGACCCGGCACTTGGCCTTGTTGAACTTCATGCAGTTGACCTCAGCCCATCGGTGCAGCCTATCCAGATCCTCTTGCAGAGCCTTCCTACCCTCGAGCAGATCGACACACGCACCTAACTTGGTGTCATCTGCAAACTTACTGAGGGTGCACTCAATGCCCTAGTCGAGATCATCAATGAAGATACTGAAGAGGACCGGCCCCAGCACCAACCCCTGGGGAATGCCACTAGTGACCGGCCTCCAACTGGATTTGACTCCATTTACCACGACTCTTTGGGCCCGGCTATCCAGCCAGTTTCTAACCCAACGAATCGTGCGCCAGTCCAAGCCAAGAGCAGCCAGTTTCTTGAGGAGAATGCTGTGGGAAACGGTGTCAAAAGCCTTGCTGAAGTCAAGGTAGACCACATCCACAGCCTTTCCCTCATCCACCCAGCGCGTCACTTTGTCATAGAAGGAGATCAGGTTCGTCAAGCAGGATCTGCCTTCCATAAACCCATGCTGACTGGGCCTGATCGCCTGCTTGCCCTGCAAGTGCTGCGTGATGACTCTCAAGATAATCTGCTCCATGAGCTTCCCTGGCACTGAGGTCAAACTGACAGGCCTGTAGTTTCCCGGGTCAGTCCTCCGGCCCTTCTTGTAGATGGGCGACACATTTGCTAGCCACCAGTCAACTGGGACCTCCCCTGATAACCAGGACTGTTGATAAATGATGGTAAGCGGCTTGGCCAGCTCCTCTGCCAGTTCTCTCAGTACCCTTGGGTGGATCCCATCCAGCCCCATCGACTTGTGCACATCCAAGTGCCGTACCAGGTCACCAACCATTTCTTCATGGATAGTGAGGGCCACATCTCTCTCCCCATCCCCTTCCATCAGTTCAGGGTACTGGGTATCCAGAGAACAACCAGTATTGCCGCTAAAGGCTGAGGCGAAGAAGGCATTAAGCACCTCCGCCTTTTCCTCATCTCTTGTAACTAAGTTTCCCCCTGCATCCAGTAAAGGATGGAGATTCTCCTTAGTCCTCCTTTTTGTGTTGATGTATTTATAAAAACATTTTTTGTTATCTTTAACGGCAGTAGCCAGATTGAGCTCCAGATGAGCTTTGGCTTTTCTAATTTTGTCCCAGCACAGCCTCGCGATATCCTTATAGTCCTCCCTCGTGGACTGCCCACTTTTCCAAAGATTATAAACCCTCTTTTTTCTCCTAGGCTCAAGCCACAATTCTCTTCAGCCAGGCTGGTCTTCTTCCCCGCCAGCTTGTCTTTGGGCACGTGGGGACAGACCGTTCCTGTGCCATTAAGATTTCCCTCTTGAAGAGCGCCCAGCCTTCCTGGACTCCTCTGCCCTTCAGAACCGCCTCCCAAGGGACTCTACCAACCAGTGTCCTCAGCAACACAAAGTCAGCCCTCCGAAAGTCCAATACAGCAGTTTTACTGGTCCCCTTCCTGGCCTCGCCAAGAATAGAGGACTCCACCATTTCATGCTCACTCTGCCCAAGACAGCTCCCGACAATCACATCCTCCACCAGTCCTTCTCTGTTTGTGAAGAGAAGGTCTAGCGGGGCACCTCCCCGGTAGGCTCACTAACCAGCTGTGTCAGGAAGCTATCTTCCACGCTCTCCAGAAACCTGCTTTCTCTGGACTGTGTTGTGCTTCCAGGATATGTCAGGGAAGTTGAAGTCCCCCACGAGAACCAGCACTGAAGATTTCGCAACTTCTGTCAGCTGCCTGTAGAACTCCTCATCTGTCTCCTCGTCCTGATTCGGCGGTCTATAACAGACCCCGACCAGGACGCTAGCCTTGTTGGCCCTGCTGATCCTAACCCAAAGGGACTCAACCTTGTCATTCCCAGCCTCGAGTTCTACAACATCGAAAGACTCTCTAATATAGAGAGCCACTCCACCACCCCTTCTGTGCTGCCTGTCCCTTCTGAAGAGTTTATAGCCAGTCATTGCAGCACTCCAGTCATGAGAGTGGTCCCACCACGTTTCCGTGATGGCAACCAAGTCATAGCCTGCCTGCTGCACGATGGCTTCCAGCTCCTCCTGTTTGTTACCCATGCTGCGTGCATTGGTGTAGATGCACTTCAGCTGGGCCATTGCCTTATCCCCCGGCCTTGCTATCGTTCCCCCTGGCACAGCTCCAACAATCCTTGCTTCAGCCCCATCCCCCTTCTTACCTAGTTTAAAGCCCTCTCAATGAGCCCTGCCAGCTCCTGGCCCAGGATCCGTTTTCTCCTAAAAGATAGGGACCCGTCTGCGGCCATCAGGCCGGGTGTTGAGTAAAGTGCCCCATGGTCGAAAAACCCAGGGATCACCGAGTTGATGCCTTGAAATGGCAGCTGCAATTTATTCTGTGCTTTACACATTGTTCTTCACAGCAGCTTTATCCCACGAAGCTGAGTGCTAAAAGCCTTTCCTAAAATGGAATTTTGTTTAAAATGTTTGTGTGGTTGTCAGGTATGTCTCTAATAAATAAAGGCTCTCTTTTAAGACTGAAACATTTGAGTGCTGAAGAGGTAGGTATTAATGCTGCAAAAAAAAACTTCTATTAGTGTGTTAAAGTAAAATGACTGTTTAAAGCCCTTTTCTTAATAAACTGATATTTGTGTAAAGTTTAAGAGATGCAAATAGTCCTCAGTCAGTGGCTGTTGCTTAAGTATTGAGGCAAAGAATGAAAATCCTATTTTTAAAAATAGTTTTAATTTTTTTCTGTTAGTGTAGCATTCACATTCATTTAAAGCACTCTTAGAAATGATGTCATATTGTATGGTCTTCAGCTGAACAGAATTTAATCAAATAGAAAATACCAACTGACTGCATTTTAAGTAATAGGCTCCAAGTGCTTGATTTTTGGAAGGAAAGATAGTCACACAAATATTCTTCAAAAGTTGCTGGCATAGCACACCATGGACACTTGAAATCCATCAGCAGACAGTGTCTCAGTTAGCAAGTTCTATTTTTTTCACTGTTTTGAGTCAAGCGTTTCCATTGTGCTCTCCCTGTTGATAGCTGTATCCTTCCAGGCATTTCACGTGACACCTGTGGTAACCTACCTATTTTTCAAACATGTACAAAAGCAAATTTAAAACTTGGGTTAAAGTGAAGCTAGTGGGTGTTTTGCCACAAGACATTGGCATGGATAAAATTTCCAGTATTTTCTTTACCTTCAGAAAAGGCTCAATATCGTCTCCTTTATGATGATTTAGTGCTATTTAGTTTTGAACTAAATGACATACCCTTCCATCAATGCCTGTGTAATATGAATTACTGGGTCCCAACTTGTTTAAAAATCAGATAATGGCTTTGTTGACTTGAATTTGATTGTAATATGACGAAAAGCCATCTAAGCTTAGAGGTGCACCAAAATATTAAAATAGTGATAGAATTTTGGCATAACCAAAGGAAAGGGAAGGATTTCCAAGCTATGGTTTTGTTTTTCAGACATAGCCAGGTAACACACGCTATACTGTATTCTGCAGTACTGCTCTACACAGCTTCTATCTGTAGCTTTTTTTTTTTTTTTTGCAAGCAAGTGAAATGAATTAGGCTTGGAACAACTCTTAGTTCAGAGTTGTATTTCTGTAGCGTGTTAATACTTAAATTTTATACGTAAGTTTTCCCATCTTTCTTTCCCTCTCTCCCTCCCCAGGTTTTGTGACATTTCATGTTGTTGTTTTTGTTTGTTTTTTGAAATAATTGTCAAAGTTAATTTTGAAATAACTGTTTTCTGCAGGTATACTCCTTCCACCCAGCTTCGTAGCCAAGAAGAAGCAAAAGAATGGCTACGGTCACATTCAGCAGGAGGACTTCAGGATACTGCTGGCAATTCTCCATTTTCATCTGGATCCAGCATAACATCACCTTCTGGAACTAGATTTAACTTCTCCCAGCTTGGTGAATAGTTATCTGTTTTGATAATCATAGCAATGCATTATATGCTTTGAAAATACCATATTACATAACATAATGCTCTTTCAGCAGCTCCAAGTATCCCATTCAACCTCAGGAAACACTTCAATTGAAATTAACGTGACTAATCAGCACTGTTATCTTGTGTGCCCGAAGGTGGCATAGTTGCAGTAACTTTGGAAAATTTTTCCCTTGGAGAAATCAGGTGCCTTAATATAAATGGTGGGCTATTAAGTAGAGCTATTTGTTAATAACACACTTAGCTGTGTTTAAAGGAATTAAAATGTTGTTAAATGTAGGCAAAATTAAAATATTGCCTACCTGCTTAGTAATATTATTTTAAAATCCAAGCACATTAATAAGTATATGTCCTCATTAGTTTAAGTTACTTCATCTCTGTATTCAGTAGGCTCATTTGAAAACTGGACAAAGCTCAGTCTGAAATAATATACAGAGTTATTACCATTCTTTCACTTAATTACACTGATAAAAGTAAACATTTTTAAATGAAGGAAACAAGTTGCTTTTAACAGGATCTATAACGTATTACAAATTTTAACTGACCACATCATCAGCTGAAACAAACTAATTTAAAGTGTTAGTATGCTAGAATATCTGGAAATATATTTGCATGTTTTCAAGACATGCATCTCAACTTGGCATTCAGGTTGAAACAGTTAAAATGTTTTGTGTAAGAAACAGGTATCTATTTCCATGTGCAGATTTTTTTTAAGTTAAAAGTTCAACTCAGATACCGAGTTTTGTAGACAATGAAAAGTCCACCTGAAGTCTCTCACACAATCATTTTAAACAGTGTGTAATTCCTTTTCCTGTAAGTTCAACTGTCACTGTTAGTAAAGATTCTGTTATCATAAATATTTGCTTGTTCTCCAGTCAAATATTATTTAGTTGCCTTTGCAATTTGTTGGGGCATGAAAATCAATCCTAACAGTGAATGTTTTCTTTAAGTTAAGTGACATCTGGAAAATACTATGTTAAGTAGACATTTTCCTCCTTTTTTTTTTTTTACTTTCAAAAGATAAAAAAATAAGATCAAATAAACAGCTTTTATGTAAACCAACACTTTACAAAATTTCAGCTGAATAGACACAGTGTAATTGCATTGCCAACAGCTAACAAACTGTCAAGTTCATGAACACACTTTAATGGTCAAACAAAAAGGGTGTAGTTTTAGGCTCAGAAAGTTAACTCCTTATGAAGAATATTAAGGACTGTTTACATTAACGTGCTTAAAAAATTACTTGGCCACAAGCAATTGACAGAAAAAAAACATTGTATTTTTCTGTATTCTTAATAAAGGAGCTTGGAGACAGTGGGGTCAAGAAATGTCACTGCAGTTACTTTAACAGCAAATGTTGATGTGAAAGTTGGAACCTTTAAACAGAATTTGTGTATTTTTGACATAAAAAGAAGGAAATATATTAAATAACAGATTAATTATATATTCATTGCTTCATATAATTGGTGCCTAGAGGAAACAAATACAGCATGAAGACCAGGGATCAGCAGGCCAAATTGTAAATGTTTATCAGACATGTCTGTACCAGTTCAGTTGATGGTGTACATGGAAACAGGCAATGACAGGAAACCCAGAGGAACCTGCAGATGAACAGCAGTTTTGTTTTTCTCATTTTTCCACAAATGAATCAGTTCTTAGTAAATAACAGTTATAATTTAGCACAACAGTTCCTTTAAAAATGTGAAAATTGGAGTGGAAGTTTTGTACTCCAAACACTGGCTGTGAGACGGTTGGCTTTTGAGGCAAAAGTGGTATTTGTATGGTGTCTTTTAATCTGCAAATTCTACAGGTATGCATGCCTGTGTACTACTCGCAGTTCTTAGGAGCTCACAGTGGAAAGAAACAATTCTGAAATATGCAACTATTAGAAAACGAAAGGTCTGAAAATTTCTAACTTCTCTTAAATAGAGATAAAAATGTAATTTTCTGGGAACTTGAAAAAGATGGTTCATCAGGCCTGCTTTACATAGGCAAAATATTAGTTTAAATTCCTCTAGGTATTTTGATCTTTTTTGAGGAAGGACTGTTCCAAACTATATGAGAAATAATTAATTCGAGCCTAGCCAGTGTTGCTGAGTTGACTGTGCTTGTCTGTAGAAGCATAAACTCAGTACCCAGTGTTTAAAATGACCTTATTTACTTGAGTTTTCCTATTTATTAACTAGATGTGCATGCCTTTTACTTGAATCCACTGAAATGAGAAACATAATGATGTCTAGAGAGAATGACAAAAAAAATATGTCTTAAAATAATTTTTTTTTTTAGTTGCACAAACATTAGGCATGAAAATTTGTGGTCACACAAAAAAAAAAAAAAAGGTGTTTATTCTATTCTTTATAGCAAGCCCAACCACTGCAGCCCAGATGAGCCTGTCAAATCCAACCATGCTACGGACTCACAGCCTTTCCAATGCAGACGGTCCTTACGACCCCTATAGTGACACACGCTTCAGGAACAGCTCAATGTCCCTGGATGAGAAAAGCAGAACAATGAGCCGGTCTGGCTCGTTCCGTGATGGATTTGAAGAAGGTCAGTAAAGGATGTGGTGCTGGAAATGATCAGAAGATGGCATTCTCACATAAACCAAGTGTAAATGTTTTGTTTTTCCGTTCAGCATCACAGTCATTTTAGACCACAGGTCTTTGCGTAGCATTTTCAGTGTTGTATAAAACTAATCCTAGTGATTTGTGTTTGGATCATGTTTGCTCAGTGATCCTTCTGGCTGGACACAGCTTATAAGTCTTGTACCTGTGCCGTGTGATTTATACACATCCTTTGCTTCATTTTTAGTGATACCAGAATGGCTCAAGTTCATGCATAGAATTAGTGTATTAAAGTGTTTTCCTGAATAGGAATATTCTCCTGACCAGGGCCTCCATACTTGTGTTAGTAGTGTATATATAATTGATATTAGTCAGCCTGTTGTTTCTATCCCAGTTAATTTTCAGTTATCTGTATTCAACATGTCTTTCCTTGTTATTTCTACTGAATGCTGTGGATTCATATCTGCACAGCTTTCATAGAAGAGACCCAAGTAGTTCTTCAAAACATCTAGCCTCCTCTTTTTTCTTCCTCAGCCTCATTTAAATTAGCATTCATACATATTTGATAAAGGAAGCTTGAGTAAATACAAGAAGAATAATTAATTTACTTGTAAATGAATATTTTGTTTAGTTATTACTGATGAAGCAACCTTACGGCTGTACGAGGAGTAGCCAACCTACCTGAGCTATGAGTGCACATCAAAACCTCCATATGGTTGCATGTCACAAAACACATGATGCACTTGGAGAAGTCAAGCATGGGACAGGTTCTGGCAGTGGTTCCTAGGAAGGTGACAGGATTAGCTTTTCAAGTCTTCAATCTCCTTTCTGTCAAGGATCGGGAGTTTGGTTGAGTATCAGGTGCTTTATTGATAAGGGCTCACACTGGTCTTCGCTGGCTTGCTTCGTCCACTGCTGAAGCTCTGTACTTTAAGTGCTATGAATACAGTGCCCTGCTGTTGCTACCCCTTAGAGCTAGGCATGCATGCGAGCCATGCTCTGGTGTTTGCAGGAGCCTTTAAGAGCCATCAGGTGACTTCCTGCAGGTACTGGTTATTCTGTCAGTTTCCTGCCATTGGAAGGGATAGAAAATGTGTAATGGTTATGGCTTCAGAAAGAATCAGGGCTAATTCATTATTGAATTCAGACAAACTATAACTCCATTACATTTATTTATTTTGTAGGGACCTGTGGTTGAGGATCTTCCATAGGGCTTGAAAAAGAGAAGAATAACCCTGAAAACATGTTGCTGCATGAACTGACCTTTGTGTCATGCTCTCAGAAAGCTAGATGATTAGAAATGGTCAAAGATTGCCTGATACTCAATTGAATTCCATTCTGTGATGAGCAGTTCTTCTCTTACTAAAGAGCACCTTAATATTATTGTTGAATGAATGTAGATCAGTGCATCTATGTTTCATTTAGATGATTTATGGAAAGAGCTACTACAGTAAAACTTATTCAATTTTTATTGAACGCATTGTCAAAAAATTGTCACCTTGGTCTTCAATTATTTTAGGTATGCCCACAAT
The DNA here is from genome assembly GCA_011075105.1 of Heteronetta atricapilla. Taxonomy (NCBI): domain Eukaryota; kingdom Metazoa; phylum Chordata; class Aves; order Anseriformes; family Anatidae; genus Heteronetta; species Heteronetta atricapilla. Next base: position 1,569,139 of record CM021735.1, on the reverse strand, counting down.
TACAGCTAATGCATTTTGGTGTATGGGAGGATAAACTGTGTTTTGTAATTCAGAAATTGTTGTCCAGGAAAAAGACTGGCTTGAACGAATATTTAAGAAGTATTACATGTTTGAGGGAGGCACCACATAAAAAAGGTAGAGTCAAGCATTAGCGAGGCCAAATGTTCTGCTGACTGCTTTTCATTCATTTTATTAAAATTCTTTAGTCTTACTGAAGGCAGGGATAGCCCTGTAGCTCCTGCTTGTTTCTCAGGGAATTACAAGTTAGCAAGCAGTTCTGAATATGGCACGTATGTTACCCTGTGCTTACAAAACTGTGAATGTAATTGACCTTCACAGAGTGTGCATGCCTTGAGATGAAAAAGTATTATAGAAATTAAATATGCTTAATGGACAAATTAGTTTTATACCAATCTGCCAGTGTCAATAAAGTATAAATCCAGGTCTTAAGTAAAGCTTACCAACCTACATCTTAATTATTTTTTAGCATGTGAAATTACAAGACATTTGATTCTTACTAAGTTAAGCAGGCCCAGAATTTATCCTTAAAATACTTAAATATATATATTTTTAATTCTGTCTCCATAGCGTGAAGTTCCGTCACATTCTCTCACAGCACAGTACTGAAGTGGAAATGTTAAGAGTCTTGCAGTAATTCTGCTGCTTGCAGGATTTCAGCACTGGGGAGATGCCAGCAGGAGCAGCCTCCAAAATATCCAGAACTTTGGGGAAAAACAGCCTAAAACTTAACTGGTCTCTTGGCTCTCCCATTTCCCTGCTTCTGTAGCAATAAGTCCTCCCCAGGAGCTGTGTTGCTGTTGGTTTGGCCCTGATGTGTCAGCCTCCTAGAGAGAAGAGGAATTGAATTCATTTTTGTTGACATATAAATGCTGATTCCTGTTTGTTCTGTTGACTGAAACATCTGTTGTTTTTTCTACTCCTTGGACAGTTGATCATGACTAGATGATTTCTTTGCTAACATGAAAAAATGATACGTGCTTGCATATGCATTTATAGTGCTTTTAAATAATAGTTACCAAACACTTTGGGTTTGTAGTTTGCATGCAGATGCACGTTAACTGCAGAAAACAGGATTCACATCAAGAGCATAGCTGCCTTCAGGCTGCTAATTAAATAGCCTTAAAGTAGCCATCTGCAGGTACTTTAACAAGAAATTGCACAAAAATATTAACTCCTTAGCTCTCCTTGAAACTAGAAATCTCAAATTATATACACATTCAAATGATTCAGTGGTGGCGTTTTGCAAGGCAGGAGTGTGATTCCCAGAGTTTTAACTTTTTTCATACTGTTCCTTCTTTTTTCCTTTGAAGTCCCCCTCTGATCTTAAAAATAGGTGTGAACTTAAATATGTTTGTCCCCCATTCCATTGTACAGAGATCAGCTTCTTGGCTGAGCAGTTGTTATGGTTGCTTTCTTAAATACATCTCTACCTTTTATTTTTTATTTTTAGTAAGAACCGCATAAAGGTATAGTATAGAGACACAGCAAAATAATAATATGCTGTCTGTCTGAGACCTTTTTTGGCCTTGTGCAATATTGTCTGTGCCTCAGGCATTTCATTTTTTTAAAAAAGCGATACTTAAGATAAAATGAAGGTAAAAACTAAAGCGATGTGGAGATATTAAATGCATAACATCTGTAGTAGGAAGAGAGTTAGAATAAGTGAGAAATGTTCATGTTGGAAAACAATGACCGAAGGAGGTAATGTGATGATGGATAATTTAGTGCATTATGATGACAATGGTTATCCATTACTTCTTGTTCCACCAAGGTCCAGAGACACTCAAGGAACTTACTGACTAATTCAGCAGCAGGTCAAAACAACTATTATATTAATATTAATAACTAATATATTATAAGAATATATTTATAAACCAAAGCAAATTTTGTTTTGTTACAGACAAAAATGTTTCGGTGGATTCAGAACTAATTAAGCAAGTTAATGCTAGGTCACTGGAACTATGAAAAATAATGGTTTGAGTGCAGCTTCTATCTCAGGAATTTCTGTCTCTGCTGATTCCCATAAGATACAAAGGTGTACCTGGGGAAAATCACCAAGTATCTGCCTTGTTCTTACATTTCTTTCCCCAAACATTCACTGTGAGAATATACTGCAGCCAGAGATGGAATATGTGATTAAACAGACCTTGGGCCTGATTCATTCTGGTTATTTTTATGTTGTTAATACAGCACAGTACAACATCTCACTCTAAAGATCATTTTAATTTTTTAATTGAAAACATTATTAACCAGAAAAAGCAAATGGGTGTGAGTTTTTGGTTTTTTTTTTTACTTTATTGTGGGTTTTTATGAATGGTCTTAAATTCCGCCAGAAGCCAACTTTTACTTTGTTTACTTCTCTTTCCAGCCTTGCCTTAGGATATAATGTGAATGGGAAAACAGAACCCATTTATTTTGAATGTAGGAGAATTTCAGTAGGTAATTAAAACACAATGGCAGCTTTTCTAAACTTTTTTTGGAGTATTTAGATGAAAGAAAAAGTGATGAACAGGATTCTGTATGATTTGTGTGAAGTTATCTGCAGTTTGAATGAAAGTTTCAGTAAAAGTATTTTGTTCCAAAAAATAAGAAAAGTTATTTGTGCATGTTTCAGGAACAGAAATAATAGCTTCAGATAGTTGATTCTTTTAATAGCATAACCAAAAAAATACAAAAAAACAAATAAGATGTTACACGTAGATCCTAACACAGTGTGATGGTAACAACCCAAAGAATCAATACATGTGGATATCTTTTACTGAATACATATTTAGATGCAAAAAGTGCTTGGACTTGTTTCCTTTTCAGAAAATGTTTTACAGCCATGTTTACTCTCGGGTAAGTTTTTTACAAGAGAAAGAAATCACCATGTTAAAGAAATGTGTCATTGCCTTCAGGACCGACCAAAAAATCTGCAGGAATAGGGATTATTCAGATCATTGACACCCATGATGCAGTTCTGTCGTGGAGGTGAAAGGAAGATATAGTTATTTTAGAGGACAATTCAGAATCCGCAGATTAGACAGTGCTTTCTGACCTGGGTGCTCCAAATCTTCTAGAGTGCATCTCGGTGCATAGCAGAGCTGGATATCACGGTTCTCTCTTGGTCTGTGATTTGACTGCATAAAGAAAACAACTCCCCTTTGATCTCGTCTAAAACCCAAGATGAAGTAGTTAGACTTAATTTTGTAACCTCTCTTGCATTGCAGTTAATTTGTTCTTTTTTTTTTTATCCCAAGTCTTAAGTATTCCTCTGGACAGATGTATCTTATTTCTAAACAAATCTTCACTGAAACTTGTCTTTTTAATCTTGTTGGTAACACCTCATTGTCCCCCCAAAATTTGTAATATTAAATTGTTAAAATAGCTTTACCAAATCAGAGTTTATGGATTGTGCTCTGTGGCCAAGTATTCTTCCAGCTGAACATTATTTGTGCAATAACATAATGAAGTTTATTATGGATGATGAACTTTATGAAAGTATTCCCTCATCAGGCGGGTAGCTGACAATAGATGATCTATGTTTGCTTTATGTGGTTACAGTATTTATGTTTGGTTTGTTAATTTTCTTTCCTCTAGTGCATGGTTCGTCTCTCTCTTTGGTGTCCAGTACATCATCTATTTATTCAACGGTGAGTATAATGAAATGATTTTACTTTATTAGTCAAAGTTACTGAATTGACTGGTCTTAGTGTGCTAATTATTTTTGCCATTCAAGGAGGAGGAACAAAAACACTGTTAATTTTCATGTTCATTTGTGTTCTGAAAGCTTTCTCTGAAAGAAATGTTTTTGTTCATAAAGATGCCTATTGATACTTAAGACGTATTCTCATGAAACAAAGATATTAATAGCTTAAAAGCAGCAACTTTTTGTTTGAGTCAGTGTTTTACAACTCTGCTAAACAGGTTTCACTGTTCAGGACTTCTGCAAGTCTGAGGAGATTTGAACTGCATTACTTAAAGCACTCCAAATTTGCTGTATTGAGTCATTCTAGCCTTATATTAAGTATTTTCTTTTAAAGAAGTTTGAATAAGTTTTCAGTAGTGTAGATTTCAATAACTGTAAGGAAGCATTTGCTCACTATGCCAGTAATATTTTCTCCAGAAGTATGTATTCACTTAGGTTATCTGATCCTGAAATAAAACTTACTGAAGTTTGGAAATACACATTTTTTTTTAATGGATGTTGCATTTGCTTATTTTCTTGTAACATTCTCACAAAGGATCTTCCATTTAAAGCATGGAAGACTTCCTAAGACTATACCTGTGCTTTAATGGGGAAGTGAGACTGCAACACGTAGACCCTGTCTTGCCTAACTTCTGTCTAGCTAGTTGGAGTGTTAATTTCAGTGACCTGGGGGCACAAGCAGCTTCCAGCCTACACGTGCTGGTACAGAAGTATTCAGCATTGATGATTAAATCCCAGTGGCTTCAGTGCTCTCAGTATCCAAGCTAGCTGGTTTAAAACTGGATCATGCATTCCTGGCATGCTGTAATCACAGTTTTGGAGGTTTCAAAAAGTGTGACCCTTTTAAGAAAACAAGTGGTGAATAACAATTACTTCTGAAATATGTGTGAACTGAACAGAATCTTTAATTTCAAATTGTTACGCGAGTATGATGCAACTTCACACTTACCACATATCCCCAGCTGAAACAAGCATGCCTGACACATGAGTACACAGAAATACTTGCTCTTGGAACAACATGCATAATTGTTAATGAAGCCGTCAGGCCAGCATAGTGTTTTCATGAATCTGTTCCACTGTTAGCAGGCTACATGTGTAACGTGGCCTTGATAATAAATTGAAAATACTGCCTTGCATTGTTAACCTTGCCTCAACCAACATCTGTATGAAGCCAAAACAGATAAGACATTGGAAGGATCGAAAACAGATCTTCCCTGGGCTGTTGTTTGTAGCCATGAGCCACAAGGAGCTTAGTCAGCAGCTGGTGCCTTAAGTTCCTGGTTTATGTGCTTGCTGTCCAAGCATAATCGGCTCTTAATAGTGTGGTTTGATGGGTATAATTTTCATGGTGGCTCATACTGGACATGTTTACATAAGGATAGTGTTGTGTCCAACTTCTTCCATTTGCTGGTAACTTTGGTTAGAAACAAGCCACAGTAGCCACAATTTTATCATGCAGACCACAAGGGATGGTCAGTACATCCCCTGTGCATGCTCAGATAAGTAGTTGTGAGTCCTCAGTTTTTCATCACCACAGTGCCTAGACAACACAGGTTGTCATGATGGTTATGTTGTTAATATCCTCATAGATTTTTTCTGGTTTTATTTTATAGCCTGAAGAGAAATGCCAGTCTGAGGTAAGAGCACACTGTGTTTGACAGGCGTAAATGTTCTGTCAAGACACTCTGTGTTTTCTGTCTTGCTATTTTATTTCTCCATATTATAGTGCAGTAAAGTAATCTCTTAAAATATATAGATCCGCAAGCTACGAAGAGAGTTGGATGCATCCCAAGAAAAAGTTTCAGCTCTGACAACTCAGTTGACTGCCAATGTGAGTACAACTCAGAGAACAAACTCTAACAGGGAATGCATTTAATGCACCAATTACCACCACAGGTTTTCTAACTGACAAAAAGATATCATCTGTATAACATTCAGTTCACATTACCTATGTGTTTTAAAAAAAAACACACTACATGCATGTGGAACCTTTCCAAAAATAACATCCTCCGTCCTACTGAATTAGCTTATGCCTTCCTGTAAATACTGAATTATAATGTTCATTGTGCTTAAAACATCTGATAAAAACATTGTCAAGGTGTGAAGATGCTTGTATCAGAATCATTGAAGACCAGCTCTTTATTATGTTATAAATAGTGTCTTATTTTGATATTTGGGTGGGGTGAGGTACAAATGGTGGTTCTAATTGGTAGGAATCAAAATTGGTAGAAACTTGGATTAAAAAACATTAAGTTTTCCTATTGCATAAAGAAGTGGGCTCATCGTGGAATCAAAGGTAACAGAGGCAGAAGGAGCTCTGAGAATTTATACACAATTTCTGAAGAGTGAACATATCCTGATTCTGCCATTGTAGGCAATACTGCTTGTTTCCCCTGAGGAATTTGATGTTTAAGTAATGTAAGACATGAAAAAAAAAAAAAAAAAAAAAAAGATGTTGAAGCCAGGGTGTTGAGGCAACACTGTGTGATTCTGAGGAAGTTTATCTGTATGTTCTGTTCTGTAGTCACAGATAGAAGTGAAAGACAGTAGCTTGCTAGGAAAATAAGCATTCTAGAATAAATAAGCTACAAATGAACAGTGATCAGATCGGGTCACACTGACATCCTCATTTGTGGGAATAGATAAATGTAAGAGCACATATTACTGACAAGAACATTCTTGTCCAGCGACTCTTTGACTAAACTTGACACGGTAAAGGACAGCTTTCATCTGATCAGTAACACCTATCATAAGAAAGATTCAAGGGGAAATCTACTGTAGTGTTTACTGCAAGCATCACTGTGCTGCATCTAGCTTGCAAAATAGAAACAGAAAATCAAGAATAGAGATAGTATAGAAGTCAAATAAAAGTGCTTTGACTGCATGTAACCTTTCAGTCTCTGACCCAAGAAGAAAAGAAATTAAAAATTCTTCCAAAAGCTAAGTTCTTATGTTTGCTTCCTGAATACAAAAGGGATTGGATACATGAGTTGCTTTTCATCCAGAAACACATTTTTTACATGCGAGAAAATAAGACCAGATTCACTTGCATATCCAGATTCACTTTCATCACATTATTAAATAACCCAGCTTTCATCCTTCATACAAAGAACTTGTCAGCTATGCAACTCACCCAGATCTGGCTTAATTCTGTTGCATTCTTCGGTATACAGTGTTCACATTCAGCAGGCTGTTATTCAGCGCATGAGTTAGGAGCCTCTCTGCAAAAGCAGTGAGTCGCACGTGCTTAGGGGAAGAGCAGAGGGAACGGTGTCTGTGTGGTGAGACTTCAGTATGCCTATCCTAATTGCCATTAATTTGCCCAAGAATTTGTGCATGGTTACTACCATGCACTATCTTTGCAGATAGTAGACTTTGGGTGCTGTTGCTGTACGTTTTGTTGTGCAAAAAGTTAGCATAATTCATTATTTTGAAAATAATCCGGTTTAGCTTCATTCACTTTGCATTTTTTTTCCCCATTTATGCTACTTAAACATCATAGACCTTAGCCTACCCTTATAGCCTACCCCTATACCCATAAATCAGCTGCAGCTTGCTGCAGAGATGTTGCTATAACTATGCTGCTAATATGTTTTGGTCTCTAGCCACCTCTCTTTACAGAACATACATTTTTTTCCATGTAAAAAGCCAGGGCTCATCCCAATGAATTTTAGACAAGTAAATGCTGATTGTAAAGACCGTGCTTTACAGACGTTTACTTTACACAGGAGTTCCTAAAAAATGAAGTAATAAAACTAAAAAAAAGGCACTTTTAATTTAGGCACTTTGAATTGACCTCTCAATTTAATTTATCAGGTATCTTCTGAGTTCTGCTCTATACACACTGTAGCCTTTGATGTTATTCTCAGGCCGTTTGGGATGAGAATTTGTGAAAAAGTTTCCCTCAAACTAGTATGTGAAAGTAACTATTTTCTGCAGCTCACTGAAAATTTCCGCAAAGCAATAATTTCAAGGAGATTGATTTGGTTTCAGGAGGGTATTTTTTTCATAATCTAGGGTCAAAACATGGGTTTGTATCCCACTATTAATCCATCCGGTAATTTTAAAACAACAACAAAAAAAAAAAAAAAAAAAAAAAAACACTACTTCTGCAAAGTATTGCTGAGTATTACTGAATATCCGTTTGGCTTTTCCCTGTTCACTGCTCCCCTGCCTCCCCAAAAACCTTTGTCTGTTTTTTAATTAAACCTTTACATTTTCAAAGTAAGGTTTTAACTTACTTTTGCTGTTTTCTCATGGTCTGAGCTCTGCTTATTTTCATAGGGGCTGAGGGGAATGAGAGATGCACTTCCCTGTGTTATTGTAGTGTTTGTGTTTGCTTTCAATGTGAATGTGAGAACAGTTGTTTAGGATAAGTCAGCTGTGTGCTGATGCTAAGCCTGGAATGGCTCTGTGGAAGGTGGTGCCATTCCCTATATCGTTAGGTGAGAGGATGTCCTTTGCCGATGGGAAGATTCTGTGCGATTTTATGCATCACAGCTGGGGGTAACACCTGCCAGAAAACGCACCTTCAGGAGATCCTGTACTGATGTGCCAGGTCGTGGTGCTGCTCCTACTGCTCTGTTCTCTGAGTGCTTGATGTCAGCTGCTGCCAAGCATGGCAGCGTGGTATATAGCCTACAACTGCACGACTTCATGGTGTGCTGCTAGTAGGAGTTCTACACAAGTGGGCTGTCATTTTCTAAAATCTTGACATTGGTCTGTTACCTTCAGCATTTCTAATTTTCCACAACTAAGTTGTTCCTGGTAAATTGTTTGTAAACGTTTTCACAATGCATGCTCAAGTCATTTGACCTTTTCTAATCAGTGTTATTTTCTCTGGATCATTGACACAACAAACAATGAAATACGGTAGTGCTGCATTCAAATACCTGCATAAATATTCTTGTTTGAGGAGAGAACAAAATAACTTCTGTCTCGTTTAATTTTCAGGCCCACCTTGTGGCAGCATTCGAGCAGAGTCTGGGAAACATGACGATCAGACTGCAGAGCCTAACCATGACAGCTGAACAAAAGGCAAGTTGGAGAAGTATTTGTGGACGGTGCACTTATAAAGATGTGTATCCCAGATGGGCAGATCTGAGATGGCTTTTAAGGATTAAGTCACCGTTCTGCTTTATCTGACAGATTTATAGGGAGGTTTAACTTCTCATTCACAAAAGGTAAATGTGTATGTGGTTTTATCCTGGTTTCAGTTAGGACAGAGTTATTTTTCCTCCTAGTAGCTGGTAGGGTGCTATGTTTTGGATTAGGATGAGAAGAGTGTTGATAACATGCTGATGTTTTAATTGCTGCAGAGCAATGCTTACACTAAGCCAAGGACTTCTCAGCTCCTCGCTCTGTCCTGCCAGCGGGCAGGCTGGGGGGGCAGCAAGAGCTGGGAGGGGACAGACCCAGGACAGCTGACCCAAACTGGCCAAAGGGGTATTCCATACCATCTGACGTCATGCTGAACAATATATAGGGGTGGCTAGCCAGGGTGGGGGGGCAGGCTGCTCGGGGTTGGGCTGGGCATTGGTCAGCGGGTGGTGAGCAATTGCATTGTGCATCACTTGTTTGTACATATTTTTATTATTATTATTTTCTATCTTAATAAACTGTCTTTATCTCAACCCACAGGATTCACTTTCCCGTTTCTCTCCCCCATCCCAGAGAGGGAGGGGGGAGGGTGAGCGAACGGCTGTGTGGTGTTTAGCTGCCGGCCGGGTTAAACCACAACAGGTTTAGACTAATTAACTGTTGAAGACCTTTTCTTAAGATGAGGGGAAGGGCACTGTCAGTACAGAAGCCTTTGGTTCTGTTTGCAGCATTGTTGCTCTTGCTTCTTCTGTGTTGTGGAAGTAAGTCACATACACTGTTTGCCTTAGTTTCCTCGACTGTGGTGAAGGAATAAATTATAGTATTTTTTTGACTAAAAATACATTTTTTTTTTACTAAAATACTTGTTTTTCCTACTGGGATGTTGTGACAACTGATTCCTATAACTTCTTCCTATAACTTCTTCCTTTGGATGCAAGTCTTAAGTATTTTGCATATTTTTGTAATAAATTTCTTCCCAATGCATCCACACCTGTGTGTCCAGATGAAACATTGAGAAAAATCATTGCAAGATAGACAACATAGGTTTTTTTGGACAGTGTGCTTGAATAATTATTACTTGTCTACTACAGAGCATGCACATTTCCTTGTATTGCAATAATCAAGCTATTTTGCAGACTATTGAGGATGTATTTCCCCAGGCATACTGAACCTCATTTACATTTCCTTGGACATATATATTCCATATTCTCTGTCAACTCCCAGTGCTCAGACCGAGAGGTGGTACAGCTTGGTAACACTAGCATTTTTGGATGTATCATCATTTTTTTCTTATTTAAGGACTCTGAACTGAACGAGTTAAGGAAGACTATTGAACTACTGAAGAAACAAAATGCTGCTGCCCAGGCTGCCATTAATGGAGTCATCAACACACCTGAGCTCAACTGCAAAGGTGAGAAACAGGCACTGCATTTCACAATTGTGAAGCGCTCTTGGGACTTGAGTCCTCTTGGTAGTATCTCGTGCAACTCTGTCAGAGATCAACTTTGTCTCATGACCATGCTCTATTTACTTGAGTTGGTACAATGTGGGGATTTGGAATGGGTATCTCTGTAAATAGTGTAGTAAATTCTACAGAAATAAATGAACATGTTAGAGCTTGAGTGTGAGCTCACTGATTTTACTATGGTTGCTTAATATTTCACCCATCTTAGACACTAATGTGAAGCATCAGGGAGCAAAGAGCCCCTTTTCAGAGCTGTCAAACACTTGGCTTTATTTTCTTCCGTGTTCTCTGTAATTTCCAATACAAAATTGGAATGCAGTCTGTCATAAGTAACTCCTGTTGGACAGTCTGGTTATGAGATTTTAATCTCCTCCCAAGAAATGAGTATTAAGCGCACTGCTTTGAAATAAGCACTGCATCAGTTGGGGTAAGTGATCGTGTGTTTTTCTTCCAAAACTGTTCCTTTGGGGTTGAATGATTAATACAGAATACCAAATTTGACACCACCTCAATTAATGTTCAGGAACTGGAGCTGCTCAACCCACAGACCTGCGGATCCGAAGGCAGCACTCTTCAGATAGTGTCTCTAGTATTAACAGCGCTACCAGTCACTCCAGTGTAGGAAGCAATATAGAGAGTGATTCAAAGAAAAAGAAGAGGAAGAACTGGGTGAGTGCATTTTAACGTATTGTGTGAGGTTATATGTAAAACTGTCAGAACATGTATGGTGAAATCTAGCTGCTCAGCTCCTCCTTCCTCCCCTCGCCTCATGCAACAGGTCAGCACAAGAACTAGGCACTGTTTAAATCCTGTGTAAATACTCTTTTGAAGACTTAATTGAGTCATAAGTGATGTATGTGTAGGATTGAATCCTCTGTGTAGGATTGAATCCTATGTTAACAGCCAAAAGGACAGTCCTATAGTAGAAATACCTGTCAAAGATCAGTTCTGCGTAAAAATTATGTGGTGTCCAGCCCCTCAGGCAAAACTCTACATTTGTCATTAAAGCAAAACAAATCCATAAATGTCATTAGAGTAAACAAATCCACGGTTACAAAAATGAGATTTTTTTTCTTTTTGCTTCATGGGGCTTTCTTCTTTTAAGTGAACATGTTAAACACTTTAAGAGCTCTGTTCGGAACGTTACCATGGAGTTGCATAGGAAAAAAAAAAAACTTAAAAATTTTATTGTGATAAACATTTATTCTTCAAGATTTTACAACACTTACCTTTCATTTCCCATTTTTCCTTCTTTGCTCATCATGTACTGTATACAAGGTACCGTGTACTGGAGGAAAGGTACAATATATAAAACTCCATTTTGAATTAGACCATAACTGCCTTAGTGACCTAGTCTGACTGTAGTTTGGACTCATGTCCCTAGATCCTACATTGTACCCAGTAAAGCAATCCACCCCTTCCTTCCCACGGAATTTAAATTTTCCTGGATCTTCTGGGAGCTTTTCTGTATAGCTACAAAATGTGGTTTGAGCTGGTCAAGTCTTGATTTGTATTTGCACAATATCCTCTCAGAAACATTGATGAAACTCCCTGGACTGTAAGAAATGGCTTTCTGAGCAGGTTCTTGGTTTTATTTTTCTTTTGTCATGGTGGTTTCATTTGGGTATCTTGGTAGCTCCTTTGTAACGGTAGTATTGCTTTTCTGCTCCTAAAATCATTAGTTAATCGGAAACAATGTCATCTCCACATTGCTCTTGTGTGGGGTTTAACAATAGTTAGGCAGGGTAAATTGTAAATTGCTAACAACTCTTTTCATTTTTGTGACATAAATATTTTATGACTGTTAAGCCTTAGTTAAGATAAACACTTGGAATTTTTGCTTTAGCTTTTATTCTTTGTTGTTGTAATGTAGTAGATACGTTGTACGTCAGCCTAAGTTTCTCATGCATCTCACAGATATCTTCAAAGAAGGTGCAGGACACATTTCCTTATTATGAACAGAAGACAGGACAATATCTTAACCTTGGTATTAAATATGAGTACATCATGGCTGTAAAATGAAGATTGGAAATTAAATCTGTAATTTAATGAGAAAATAATAGTCTGACTTGCACATTGATAATTTCACAAATACTGATGAAGTTCTCAGCCAAAGACCTTTTGTTATATATAGAAACAATGCAGCTATCCACTCAGGACAGCAAAAACAGATTTGCAACATTTCTCATCATAGAAATCTTTGTCTTGTGTAAAAATAACTTTAATCTCATATTAAGCCAGACTGTGTTAACTGGTGTTGAACTGTAAATTCAGCATAAAATCAGTTCAGCCACATTAATATTCATTCTATTAGTTTTTTGGTAAATGGCCAGCACACTAAAGAAAAAAAAATCAGTTGCAGGTGTGTAGCAGTATTTTATGCTGGTGAAATACCTGTTCCTGCAAGGAAAAACATAGTGTTAATATGGTTGTTAGCCAAAACATTGTATCTGAGCCAAGGAGAAAATATAATTTAAGTAGTTAAGATGTTTGGATCTGGTGTCTCCCTCAAGTAATGCAAAAATGACTGTGTGTTGTTTGAAGCACCTGTTTTCAGAAAATACAGGGTTCTAGTTTTAACGTAACTCTTGGTCTTTATTGATAATTGGTCATGTTTGTCTTAAAAATCCAGAGCTTTCCTTATCGCTGGCTTTGTCTGTTAAAACATGTCTTTTTTCCTTCCCCCCACTTCCTTTTGCTTGCGCTTCTTCCGGCAGGTCAATGAGGTAAGGAAGACGTACTTTAAACTACGAGATACAAAGCTAACCCACCCATTTACATGACTAACAATTTCAGCATCATTAACCTTGTCTGAGCCACATCATACTATAGCTACAAGTTGTTACTGTGTTGATGTAAAGCTTGTTTCACTGAACAGAATTTGCTGTAAAATATTAAAAATAGGAAGCACTGATATCCAGTCTTATTGACCTTTTTAATCTCATATAATAGTTACAGAAAACAAAAGGCTTTTTGATTCTCTTTTACCTCTGTTAAAATCTATGTGAGTATGGCTTTGTTGTTTGAAATATTTGCATGTTCGAGTTTTCCTCTGCGGCTTTTTTTGTCTGGATGAGTTCTTCATGATATGCCTACTGTTGTGGTCTTGTTTTTTTCAGTTACGCAGCTCCTTCAAGCAAGCTTTTGGGAAAAAGAAATCTCCCAAGTCAGCATCTTCTCATTCAGATATCGAGGAGATGACTGATTCTTCATTACCTTCATCGCCAAAGTTACTGCACCATAACTCTACTACTTCAACACCATTGTTGAGAGCCTCTCATTCCAATTCTCTGTAAGAGTTTTTTAATGTTACTATTTATTTAATGGAAAATGTACTGGAAGGCATCCTGCTGCACTGGTAGAGGAAAAGAGAAATACCATGTTTTGGACAGGACCAATGTTTTCAGTGCTAGCTTTACAGGGACATCACTAGGTTGTTTTCCAGAAACAAACAATGGTAAAATATACCCTACACCATCCCATCCTGTTTGGTTCTGAATGAGGAGGACCTGCACATCTGTGTAAGCCCTGCAAGAGTTTGACAGCTGTTCAGTTGCATGTATTGCTAAAACCAGCTGTTCTCCAGGAGGCCACAGCAGAAGACAGAGTGGGCCAGGCAGGATGGTCTTGTAGTTCTGGACCGGTCTGTTGCCACTGGTTGGTCCTACTCCCGAGCATTACTTACTTTATCTCCCAGGATGGCCGATATATTTGGTAAAATCCTTAACCCTGTTATAGTGGCAAAACAACGAGCAAAGAACAAACATATCAACTACTGTTTATTTTAAGTGTTCTTTACCCTAAGGAAACTACAGGCAAATGATAGAAAAGTTGAATTAGTATATTCAGGGAATTAAAGATAGGTAAGCTGACTTGTAACACAGTACCTTTCCATTAGTATCCAGAAAGCTAAAAATCATTCTTTCTTCACTGTAGTGTTGTTTAATATTTCACTGGGGAGCGCTCTCAGTAAAACATACTGAGTATGAAGAGTATTTATAACCTGGTTAACCTTGGAGTGCAGAACTAATTGGATCTCTAGCTGTTAATGAAACAAACCAGGCCAAGTCTGGGATTTTTTTTTTTTTTGTTCTGTTGGCTAAAGACAGCACATGTTGTGATAAGCTGCAGTGATGATTTCCCAATTTAAGTTGACAAATTCAGCTAAAGGTAAAGATTTACTGGAAATCAAACAGCATGGTATAGTGATACAGCCAGACTCACCTAACAGCTTGTTTCTGATAAATGGAAATGACCTGCTCCTCTTTGCTTCTGGACCTCCTGTGCCCGGTCCTTCTCTCACACTGGTTCTGCTACTCATCAGACAATTCTACTGAGCTAAATTAGGTGAAAAATAATTTGAAAGAAATGCGAACAGTTTTTTTTTTTTTTTTATCCCGGGTTGCTGAGTTGGATCGGTTTGGCGGACTGATCAGACACAGATGAGTGTTAGAGCTGGTGTGAGCATGGGGGCATGACAGCAGCACAGCCAAGAGCAGGCTAGGTGAGGAAGTGAGAAGCAAATTTGCTCCTTTTGGTAGCAGCGAGCTATTCTATAGACTTATCTATACAGTCAAACCATATGCCTCTGTTTTAAAGTCAGGACTTTGCTGTTACTTAGCTAACTTTACATTCATGGGAAGGTCACAGACAATGTTGACGTGTCATTTTGACTACCTAAGAAATAAAGTTAAAATGGTCTTACTGTGCTGTTTTGAATCTACGCTCACATTTGGAATGTGCTTGGAAAACTTAGTAAAACAGATTTTGAGTTAACTTTATCAGTAGCTTCTGCATTTGAAAAGGATAAATAAATACAGAAAGATATAAGAGGCTGTATTGTGACACATGTAATTAACAGATGGCCTTACAACCTTGTAAATAACATACAAAACTTCCAGCCTGATTTCAGTTCAAATGCATTTGAGTAAGTATCCAAACTTGAAGTTTTGCCCATCACTTGTTTTCCCATGGAAAGGTGAAAAGAATAGCAATAGTTTCCAGTCAAATAATAGTGATGAAATGTTAGTATCAGAAGATAATCCCCCATGAATTATTTAAAGCTTCTCCAGTCTCTTAAACCGAACTGAATGAGTTTCTGGTGACTACAGCAAATTGTGTTTTAGAACTCTAAGGCTGGTAAATTGTTAAATGATGATCCCGTCCATCATCAGTCAAAATGCTGTATGCATACGTCACATCTTGACAAGAACGCCAAAAGACTCAACATGAGAAGAGAGAGAAAACTGAGGGAAGGATAGAGCAAAAGTCAAACTTCTGCGTTTTGGCTTACTGGCTTTTTGGTGAAGAAAACATCTCTCATTAACCTGATTTAAGGATAGACATTTTAAATGAAATCTCCCTCAAAGCATGCAGCTGGGTAGTTATCTTTATATAGATACACTTATGAATGCATGTGCTGAAATGTTACTCGTCTAGAATCTTTTTTTGTGGGAGGAGGGAAGAAGAACACCACCAAAATTTTTTTGAGCATGAGTGCTTTAAAGTGAACAGGAATTTATCATGCTTGAATAGGTGTAGAGTTCCAAAGCCCTCCAGAACATTTCAGGGAAACCCAGCTGTGCACACCTGGTGAGCTTTAAATCTTTCTGTAAAATCATCAATCTTCAACCAACTACTGTTACTGCCTGCACCCCCCTTAATTTATTTAGATTTTGGCTTTAAAATAGTTCTTTTATGGCAACTACCATGAAAAAAAAGTAGACTGTCCAATAGTAGGTGATTTCCTGAATTCTGTTTCATATGCTGATTAAAGAAAACTAACCCTCAGACTTATTTTGCTAAGCTGTAATGTTGCCATGACCTAATTAGTATCTGACTTATGGTATCACTAATGCAGTAAGCCAAAACTGTTGCCTACTCCCTGAAGAATATGTTTTTTCTCTTTTACTAAGAAGTGCTGGCAAAGCACTGTCTGAAAAGTAACAAATGGTCTAGTTCAGTGTCTTTTTCATTCTTTTCCAGAATTTCTGAATGCACAGACAGTGAAGCTGAAACAGTCATGCAGTTACGAAATGAACTAAGAGACAAGGAGATGAAGTTAACTGATATTCGTTTAGAAGCCCTTAGCTCTGCTCATCAGCTTGACCAGCTACGGGAAGCAATGAACAGAATGCAGGTAGGAGATAACCGCCCCAAATTCTGCAGTGTATATTGAGGTGTTAAGGGCTGCCCATCCTGCCACACAATAAAAACATAAAAGAAAGTAAATTTGAAGGTTTTTGAATGCTTACTAAAAATTGTGTTTACCTGTTTACCAGCGTTAAGCCTTACACCTTAAGGTCAGCTTGAACCCACAACTTCCACCTCCCTGAACTCAGCAGCAGCTAACTGTTGCAACCCTAGAAAACTGTGGGGAGACCATTCATTGGCTGTCAGCAGCTTGTTAAAAAATTCTCAGACCATCTGCTTTAAAGGAGCTACGTGTCAGTGTTTAGTAAATTTCCCCGTATTTTTGTTTTCTAGGACACTTTGAGAAATGTCATAGAAAGGTCATTATGGTAATTAAAATTAATTTACTGCAGTGCCTTAAAATCATGTGAAAATGGCATTTCCACTGAATTAGTATTTCTTCCGTAGTTGCTTATGCTGTGCTATTTTAAGAGGGTGTTTTCACTGTGCCTTCTAATTGCTGACTTGTCTTTTCAAGAGTGAGATTGAAAAATTAAAAGCAGAAAATGATCGGCTGAAATCTGAAAACCACGGCAGCTGTAGCAGGGCTCAGTCTCAGGTTTCCATTTCATCCTCTCCAAGACATTCAGTGGGAATCTCTCAACACAGTTTGAACCTCACGGAGTCAACCAGTCTCGGTGAGTTTAATGAGAAAGGTGGTGGGCAGGTTTTATCCTGCACATGGAAGGTTTGGTTTGGTTAGCCATGGAAAATGAAAGCATGAAAATTATTAACAGCTAAGGTGTGGAAATATGTCAGGAGCTGGCATAAAGCCTTCTTTTAAAATGTCATCATTGGTCTGCTACACCCTAGATTGGAGTTGTCCAACTATGACTTCAGCTGCGGAGAGTTGTGTTCAGAGCCATGTAGTGATGTTGTATTATTGAGGGATATTTTGTAGGAAGAAAAATAAAGAGCAACTGAGTAATACTTTCTTTTTAAAAGTGATCTTGATATTTAGTAAGGAAGTCAGTAAACCTGGTTGTTATGTTTAACCTCTGGGCATGTGAAGCCCAGATGTGTTGTGTTTGACTACAGTCGAAGTGTTAGCATAAACCCGAATAGCCTTCGTTGTTAAGATACAGCTATGAAAGCTGTTGATGTCATCTGTTCACAGACATGCTGTTAGATGACACTGGCGATGGCTCTGTCCGGAAAGAAGGAGGGAGGCATGTCAAAATAGTTGTCAACTTTCACGATGAAATGAAATGGAAGGAGGTGAGTTGTATTTTGTCCCCATATAAGTGACTTTGGATTTGAATTTTCTGCCACATTCCAATCTGTTTTGAAGGTTTTTATTTTCAAAACATTCATTACAGATTTCTCAGCAGAACAGTTCACATATCAGACATCAATACTGACAGACAAAGCACTAAGTTCTCCATTCCATTGACCTGCAGAGAGTGAGCAACACCAGTTCAGGTTGTCTCATGGGACTCATCTGCAGTGACTTCTTACTTTATGGTTTCTGCCAATTGGTGCCATCAGCACTAGACATGAATCTATGTCAGTAATAGAGGACTGCTAGCCTGGACCATGTGTCATTGGTGTAAGTGATAACATTACAATTAATCTCTGAGAGACAGGTCAATTTTTCAGCTTCAAGGAGGTGAGCAGACTAATCTGCACCTCAGGGTTGCTTGTATTTAAGACTGATCTGTTAAAAGCTGCACAAAGCTCTTTTCTGTTATTTCAACTTAAATAAGACTTGAAATAATAGTCAAAATGACACGGTGTGTAGACAGAAGGTGCACTAAAAAGCTAGAAGCAACAATATACCACAAGCATTTGTTAGATTCAGACTGGGAGATCTGTACCTATAGTTCAAGTTGTCCTCTCTGGTATAAGTATTTCATTTTGAATCAGTTATTTTTCGGATGTTCTCCTTTCTTAAGCAATGCAAAGAATCCTAAATATGCAAATATGTTTCAAATATTGTGAAATTGCAGCCTGCTTTACGAGTTTAATGTATGTGTGAATGTACTACATGTTTTTTTTTTTTTTTTTTTACCAAGCATTGATCTTCCTATCTCACATTACGAGCACCTGTAAAAGTGTATTTAAGAAATAATTTAATGGCCTTTATAAGAGGGGACAGCAATTTCAGTAAACAGAAATAAAATCAGCTCAGCAGATCTTTCCATGAAATTACAATTTTGCATTAATAAGTAAATTACCCCAGGCAAGTAAATTAGAATTAAAAATGTATTGCTAATTCTGTTGGGCTCTACTGTGCTTACTGTCAGTAAAGTTACCCTGTGGAAATGATGCTTTACATTTTAGTTGAACATGAAGTCTTAAGCTAGAAATTTGTTTTTCTTCAGTAAATGTTTCATGGTGACTACAGCTACAGAGGGAATAGAAAAATGAAGCGCATTCCGTTTTCTTTATCTGCTGTAGAAATCAGAAGCAAAATTATTAACTAAAATGGCATAATGTACCAAACATAACACACAAGTTTATGTAGAAATGTATGTAGAATTTCACTAGATTTCTTTGTCCATGGCACTATTTCTAGGAGTAAATAGGATAAATGTTGAACATGCAACATATTTTAGATTATGAAGTCATAGAAAAATGAATGCCATGAATGAATGCCTAGAATTCTGAAAACTGTTTCTAACTTTCTGATAAGCTGTATTCACAATTCACATTTGTATTGATTTAGGATTCAAGGCCTCGCACCTTCCTCATAGGCTGTATTGGAGTCAGTGGCAAGACCAAATGGGATGTTCTGGATGGCGTGGTTAAGCGGTTGTTTAAGGTGAGTGTTTACTGTTTGCTCTCCGCTTGAATTCTTCTATTAGCATTCACAGCATATTGGACAACAGCGGGCCTGCATGGAGGCTAAGATCACAGAATCACAGAATTTCTAGGTTGGAAGAGACCTCAAGATCATCGAGTCCAACCTCTAACCTAACCCTAACAGTCCCCACTAAACCATATCCCTAAGCTCTACATCTAAACGTCTTTTAAAGACTTCCAGGGATGGTGACTCCACCACCTCCCTGGGCAGCCTGTTCCAGTGCCTAACAACCCTTTCAGTAAAGAAGTTCTTCCTAACATCTAACCTAAAAATCCCCTGGCGCAACTTAAGCCCATTCCCCCTCGTCCTGTCACCAGGCACATGGGAGAACAGGCCAACCCCCACCTCGCTACTGGTATGAATTTGGATAGGTGTCCAAACAGCACTGAATTTTACAAAGATTTTATGTGTGACTTCAGATAAGTCAGCTAACTTTACTGTCAGTTTCCTCGTCTGTAAAGTGCGTAGCAGTTATTTGTCTATTCTGTCTGCTTTTTCTCTGAGGATTTCCTTGGTACTATTTGAACAGGTATTTGCCAGTTTCAAGTAATATTTAACTCAGTGTTGTTGTTATAGCTTAGAATCTACAGGCTTAAAGCTTTCAGTGTTTCATAAAATTTTCCATACTCTTTTTCACCATAGGAATACATCATTCATGTGGATCCAGTGAGTCAGCTGGGACTGAATTCGGACAGTGTTCTGGGCTATAGCATTGGAGAAATCAAACGCACAAATAGCGCAGAGACACCCGAGCTGTTGCCCTGTGGCTATCTAGTTGGAGAAAACAATACTATTTCGGTTACCATCAAAGGTAATTACACTTGATTGGTCTGTTGTAGTTCTCAGTAATTACAGTTGTATCAAAGCATACTGTGTCAAGAATCTCAGAGGAGTAGAAGCTTTTAGTTGTGTCAATTTTCCCTGTCCTTGCCTTTTATTTACTGTTCTTCCGTTTTCATTTGATGAAGAAGGCACTTAGAATATGGTATGTCTATAAATTGAGCAGATTTTCCATCTGTAACAATAGAAATAATTACACACATAGCAGTTTCTTCCAGATGTCTTAAATCATTGTTAAATCGTTGAGTTGTGCTGGAGAGCACCTCACACCACAGGTGTCGCAGTGGAATTGTTTGAGCAGTGAAGTGCTCTTCCAAATGAATTTTAAAAACTGCGGATGAGGTGAAGTCCTCCACCACTGCCATTTCAGTGTTCAGCTTACTTGAAGTGACACCACTGAAATATCTAGCACAGATCTGCATACAGCAATAGAGTAGCACACAGGAAGACAAACTAAGTCATGAAATACCTCAGTTTACTGAGGCTTGATGTGAATCCTAACTGTACTGCTCAGTTACTTGGAATGCATTGTCCAAGAGCATAATCCTAATTGAAATATTGTTCATATCTGTGAAGCTTCAGTTGATTTTGTATTTAACTTGTAATGTCTGGACTTGTACTTTAAAGGTTCATACACAATAACATTTTTAACTAATGTATGAGTGTATTTAATCAATTTATGGGAAATCAGTTACTCACAAATACCGTTGAGATATAAAGCTGCCTATATAAATATTTAATATTCCAAGTAACCATTGAGGTGCAAACATTTCTATGGGTGATCTGCCAACTTCCCTTTCTTCTGTTTATTTTGAAGCATTGTATGTTTTTCCTAAGCCAATTCTGCCTAAATTGATTGCTGACATTGCATAAATGCTTATCAGTAGGAGTTTTATGTTAGAAGAGATAGCCATCAGCATACAGAGGAGTTTAATTACATGTGTTTGGCAAAGCAGGGGGAGTTGATGATAGCTGTTTTTTTGTCTAGCGATTCAAAAGTAAACAGGTAAATGGCATATGCATGTGTACTGAACGTAACAAAATACAGTAAAACACATGGCTCTTGTGTGAAAAATGTAGCCTGGAAACGGTTCTGTAGCAAATTTTATCTAGAGAAGCTGAGTACTTCAAAAACTGGGAAAGCTGATGGAGAATCCAGGTGAAATTTAGAGGTCACCTACTCACTTTTTTATACGTGCTGTTCTCTATCACAAGGGACACCAGAGTGGGGAAAGGATTTCTCACTGAAATAAGAAACGGCTCGGTCAGGTTGGATCTAAATCTGCAGTTACAAAGTTTTATTTTGGGAGTTTCTCCTACTATCACTGGGCCCAGGCATATTCACAAAGTCACACATTTCAGTTCTGTTTTGTCTTTCCAGTCATTTCAGTTAATCTTGATTTGTTAAAACTTCATGAATGAATTGCTTTTCAGCATTATAGCTACTTTTTTTTTTTTTTTAAGGGGAAAAAAAACACTTCTAGGTAATCTGGATAAAAATTGGGAGTTGCTATAAATGAAGAATCTTTTACTGTTGCAGGTATCTGTGAGAACAGTTTGGACTGTCTTGTGTTTGAATCACTGATCCCCAAGCCTATACTGCAGCGCTACATCTCTCTCTTGATGGAACACCGACGGATTATCTTGTCTGGCCCTAGCGGCACTGGTAAAACATATCTAGCAAACCGTCTGTCTGAGTATATGGTCCTTAGAGAGGGCAGGGAGTTGGCTGATGGAATTATTGCAACCTTCAATGTGGACCATAAATCCAGTAAGGTGAGAAAACAGATCACTGCTTGCACAGTTAATGTTACCCTATGTCATAAATGAGAGAACTCCTTTGTTAATTCATCAAAAATAGGCAAGTGAGATTTTAAACTTGTCTTTCTTTTTAAAGCATTATGTTAATCCTGGAGGGAATGATATCTAAGTTTTTTAGAACTGTAGATTCACCAGGCTATTGGGTCTGTAATAGCAGGCTTCCAGATGTGTGCTTAAACACCTTTAAAGGCATCATGATTTTCAAGTGGTTAGAAGGCTGAGAATTGCTGAGGAAGTTAAATACCTGCACAAAGTTCCCAGCAACTTCTGCGATCCTCATTGCATGTGGACATTTTTCCAAAAAACATGAAATGGATCTCTAGGCCTTCAGAATTTCTGCAGCTGCAAGTATCAGCAGTGGTAATCTACATATGTTGTTCCAGTAGTTACTGTTGTCCAGACACATTCTTGAGCTCGTAAGGCATGTCTCTGCTTTTTATGTGCTTTTGGTTTTGCCAAATATACCTCAAATGAATGTCTAGGTTAAAAAAAAAAAAAAAAAGTTTGATGGCCTTAGGCAGATCTTCCTCTGGAGAAGAAGGGTGGCTGAACGTGTGGTTGTAGGCCACTGGCATAATTTGAGACATGCTATGTAATAAATGCTTTAAAGATTATGACAGCTTTTCAGCCACACCCAGTCACCCAGCAGTAGCACTCTGAGCTCATCATTCTTTTGTGTCATTACCGAAGGCATCTAAGTTTGGCTTCTGCTGAAGAGTGCTTTATACCAGACTGATTTTTTCAGCTCTACTTTGATAGAAATATAGCACAAGAACAGAGAACAAACCTAGCTGGAGCAATAGCAACTGTCCAGCTTGGTATACAGAGATTTGAAAAAAATCCCGAAAAGAAAGAAAAATGCATTTCAGACTTCTGTGTCAGATTAGGACAACACAAATGAAAAAACATACAGCAAAAGGCAAAATCTTGACCCCTTTAGGCCCTTATCTCACATAAGTGTCTTTGAATATGTAACAAAACCTACAGAAGAAAAGGATAACCATATTTTTCTGTTTCCCCATGGGAAATGTGAACATCTGTAAGATGGCAGTCTCTTTTGCTTCAGATTTCATAGCAAAGCCACTAATTTATTTGTATTACCTGGATTTTCAATAAATATAACAAAAACTTTTTTTTTTTTTAATTTATGCTTTGCAGGAACTCCGCCAGTACCTCTCCAACCTAGCAGACCAGTGTAACAGTGAAAATAATGCTGTGGATATGCCTCTTGTAATCATTTTGGATAATCTGCATCACGTTAACTCCCTAGGAGAAATTTTTAATGGACTTCTAAACTGCAAGTACCACAAATGGTAAAGAAATTTTAGAACTCATTCCAAATCTCAATAATGTCAAAGAACAGCAGTTCCAGAACACAATCAGAACAGTGAACTCTAGATAATTTGGTAAAGAGGACTGAGATTTAGAGACCATCCATATTATGGACAGCACTTCAGAGATTTTTTTCTGCATAAAATAATTAATTCTTCTATAATCAGTAATAAGAAAGTAGTAGATGCGTTGGGTAACTTGCATTCATTTCATGCAGTAGATCTTCAATACTAAAAAGACATTTTTAGCGAAAGGTCCTGCTCTGAGGCTTCCATTTTGCTTTCAGAATTTGATGTTCTCGTAGTTCATATTGTCAGTAGAGAATCTGGGTACAAGTAACTACAAAAGCCTTATCTGACGGGGCCCCCCCGGGGAAAAAAAAAAAATGAATACCCTTTATGTTAAAAACTTACTGTTTTTTATTTTTAACAAAATTTACAAGTTTGATTTGCTTGGTTTTTTTTTAATAGTCCGTATATTATTGGCACGATGAACCAAGCCACCTCCTCAACGCCTAATCTTCAACTTCATCATAATTTCAGGTACTATTTATTCATGCTTCTCATTTATGTTTGTGGGCTCACAAAGGAGCAATGGCTACTGAGTCATCTGAAGTTGTTCTGATTTATCAGCTGAAATAGCAAACTGGGATAGCAATACCATTCTCCAGTAGCTGCTGCCCTAACTTGTGCAGCTTTATGTTATGATGCTGTTACTAAAATAACTACAGTTAGTAAAACTTTGGCTGTTCAGAGGATTTTAAAGATATTTGATCTTCTAACAAATTTGAAGCAGATAGCCAGTGCACAGTAAGATGATACAAAGCACGATATTAATTGTTTCATGTAATAAACTCACCATTAGAAAATATTTTTTTCTTAGGAAAATATACAACTGGGGTCATCCTTGTTGATCACAATAATCATTTAGAAATTATAAGAAATATTTAGCCCAGAATGTTTTCTCTTGCACTAAAGAGTAATTGCAGACATTTTTGCTGTTCTGCCACAGATGGGTGCTATGTGCTAACCACACTGAGCCAGTCAAAGGCTTTCTCGGCCGTTTCCTGAGGAGAAAACTAATTGAAACAGAGATCAGTGGCAGGATGAGAAATGCAGAACTGGTTAAAATTATTGATTGGATTCCC
Source organism: Heteronetta atricapilla (assembly GCA_011075105.1). Classification (NCBI taxonomy): domain Eukaryota; kingdom Metazoa; phylum Chordata; class Aves; order Anseriformes; family Anatidae; genus Heteronetta; species Heteronetta atricapilla. The sequence continues at coordinate 1,544,727 of CM021735.1, read as the reverse complement.
AAGGTCTGGCAACATCTGAACAAGTTCTTGGAGGCTCACAGCTCCTCTGATGTTACTATTGGTAAGTGTTCTGCCCGTTCTGGAAGAAATGCATTTCCAGGCATAATGAAATGTATATATTCTATTTCCTTGTACACCAGATGCATCCTTGCACATTTCCTTGTACTACGTAAGGTAATAAAAGATTTCTTTAAAACCCTGCTTTTAGATTTATTTTTGTTACTCTCAGACAAACCATACAAGAAGTTTCTAAACTTTTTTTCCCCATTTTTATAGACCTTTAAAGTCCTTGATAACAACTTTGTTTGGAAATGTGGTTAATAGTTTTCACCTCGAAAGCTATAGTTTTTCAAGTTGATTCAGAGGATTTTTGAACTCTCAGGGAAGAGCACTTCACCAGATAGCTTCGTTTGTTCTCTCATCCTTGGCTTCTTTCTCTAGAGAACTGCAAGATGGTGTTTGATCCTGTTTTGATTCATGTCATTAGGATTTGAGTGTAATATCTGAATTCCCCTTTCCAGGTCCACGGCTCTTCCTCTCTTGTCCAATAGATGTAGATGGTTCAAGAGTTTGGTTTACTGACTTGTGGAACTACTCCATCATCCCATACCTTCTGGAGGCAGTTAGAGAAGGGCTACAGGTGAGCGGACAAAAATGAAAAATCATAGGTCCTGAAATGTTATATATTCAGAAGACAACACAGCATCAGAGAAAATTGAATAATGACAATGTTTTATGTGGGTGTAACTTTGCACACTAAATACTTGCATGTCTGTGAAAATGTAGTTATTAATTTCAGGGAGAAATATTCTCTTGACTTTGCCATTTTGAAATACAGAGTGGAAACACACAAATTCCAGAGTGATTTTTTGGAAAGTGCTTAAATGCTAAACTGTTGATGCTTTTAGTGGCAGGTAGACATCCAAGTGTCTTTCAATAATATGTTTTCAAAAATCAAATTTCAGTAATCCAGGAGCACACTTTAAAATTGTACCATGCACGTGAAAAACATGTTTGTGGTCATTAACTGTTACCTATGATTTTCCTTTGCAAATGGAATCTTGAGCAGAAGGTAAACAAAGATGTATAGGGAGATAAACATATAAATGATCATGATAGGTTTAATATCAGTGACATTTTGATTATTTCTTCAATCTTCAGGATGAAGTTTTGAGTAGATTCCTTCATAATTCTTTCAGAGTCTACAGTGAAATCATTACTGATTGCCTGTACTTTGTATCTGATTCACACTGTCTAACAATTTGGATAGTTTTAGGCATTCCCTTCTTACATTCATACAATTCTTAGCATCTCCACGACTATAAAGCATGCTGGAATCAGGAGGAATGGCTTAACAGAGGTTTGCTATTGACTTGATGTGGAATTATGGAAAAAAAACATACAAATTCTTTTCGATTCTTGAGTTCTCTGTTCACGGGGTAAGAATGGCAGCACATAATTTAAAAGGTGTTTGGGGAGATAGCATAATCAAATATGAGTAAATTCTGGGTGTTGCATATATTGAAGTAGTTATTTTTGATAAAGAGTTTTCTGTGAGAAAAATCCCTGTATTTTGGTAAGGTGAGGATTAGGGCAGATGGAACCTGAAGCTTCCCCCCTGCAGCGTTCTGTCAAATCTGCTTGTTTAAAAATTACTTGTTTTGCAGGAGAGCTAAATGCAAGATCACATTTAGAGAATTAAAAAGGTGGATGACAATGAGAGTCTGGAAGGTTGAAAAGGGCTCAAGATAGGTAAAATATGGTGATGTATTGGAAGCTTGTGTTTTGATAAGAGGTCAAGTGCCATTTTAGGGGTATAACTTATAAGCTCATAGAGGTAGGAAGAGGGAAATACTTCTGTATGGAAGAAAAAAAAAAGATTTAAAAGTTAAAAGGGTTCAGAAAAGAGCAATAGGTATAATTTAAGATACAGAAAGCATTGTACAGTGAGATGAGAAGCTCAAACTATTCAGTTTATTCAACAGGAAGCCAAAACAGTGTTTTGTCTTTGGGAGTCTTCTGCTTTAGTCTCGTGGGGGAAAAACATTTACTGCCTGTTTCACAAGTTTGTACTGGAAAAATTCAAACTCTGAGCAAGACACAGTTTGTTATTAGTAAGAATAATTGACAGTTATGAAATTTTACTACAGAAATAATAGGTTCTCTAGCATGTATGTCTCTGAGCCCCAAAACTTTCTGAAACATGAAAGAACTCCCAGGAAGTTACGAGCACCTTGAGAGAAGCTGTCATGGCACAAAATGGTAATGTCATGTTTGTGCAGAACAGTTCTCTCCATTCCGGTGCTGCGTAGGGGTCACCTTTACAGTGACATGTCATGAAGATCTGTTAGAAAAGCGTGAAAGTTTTCTTTTGAAAAATACCATTTCTTTTCTATGCAGTACTGTTTCTGTGTTGATGTTCACCTCTTGTTTGGATGGGAGTACTCTGCAGAAAATGAAGCAATAATGAAGAGAAGACATACCGGTTTGAGTACTTGAAAATGTGCATAAAAGGAAAAAAAAATGATTTTATGTTGTTCAGTTAAGAAACATCTGGAGCTTCATTTACTATCTTGACAGCAGAGATTTATAGATGTTAACAGAGAGAGTGAGAAAAAACAGCCTTGTCATAGAAATTCGAGTTTTTACTAATGGCTCCTCATAACTACTAAATACATTAATTGTTCAATGAGTTGTAGTGAGAATTTGTACACACTGTGTTTACCATTTGAATTTTGACAGTACCTAGAGACTTCATTTTCTTTGAGATGATTGTGGTAGGTACTTAGACATAACGGTTTCAGAATGCACAAAGAGAAACACAGGCAGAAACAGAACAGAAGAGAAGAACCATTTTACATAAAAATTCCTGTAGAGGGTGTCCCTATAAAGGAAGGTAATAATCTTTTTGACCTAAAACAAGTAAGAGAGGGTGTGTTCTTGTTTCCTCCTGAAATGGGATGCTCAGGCATGTTGTATTGTGTTTTGGAGGTCTTGTATCAGCTGATCCGTAGGTATGGAAAGCATTGAAACGTTAGTAGCAGAAAGGATGAGAAAGCATAACAATTGATAAAACCGTCTTTTTGCTTCCTCATTTTACCTGTTACCTGCATCTTTCTTTACGTTATTTGAATGGCTTGCGTTTTAAGTGTAAGGATTTCACTTTCTCACTTCCAGCTTTAGATTCTGTATCTGCTCTTATCCCGTTTCCCCAGATTCCACTAATTCATTTCATGTTAAGTAATTTCCTAGTTTGCTGTAGAATTCTCTTTTGTTGAGTCTGTGGATGGCAATAAACATGAGTACTCAAAGAGCAGCCAGAGTTGTGCTAATTAACAAGCTGATGCTAGAAATGTGTATTTCATTTTGGGCTTTTTTCTGTCCCCACACCCACAAAGGCTCCTTTGAGAACACATCCTCTCATATGAAATTGCCTGCCAGAAAGGAAGGGTGGACTGCTGATTTCACTCTGATCTCTCTGGATCTAAATTGAACTATTTTTGTGTTTCTGTTTCTCATTTAGAGAACTATTTTGGGTCAAAAATGAGTGAGCCAAAAGGATCCTTACAATAATTGCTCCCGTTGGAGCTGCTGAGTTTTTGGTTCTTCAAAACAGGGATGTGAAAATGACAGGGTTTAAAAAACCCATTGTTCTTCCTGCATGGTATATTGATGTGGAATGGAGCTCCAACAAAAAGAGGGTCTAAAGTCTCTGTGGCTTCCTGATGCCATCACTTGTACTCCAGTGGTTTCTGTGTGGTGCTTTGTGAACCAACCTGTTAGGTTCTTGCTCTGTAATTGCACTTTGTTTTTCTAGAAAGCATTCATATGAAAGGGGCAGGACCGGTTGCTGTGGATACCACTAGTAAGCTGGTAATTGGATCCTTCATCTGCTGAAGATACATGATGATTTCATGTACTGCAGTGAGGATTTGTCTTCCTAGCTAATTTTCAAAAATGATCTAGGAACCACACAGACCTTCTAGGCAGCACGGATGTGTGGAAAATATAATTTTTTCTGCCTTTACCAACTGTTACGACTTGCCATAGATTTGAGAACAAGATTAAAATATGCGTTCTGGCTTACCACAGCTTGAAGACATTATGTTGGGAAAATAACACAATACAGCTGAAGGGCCCAGGCGAGTTTTTGTGTGGCAGAAAGCCATGTGTAAGACGGCCTAGCACCACCTGCTGGGCATGCCTGCTCTGTGCTCCGTCTGCTTCAGTGCTGCTCCAGAAAGCGTGCAGTACTTTGTGATTTCCGTATGGCATTTGACTGCCATCTATTAGTAAGTTGGCATTCATGTCTGAGTTTCGCCGGAATGGAACTTTCGTGTAACTCTTACAGGAAGGCTCTCATAGAACAGATAAAAGACTTGGTTTAGCATGTGCAAATTAACGCAGCCAAATTTTCAAAGAAAGCGTTAGGCTGTGAACTACGTGACATCACTTAGAATGAAAGCTGGTTTTATTCTCTAATATTGCTCAGGAGTCTCTGACAAAATGCCATTTGTACACGCTTGCCTGATATATATCTGTGGAAACACTGCTGCCATGCAGGAAGATCAGATTTGGATTAATTAACCGTGCATCCATATGAAGTCATTCTCTTGCATTCTGTTTGGATGCAGCATTTTGGGGGCCTGTTTGCACTGGAAGAATTAGTTTCCATGTTGCAAGAGCATTCCAGTGATTTATGGCCATGTGAGGAACAGCACTAGTTTGCCCTGACTATTCCTGTTTGGCAATGGGCAGGATAATAGAATGGGAGTGGGGGGAAGGAAGAAATACTGATGAAGAAAACAAGATAGTCTTAGATCCATGAAAGAGATGACAAATTTCCGTGTTGTACCACTGCTTTTTCCCCATGTGCATTGTACAGGAAAGAGAGGTCTCTGAATTCAAGTGACAAAGCGCCAGTAATGAACTCCAGTTGTGGAAGGATGCTTAGGCCAGAAAATTATAAAGCAGAAGTTTAAAGTCGCTTGAAGTTGCGTTTATGCTTTTGAAAGTCATATGACATTAAAAGTAATTTATTAGCTAATTAAGGCAAACAGATAAACATAAGGATACGTAGTGATTCAGTAACACAGAAAAAGGTTTGGGAATAGAGCACACTTACTTGAAATAGCAACACAATCAAATTCTGTTGGCACTTTTTCTTGGTTGAGTACAAAGAAATTCCCTTGGCTTCAAAAACTTATACTTTGACATCCATCCATCACTATCGCTTGATAACAACAGGTATTACGTTTCCTCCTGTGCATTCTTCCGACTGCAGTTTCACAGCAACAGCATACAGATAAGCTGTCTCCTGTTGCGACCTGGATGTGAACGTTAACAGCCTCTTTTCTGTATTTACTTTTATTCAAGGTTTTTTTTTTTTTAAAGTTTTTTTTTTTTTTTAAAAAAAAAAAAAAAAAGAGAGAGAAAAAGAAAGAAAAAAACACCTGTCCAAATTGAGGTTATTTTCACATCTCCCTTTCATTAAACGGTACCCACAAAAGGGCACTGCAGCCTCAAAGGAGGTGATGAGCCTCCTCCAAATCACTTGCCATCAAAAATAATTAAAACATTGTCATTAGGATGATGCAAATCTCATTTGGTTTTGTTCAACCTTACTTGCAAATGTTATCTGCCATCAAAGAATCACGGCACATTCATTTTGGTTAGGTAAGCATAGAATAAAATGATAAATGAACAGGAACGCTTTAAAAGATGCTTTTGCACTTTTTCAGTTGTATGGGAGGAGAGCTCTCTGGGAGGATCCTGCCAAATGGGTAATGGACACGTACCCCTGGGCAGCCACCCCACAGCACCATGAGTGGCCTCCTCTGCTACAGCTGCGGCCCGAAGATGTGGGGTTTGATGGCTACTCCATGTCACGGGAAGGCTCAACCAGCAAACAAGTTCCAGTGAGCGATGCTGAAGGAGATCCTTTGGTAAGTTTTCAGTTTTGAAACAGCAGATCTGCCTAGTTTCTCTTCTTTGTAGGGATTAAAAGCAAGAATGAAAAAGTGAAGGATGGCTGAGAAGTGCTGAAAAGATTTAGAATGAGAAGTCCATGTTTCTTGGCAAGTCATAAAGACAGCTTGTGGAATGTGTTGATGTAGAAAGCCCATAAAGTTTTCAAGAAATAGTGTCAGAAGCTTTTCCGATTCATTCGTTGAGGATATTTTGAGGATTCGTTTTTTGAGGAGTGACTGGGGCATGTGTCCAATGTTTATTAATATCTACACCAGAATGAAGTACTTGATTTGGTGACAGCCATGTGAATAGTGCAGTGGGACCATTTGGCAAAGCCTGTTTTGCCACAGGCATGAAATAGGCACGTTGCTTTACCTCACGTGGTGTTCACAGTCACCAAATGAAAACTGAGATTTCCAATGAATCTATCAGCTGTTACGCTCTGTGACTGGTGTCACATTCATGAATCAGAAATACAGTGCAGGTGTATATAAAGGAAATGTTAAGGCGTATTTGAATAGGGTGTATAAACTGAACTGGAGGGCATTACTAAATAGCTGTTTCCTTTCAATGGGAAACAGTTACTGAAGCTCTGAATGCCCTGAAGCTGTTCTTCTGAGGTAGGCACTTTCCTAGACAATGGGGAGTACAGAATACAAGTTAGCTTTTGCTAGCTCATGTATAGATAGACAAATGTATTTTCCAACCTAGATGATTCTATGATTTTAAATGTCAAGCTAGATATTAATACGTTCATATTTACCTGTTTTGACTGTGCTGAACATAATTCTGTGGGCCAGAGCAAGAGATGGGAAGGATGCATGCGGAATCCTGTGGCACAGCTGATGCTGTTTCATTTTTACCTTTACTGGAAAAGCATACAATTTGTGACTAATGTGTATGCTCCTGTAACTGTTTTATATGTAATGTCTCTTTTCAGATGCACATTAATAATTACCCCCGTTTTCCCTTCCTTTCCTCTGTTACATGCTGGCATAGTGAATGCCACTTTGATTTTCATGTGGAGTTGATAGTCTTCCTGCCTCAGAATGCAAATAATCATGAACTTCTGTGCCTTTGTAGATGAACATGCTAATGAGACTGCAAGAAGCAGCCAACTACTCAAGTCCCCAGAGTTACGACAGTGACTCTAACAGCAACAGCCATCACGATGACATCCTTGATTCATCTCTGGAGTCAACATTGTGATCTTCATTAGATAGAAATAGGTTGTTTCCATGATTGCTCTCCCACTTGACGAGAGTCCTGATCACAAACTCACAAGAAGAACATGTTCCCGGACTGGGCTGGTATCTCAGTATTAGAGCTGCAAGAACAAGAAGACACTTTGAGTCAGTCTTGAACCTGGGTGCAGGCAACCCAAGCAACCTTTGTATTGTTTTTCTTTTTACAGTTATAAGAACTGCACTATTCCTTTGTTTTCTTCTGTTTAGTTGCTGTAAGCTCTCATGCCTAAGATACTGAAGATGTTAAAATCATTGTTAATAAAAGAAAAAAAAAAGTTAAAGGAGGGGGGAACTTCACAGCTATGAAGCAAACAGCTTTGTGTCATGTACTGTCCGGAGGAGAGGGGAGAGGAAATTTTTGCCTATGCTGCTTCTGACCAAACCACATTTAGGTGAGGGCTGGACTTTTACCAATCAGCTTTGCAGATTAAAACTCAGCTTTGTATAGTTCTGGTGCTATAACAATACTGCTTGCCTTGGTAATAATACCCCATAAAGGCAAAGCTGCAAAACAGGGAAGTTTGAATAAATACAATAGAAGAGAAAAAAAGAAGATCAAATAAAGAAAAGTAAAAGCGCTGCTCTCCCTGCCAGTCTGAGACCTTGGCTTTCTTTCGTTGTGTGTTTGTAAAGATATACATAAATATAAATAGGAGTATATAAAAATATATATTCAGTCTGAACAAATCAGGTTTTTTCAAACACTGTGTAACAATCAATCCTACTACAAGTTGGCGATAGGGTAGCCCTTTGCTACACCGGGCCTGGTTCTCCTCCCACTTATATCCGTGATGCTCAGTTGACTTCAGTGGTGTACACATGGTCTACACCGACGAGAGTGAGCTTCCCTCCTCCACAGAAGTCGGCACAAGGGCTCTGCCCCTTGAAGCCCTACAGTTTTAAAGGACCTTAGGCAATGCACAGGTGTTCTATCAGCCCTGTACACAGAGGATAGCTACACCCCTGAAGGAATTAATTAGACTTTCAATTTTTAATTCTTACCATGAAATGTTACAGCAGTTTTCTAAAAACTTTGGGTTTTGTTCAGAGTTTTTGTTCCAATCAGCACAACCATAAACGGATTAGTTAAAACTCAGCTCTGTGACAGTTTCAGTGCTACTCTGGTGAAAACATTTACTTCCACGTTTTTTTTTTTTTAACTACAAAAAAATATATATTTTAGCAGTATTCCAGTCTGGAAAAAAGGAGGGAAGGTACTGCATCTTTTAAGTTTACCTAGGCCATGCTTTTGAGTTTTGGCAGAGCTGTGAACCTGGTTTTATTTCTCCTCCTCTCTGAACGCACACACCTATCAGTGTTAAGGCTTGTACTTCTGTTGGGGATCAAGAACACCTCACGAGGAATTGCACTTTCCTTTCTATGGAAGCAAATGGTTCCAACACCATCACCACCAAGTCAGCTGTCCCGGGCTGTACCTCAGCAAAAACATCAGTCCTCAATATCGATCTGTACTAGCCTTTTCAGCTATCTTTTGGTGCTGAATTTTAAAGCGATGCCTTATTTTGTACTAATTGTGTTGATTAAATTAGTGCTGTATATTATGAGATTTTATTTAAATAAACAGGGCTAAAGTCATCTCTTGGAATATCATACGTTGCTGTGAATACTATTTGTATGAGATACTAGAATCTGTTGGAATGTGATGAAAAGGAGGGAAATGAGATAACTTTTCAGGTTCGTATCAATCCGCAGCTAAATAAATCACTGAAGAGCTCTTTTATCCATGCAGGAAAAAGAAAAAAAAAAAAAAAAAAAGCTTTTCAACTATAATAAATGCTGTCATTAATAAATTACAGGAATATGCTGGTTTTTTTTTCAGTGTACAAAAAGAAAACTTATTACAAACACTTTTTTAAGAGCTTGTTAATCCTTATGGGTTTAAAGTAATGTAACAGACAAGTTCATGCTTCTGTGACTCAGTTTGGGAGGATAGTTTTATTATACCTCATGACTTTCTGTAACATAACTGTACTTACTTCGTCTTACTGAGCTGGTCTTGAATCTGCTCCTGTTACAACTTTCAAGTGCTGATGACTTTTTTTTTTTTTTTAAGAAAAATATTGTAAAAGAAAAAAATATTTTAATGTTGGGGGGGGGGGTTGCTGTTGTTACTGTTTTAACCTTATGAACTCTATTTCATTATTTTGCTGAATGAAATACCAAGGGGTTACTCAGCCAATGTTCCTACTCTAGTCTTGGTACTGTAAAAATGGGGTGCATCTGTATGGAATCAAATATATAGCATGCTGGTGGTGATTTAAAGAGAGGTTAATTTTCCCAGTAGTCTTGACAATTCTGCTTCCCAGCACTGACTTCACCTGCTACTACTGTGAATCTTGGTACCTAATCCTCCAACTGAATCCGTGCAGATACAGCATGTGCCTGTCAAAAATCCAGTTGCAGGGATAGGGCTTTTAAATGGACTTAATATCCTAGAAAATTTCTCACTTAACTTTAAACTGAGTGCTGTAAGACATGTTTATAATGGTGTTTTATTTGTGGGGAACGGGGTATTTTTTTTTCTCATTTTTAATCCTGTGCTTAGGCTCAGGAAGGAATTTCTGTTACCATTTATTTTTTATTGACACCAGTTTGCATTACACTAAGAGAGGCAATTTTGAGTGGGCTAGTCGTGCTAAGCATCACAACATTCAGTGTCTTTTCTCAAACTTCGGGAAGCAGGGTTACCCGTAGTTTTTTACTGAGACCTCATAGATAAAGTCTTTCTTTAAGTGACTTTGTTCTAATTTAAGGCTTTTTCAGTAATGTTTCTTTTCTTTTTGCCTTTTTTCCCTACAAAGTAATTTTAAAGAAAACAAAATCAAGAAAAAAAAAATGCAAGATTCTATGCAACAGTCATGTTGAGTTATAAATTGAAAGTATAAACCATTTTCTTTCCTTCAGACCTGCCAAGAATTCTACAGGCCATAAATGAGATGTGGTTTATTTGGGGAAGGGGAGGGGAGGGGGTTGGCTAGCCTTTTTGTACATTTTGGAAGAAGCAAACTGATACTTCATTGTTGATGCTTAACTTTGGTATTATGTGTATGAAACCTTGTCTAAATGTGGCAATTTTCTTTCAAGAAAAAAAATAAAAACAAAGCAAAAAAATCTTTCTTTGTCAATATTAAATGGAAGGTTGCTGTTTTGATCTAGTCGTTTCCAGTGGAACAGTTTATGAAATATGTTCTATAAGATGTACATTTTTCATTGTAACATAGAAATGTAAATATTTGATTAAAAGTGCTGCATTTTGATGAATTTTTTCTAGCCATTTTTAAAGAGAAAAATTAGGAATTGAGTATTTTGTGTACGTTTATGTTGTTTTCCATTTGCTCCTCTCCCTATTTAATTTTCAGTTCTCATTTAGGATTGGAATTTGTGAATGGTCTGTTTGAGATCATGCCTCCCCTTTCTCACCCTCCCTGTTTCTTCCCCTTCCCCGCCCTTGTGTCATGGAGAATAAAGCTGATGATTGTACCAGTCTTAAATTATTCATGATTCAATAAAATTGATGCTTATTTATTCAGATTTGTGGCTTCCCTGAACATTTTGTCCCTTCTTAATTGACATTTTCTATTTTGCATTTGAAGATTGTGGGTTTTACTTCTTGTTTTCGTTGGCTTCTTAGAAGTATGTGTGAAAAGATGCCAACAGCCCTGAGACTCTGTACCCTCATACGGGAAGAAATTGAGCAGAGGTACTACACTGTTACAGTTATCTCCTACAGCTAATGTTTGCACACATTATCCACCACGAGCTGCTCAGGACAGGACTGTGGGCTACCCATGTGAAATGTCACTGCAATGAAGTTGGAAGTAAGTCATAGCTGGCCAGCAGGCTGGACGGATCCTAGTGTCAGCTTTTCAAGAGAAATCCCTGCTGGTCGCAGGGATTGCCTGCATGCTGGGTGTGCTGTGAGGATGCTTTGCAGAATGGGCTTCTGGAGGAAGCTGCAGGACCCTGCAGTCCTGGGAAGGTCTGACTGGCCACTTATAATACAGCCATGGCATTTTTTCTGTTGTAGAATAAAGGTATTGACACGGACAGAGTTTTTCTTGACCTCTTCAATGCCCAAGGCAAGCTCTATTCCACATGTGCCCCACTGTACACACAAGACCATCTTAAGGTCTGTTCTTGCTCTGATCAGTCCTTGAGACTTCTCATTCGCATCTCCAAGGACACTAAGCAGCTCAATTCCACACATTATAACAATTTCCTCTTAACCTATTTGATTGTGACACAGCAATAACACTGCAATAAATTCATGTTGGGCAGTAAGAACACATAAGGATCTATTTTTCTTCTCTTTTACTTGAACTAAATTTTGTACTCTAACAAGAACAACAGAAAAGTACTCCCCTTTCAGGAAGTATAAATCCCCAAACCTCTGCACTAAAAGTCTAGGTGGTAATTCTCAGCAGCAGGCTTTATTATTTTATTTTTTTCCTGCAGACTATTTTATATTCCTATTACTGCTTTTTTTGCCAGTTTCTTGTAGTTATCTTGTCTTCTACTTACGGACTTGAACTACTGACATTGGTAATAGATTCTCCTATATCAAAAGAAAGAGAAGAAATTCTGCTGAGAATTGATGATGTCCATTTGATTTACTTAAATCTAAAACCAGTTTAATCTACAACTCCCAGCAGCTCTTTCTGAAAATCACCAAATAACACCAGGTATATTTTTCAATAGTTATATTTCATCTAGTTTTCAAACTAAAAAAGAAGTAAGATAAAAAGGTGGTGATTTCACTTATGGGGACACAACGTTGACTGTCAGAACTTAAAGACATTCCACAACTGATATAAAAAACTGCAGCTTATCCACTGTATAGTCAACAACTAGCTTAGCTAAGTCTTCATAGCTTACTCTCAGAAGAATAAAAGAGAAATGTTACTGGTAGATATTTGCAGGAACACTGCAATATGATTCTCCTACCAAATACTTGGATTTGTCTTTGCAACTTGGGGCAAGGCTAGAGAATGAAGTTGGCTAGGAAGTACCTACATTGTATTAAAAGGAAATTTCTTGGGTGCTAATTGGTAATCATTGAGTCTTGTGGAGCAATTATCTTTCGTAGGCTGTCTTGTTCTTGCATCTATTTTTTCCTTCTCTTACATTTTTTCCTTAGTTACAAGCATCTTCACTAGCCTTTTAATAGTTCAGGGGCGCAAGCTGTAACTCAAAGCTGTTCATCAGTAATGGGGGTTTCATCTGTCCCTTAACAGTAGTTTTCCAGAGGCAGAGTAGTGTTGGACAGACTCTAGCAGATTTTCCATGTTCTGTAAACGTACAGAAGAACTGCATGTTTTGGAATTGGTCCTGTAAGATACTCTAGCCCTGATCTTGGACAACGTTTGAATCAGTACTGGACTGGCATCAAAATGCTTCATCTCTCCCAGGACCTCTTCTTCCCTTTCTTCCCTTTTCAGCCTCCCCTGTCCTTTCCCTGTGTTCTTTGTTTGTTTCAATGCACATTGTCTCGTACGCTCAGCTTCACATATTTTTTCCTTTACCTCACTTTCTCTTTAACCTTTATTGCTTGGTGTTTCTGTTTCCAACATCCCATTTTATTCTTATTTTATATCCTGCCCAGGTCCACCTCATAATTTCTCGGTGCTTTAGGATCAGTCCAGACTTCCTTTCTACAGTCAAAGGGGAAAATCCCTAGAGTCATTTTAAGAAATAGATCAGTTTGCAGCCTGTGACATGTACCTGCATCCTTTGCTTTCCACTGATCTTTTCCACTGGTGTCTTGAAGTAGTCACTTCAAGAACTGGAGAGGAAGTACCTCCTGGTACCCTACAAGCTTCCGTCCTCTCTTCTGCATTTGTGCGCAGTCTCATTTTACCCCTTTACTGATGCTGATGATTCTAACATTAACCTCTGTATCAGGTGTGATAACTGAGCGTTAGTGGTGTGGAGGTGTCTCCTTCTCCTCAGTGATTTCTAGTTTTTAGTGACATAGATGATCTGCCACTTACAGCCCCTCCTTAGTGCTGGAAGATCCATACCAGGTTGATGTTCACAACCCATTTGCAATACATTTGCAGGAGAGGAGCAGCTACCTTATAAAGCCCTCAGTCCTCACCTCCCCTGGTCAAGCAGGAAAGTACTTTTGGGGGTTAGGGCAGAGCACAGCAGCTGATGACAATCCCCATCTCTGTCAGTTTTAAGAGAACTGGCTGTAGGCAAGTGTTTCTTCACCTACATCGCAGTTTGGTTATTCAATCAGAAAATCCATGGTCCTCACTTTCCTTTATATACAGATGCTTTCAATTTATTTCTTCACTGGAGCCTTAGGGAGGCTGAAGAAGCTCCAAGGGATAGAGACCATGTTCTAGCCAAGCATGGGTAATTCTTCCTTCTGCTCATCTAAGAGGTTCACCCACATGGGGCTGGGCAGTTAAAAGCTCTGCAGGACCTTAACTTAAGAAGGGGTCCACAGGCAGAAGGGAGGAGATTCTTGCTTCCAGTGAGATCTGGTAGTAATTGTGACTAGAAGATCATCCTCCATCAAGGAGCTACTGAGTCACACATAAGTTAGCCCAAGTGTGCCCTGCCAGCCGCACTCACGCTCCACCTCCTCAGCAAGACAGGGCAAGAAAATATGACAGAAGAGCTTGTGGGTTGAGAGCCCAGTCCTGCAGGGAGAGCAGGCACTAATTACCATCATGGACGAAGCAGGCTTGTCTTGGGAAAAATTAATTTATCACCAATGAATAACAGAGTAGGAGACTGCGAAACAAAAACAAAACTAAAACCACTTTCCCCTCACACCTGTCTTCTTCTCAAGTTCAGAATCATTTCCAGTTCTTCTACCTCTTTTCCTCAACTGGTCAGTTCATAATGCTTATATTCTTCCCCTGCTCCAGTGTGAGGTTCCTCCCACAGAATGCTGTCCTTCAAGCACTGCTCCCACACGGCTCCGTACCACGGGGTCCATCCCCCAGGAGCAAACTGCTCCAGCACGGGTCCCCCACGGGCGGCAGCTCCCCCCAGACCCCCTGCTCCTGCGTGGGCGCCTCTCCACGGGCTGCAGCTCCGGCCCGGGGCCTGCTCCTGCGGGGGCTCTCCATGGGCCACAGCCTCCTCCAGGCCACATCCACCTGCTCCACCGGGGGCTCCTCCACAGGCTGCAGTGTGGAGATCTGCTTCGTGTGGGACCCATGTGCTGCAGGGGGACAGCCTGCTCCACCAGGGGCCTCTCCACAGCCCGCAGGGGAACTGCTGCTGCGTGCCTGGAGCACCTCCTGCACTGACCTTGGTCTCTGCAGGGCTGTTTCACTCACATTTTCTCACTCCTCTCCCTCACAGCTGCTGCAGTGTATGTTTTTGTTGTCGTTTTAACCTTTCTGAACTACATTATCACAGCGGCACCATCAGCATTGCTGGGCTCCAGCCAGGGGCAGGTCCCTTTTGGAGCCCCCTGGCCCTGGCTCTGCCTGACAGAGGCCTCTTCTCACAGAGGCCGCCCTGCAGCCCCCGCTGCCACAGCCGGCCGTGCAAGCCCAGCACAGCAGCGCTGCCGGCGTGGTGCAGCCCTGGGGCCTGTGCTGAGGAAATCACCCCCTCCCCCATCCTTGGAGCAGAGAGCACTGACAGCCCCCACCGGGCGAGCTCACCAAGCCACCTGCGTGGCCTTGCCTTTTGTTTTTGGGAAAACAAGCTTTCCCCTACCTGCTGAAATGATGAACGGAGTTGTTTTCTGGTAAGAGAAATCGTGTAATAACTCAACTGGCCAAAAGAGGACAGTCTCTTCTACCGGCAGGGCCTGCCCCCCGTGCTGTGTGGGGCTCTGAGGCCTGTTTGATGCCCTTCCACTCAGGGCTCCCTCACTTAAAGGGATGTAAGGTTGCTCACAATGTTCTTTTCTCATAGTGTCAGTGCTGATAAATAGCATGTGGAATGGTACCTGACTGAACCTGAGCACCTTTCCCTTGGGGGGTCGCAGTGAACCAGCACCACCCAGTGCAAGGCAGCTGTTAGGACACAGAGTTACTCCCAGAGAACAACCTCAGGTGTGGTAATTTTTTGCAAGGGAGGTAAAACTAAGTAAAAGCAGCATACCTGGTGCTTATGCATGTTCATTTAAGTGCTCCTCAAAGGTCCTGGCTGCGCTTATGGGCTTTTGCTGGGTTAGGACAGTGGTGCTGGAGTCTCTTTGGGAGTTTGAACAACGTTTTTCTTTTATATCAGGTTCAGTTATGGCCAATAAATAAATAAATAAATAAAATGCAGAAATTAGATGTATTTAAGGCTCTTGCATTTTAGATTAAAGGATTTAGTAACAAAGGCTGGCAGAAGAAATGATCTTCTATACCTCTTCCCCACCAAGGTGGCCATTTCTGCCCCTTAGAGGTCTGACACACTAGCATGGCAGTTCCAGGTGCTAGATCAACTGAAGTCAGAGCAAATCACGTAAAACAAATCAGTTCTCTGCAGCTTTCAGCTCTTTAATGATCACTTTGGGCCCAGGTACTGATTCAAAGAACAAAGTTCCAATTTTCTTCAAGTGGTATATTCTTTATTAGCAGCGCTGGATGCACGGGGATCATTCCACCTATCGTGCATACCAGGGTAAAAAGCTGTGCCAGACTTATACAGTGAAGCAATTAATATTTCATGAGCGCCTATACATATTTATTACCTGTCCCGCCTACCCTCGCTTTTCATGCTAATTAGTCTCTTAATGCTTTACGCTTGCGTAGATCTGTTTTTAGTCCTTGAGTAGTGGTCGTCAAAGGGTGGGCGGTGGTCCCAAGGAGGAAGGCTGCGAGTCTTCCTCCCAGTGTACTTTTCACCTTTAGTCCAATTTTCTGCTGAGTGGACACTTTTGGACACCTGCTCGTTCACAGACTCTCTTTGTGCTGGTTTCATGGCTGGTATTCCCGCTATCTCTAGTTTTATGGCCTATTCTGGCATCCCAAGGACAATGCTGCTGCTTCTTATCTGGTGTTCTGCTGTTCTGCACATCCTGCCTAAGCATCCCACTCATTTAGGACCATCTGCAATTCCTAGTTGTTTTAACCCTTTATTCAATTCCCCCCTTTCTCTAGAACATGCAAATTCTTTTGCATCATATAAGTCTATTACCAGGTACGCAAAGAATCAAACACCTAGATGTTATATAAGTCTATAACCAGGCATGCAAAGAATTAAACATCTAAACATTAAACACACAAATATCCCTATTCCTACCAGTACCACTAAAGCTACGAATATTTGTTTCAACCATTGGAAGTTTGGTAACCAAGATGTCAATTTATTTCATATTTCATTAAAACTCCAGGATAAATCGTCCTTACTGATTTCATGCAGTATTCTGGTCTGGTCCCATATTTCCTCGAGGTCCATGGAAATTCTTCCACTCTGGTCTACGTACGTACAGCAACTTGTGTTTATTACAGTACAGACTCCCCCTTGGGCAGCCAATAACAGATCCAAGACCATCCAATTTTGTAACAGTACTTGTGATAGACTTGAGATTTCCTCTTGCTGCACCCTTATGGCATCCAGAGTTCTATTTTCCAGTCTCTCAATCATAGCTGAGATATTCACGATTGCTTTTTCCAATTCACTTACCCCTAACCACGGGATAAACCATCTAACAAAACCATGAAATGCTGTAGACCTTTCTACTAACGGATTATCTGACCTCAGTCTGCGTATGTGACTCCTCAAATACCCTTGAGGGACAGTATCATGTATTGTCATATTGGGAACCACCGTTCCCAGCGTACAAGTCCCTTTCCAGTTTTCAGGCAGTGTCTTTCGAGCAGTATCATTACACATCCAATACCATTCTCTTCCTTCTGGTACTGGCCAACTAGTTGAATTAGCCCAACCACTGTGAGTACTAATATCCCTTGTTTGACTGCAGGCTGTTTGGTTCCCCACATAGGTAGAGTCTATACAGTCCAATTTTCCCATACCTTTGGGTGGGTTACACCTTTGTACACAAGTGTAATATGATTCCTGCGGTATGAGACTACTTACTTTCAGTCCTAAAGTTCCTTTATCCTTTCTATTCCAGGAAGTATTCTCCCATAAATTAGTCCATGACAAATTTGCAGGTAAGGGGATCCCAATTAGTGACACACCTTTATTCCCGTGTTCCAGCATATGAGTCCATACCCAACAGTTCGTCTTATTAATGGCTTGAGATACTGTTTGTACTAATGTAAGATGCAAATTCTCGTTCCAAGTTGCCCAGCCCAAGTTTGAGAACCACACTCCCGCAACTATTATGATCTTGTAAACCTTAATTTTACTGGTCCGGTGGGAGTAGTGGTCCATGTCTTTGTTGAGGCCTTCTTCACCCTGGAGTAGTGTATCCACGCCGCTTGCTCCCGGATTGATAGCTGTATGTGTAATCAACAGCACTTGGTAAGGTCCTGCCCACTTCTCCTCCAGGGCATTACCTACAAAAGTCTTTACATAAACATAGTCTCCAGGCTTGAAGGGATGGATTTGGTTGGACCAGCCCCCTAGCCCGTACCCCCAGAACGTTTAGTTATTTGATCCAACTGCTTCCGGAGACTTATCATGTAATTCTACAAGGAAAGGCTTCCGGCCACCCTGAAAAAGTATCGACTAAGACCAATAAGTAGCAATATCCCCCCTTTCTAGGTTACTCCGAGAAATCTATTTGCCACATTTGTCCTGGGCAATTCCTTTTCCCTATCACCCCTAATTTCACTCTGTTTCCAGTGTTTGGATTATTATGCATACAGACATCACACTGTTGAGTTACCTGTTTGACTGTAGTATATAAATTCCTCCCTATTATTAATTGACTCAATTCCTTATAAAGTGCATCCATTCCCCAATGAGTCTTCCAATGCTCCCCCATTATCAAAAACCACATAAGGTTGGAAGGCACTATAACTCTACCATCCTCTAAATATGCCCACCCATTGTCTCTTACCTTTGCATCAGAATCTTCTATCAATTTCCTATCTTCCTTTGAATAGCTAGGTAGTTGTTCAAAGTTTAGGGTCTGTACCTTACCGTCTGGTATTATAGCCATTACTTCTGCCTCTCCCGTTTCTGCGACCCTTCTTGCCTCTTGATCTGCCAATCGATTACCGACTTCCAGATCCACTTTTGATGTCCTCGGCAATGCATGATGGCCACGTCTTTTGGCTGTTTCACTGCTTCTAATAACTTCAGTATTTCATTAGCGTGTTTTATCTGCTTACCCTGGGATGTCAGCAGTCCATGCTCCTTCCAAATAGCTCCATGAGCATGCACCACACCAAATGCATACTTAGAGTCTGTCCAGATATTTACCTTTTTCCCTGCTGCTAATTCCAATGCTCGTGTGAGGGTGATTATTTCTGCCTTCTGAGCAGACGTCCCCGGAGGTAATGGTTTTGACCCAATCACCTGTTGAGTCGTTGTCACCGCATACCCTGCTTTGCATTGTCCTCGTTTCACAAAGCTGCTTCCGTCAGTATACCATGTCTCCTCCACATCTTCCAAAGGCTCCTCCTTAAGGTCGGGTCGGCTAGAATACACAGCTTCCATTGTTTCGATGCAATCATGGACCACTGGCTCGCCAGGAGCATTGCTAAGAAAAGAAGCTGGATTCACAATGTTAGTGACTGCAATTTCTACGTCCATAATTATTAATTCATAGACGGCACCAACCTGTCATCCCTAGAAAAGTTTGTAACTCCTTGACAGTCTGTAATTCTGGGGTATGGCAAATAGCTTCTTTCCATTCCCAATTCTTGTTGTCCTCCCGAAATTTCAAATCCCAAATAGGTCACGCGTTGTTGAACCAGCTTGGCTTTCTGTTGGGAGACTCGATATCCATTTAAACCCAGAAAATTAAGGAGACTTAATTTTTTAAACCCAGAAAATTAAGGAGACTTAAGGAGACTGAGCTGATGTTTACTGGGGCTAGGTGGTATTTCTTGATTATTGTTAGTTCTTGGCTTTTAATAATACACCAAAAAAAAACAAGGCAGTCTTGGATGTGATTTCTGGCTTCTTAAGGTCCATTGCCTACTAAAGCAAGAGCAGTGCTTGGTGCAAATAATCAGGTACTGCAACCTCCTGCATGTATCTTAGGGGCTGGCACCCACGGAGCCACCCAGCAGCACAACCTCCTGCATACAAAGGGAGACCGTTCTGTAGACCTCTGTGAAAAGTGAAGCACTGCATTTATTAGTCAAGAACTGTCATAAATTGTGCTTTCTGATGTCTAAACATGAGGTGTTTTTTTTTTTTTTTCTTTACCCTGTTTATGAGCTCTTGTTCTTTCAGAATACCATGTTTTTGTCTCCTTTTGTCTCATGGATGAAAAGAATAGTGTTGTGGATATGAGGACTATGGTTTCCAAGTTGCAGTGTGGTTGGTTTTTGTTTTCTAAAAATGACTGAAACATCCAATAAAAATGTGGCAAAATCTTAAAAAAAAATAAAGAAGAACTAGAAATGGTTAGAGACATGTTTATATTTGTGGGTTTGTTTCACTAAGCAAGTGCATTCCCATTTGGAAGAGGACAGACTGGCAGTTGTACAGCTGGTGTCGAGTCAGAAGCAAGGGTGGGAGATGCTTTTGTTGTGTTTCCCATCTTGGAAGCACTTGCTTCCTTTCAGCCAAAGACAGAAAGTCCACCTGCACTTGTGATGTTGGTGTTCAGGGCAGAGGAGTGCTCTGATGAACTTGGAAGCCTTTTCTCAATGGGTGGCGTGTCCCCATCCCTCCGCGTGTGGGAGAATGGACAAATGTTTTTCAAGCATATATTGTAGATGTGGCATAACAGACTTAGGCTGTGATCTTCTTCTAGAAGATACTAAAAAAAGTTTTTATTTCTAAAGGATTAAAAAAAAAAGCTGTTGTCAAAGTTAAAAAGTACATATTTCTTCTGCATATTTAGAAAGAACAGGAATAAAGGGGGTTTAAAATGGCTGCACTGCGGGGAAGCTACTGAGCTTTGACGATCTAACAGAGGATAGACAGCCTGAGAAGGGGGAGTTTCTGACAACTAGGTCTTGGGAAGAGCAGAAATCATCTTGATTGAAGTGTCCTAATTCATACTGCAATACATGCTAGGTTATCTCTTTAGAGATGTAAAACCTCTCCAAATGAGAAATAAGTTCTTCTGTGAAGATGAACACTTCTTTCTGACCCATTTGATCACTGAATCCATTCCTGTGCTATTTCTGCACCTACTTAATACAGATATCCCACATAGTGGAGCTCCTGTAAATTCAACAGGTGGTGTGGATTTTACTGTGGTGCCTGATTAAAAACTAAGCAAAGAATGTTCAGGCTTGTTCCATTTGTTTTAGTTTTGTCATAATGGAATTACTTTATTTCCTTAGAAAATGGCTTTGTTTCTGGCTGCCTTACTTCACTGAATTACTGTAGTGCTGATAAAGGGTGGTTTTGTTTCCCTCTTTGGCCCCAGATGCAACCTACAGCAGCTTGCAAACAGGAATCAAGTAGTGCTGAATGACCAAGCTCAGAAGGCAACTTTATTTTATTTGACAAACATTTGCTTTATTATATATACACATATTTAAAGTCTGTACATAGTAAAATACAAAATAAAGGCGTTTCTTTATAAGTTACACACTTGAACAGCTACATTTGTGTGTAGTTTAGCTGTCATTTAATTAAAAAAAGAAAAAGGGAAACCTTGTTGAGCCATTGTTATATTCCTTCACAATAACCTTGGTATAAAACATCCATACAGAGTAAGTGTACAAAATAGCGTACAGTTCATATAAGCTGTGCAAAGACAGCAAAGTTCAGTCAAAATCAAAGAGGCACGTCCACCTTGCTCTGACCACATCACAAACAGCAGAGACCAAGTGGAAAACAAGCACAGGCCTGTGGGCAGAAAGTGAGTTACAGCGCTTGGTAGGGAAGAACGACGCACAATTACAAGGGGAAACAGATAAACACCGGAGGTCCCCATTGCACGAGGCGTGCTGTTACCTTATTCCTTAATTCGGCAGCGGTGATGTCGGGGGCTTGCTGTGCAGGTTGCCGCGCTGCTCAGGGTGGGCGAGGGGGAGGCGGCGCTGGGCTGTACCTTAATCACGGTACTGACCTTTGGAGGAGCAAGTTGTGAGGTCGCATGGTCTTCAGGTTTCCAAGTTTTAGTAGTTGCTGGAAATGCACTTGAAAAGTGGTAAAAATGGCCACGGTGTCTATATTTTTGGCGGTGGTGATAGTGTTTGGTCTGGAAAAGCATTTCCTGCAGTAGGATGCATTCCTTTTGCTGCTGTAGGAGAAGGAGCTGCCTGGTGCTTGCTTTCAGGAGAATGCAGCTAGCTGAGCACGTGCTTGGTAAGGGTGGAGATGGGTTTGTGAGAAGGCTGACCGGCACTAGGAGCCGTCACATGGGACACAAAATGTGGAATAGCTCTGAGCAGGGAGGCTTTGGTGTGTGGTAAAGAACCTGCCCTGGAGAAGCATGTGGACATGCGGGTGGGACGTGGCCTCTTCAATTTATAGCGCTCTGTTATTTACATTTTGGTAATGTCCCCGTGCGATGCTAGGGGCAGGCAGGTGACCTAAGAGACTGTAATCTCCTCCTCTTCCCCCTCATCGTCCTCTTCCTCTGAGTCTGAGAAGTCTGAAGGTTTGCTGGGGCTGCTGGAATGAGACGGGGAAGGAGGCATCTGGGAGTCCAGTCTGTCCCGCAAGTGCAGGTGCTCTGGGGACTGGTGGTAGCTTAGGGGGTGTCGGGGGCTGGGCGGACACGCGGTGGGAGCTTCCTCCTCCTCCTCCTCTCCTGCGCACTTCTTGCCGACGTCGCTGAGATCTGGGTGAGGGTTGAACTTGGTGGGGAGGGTTTGTTCTCTGCAGCCGCCAGAAGAGAGGAGCTCTCTTTCCTTGGAGTTCCTCCACTTCATTCTCCTGTTCTGGAACCAGATCTTCACCTTGGCGGGAGGGAAGGCAGACACAAGCCGTTCAGTAAAGCAGGGACCAGCGAGGCCCTGCTGGCTGCACGCCCCTGTCGGTCTTGTCTGTGCCGGAGCTAACGGGAGTGCACAGCCTGACCCAGGTGGTAGAGGGGATGTGGGGCTGTGATCCTTCCCAGACTGGGATCGTGCAGCTCCCATGGCTCTGGCCAATGCTCTCTGCCCCACAGCTTGCCCCAGCCATGGGCAGCTCTCCACTCTCCCATCCTTCTTTCCTTCTCTCCACCGGCCCCGGCTCTTCTCACCCCCCTTCCCCACCATCACCCTGCTCACCTGTGAGTCCTTGAGACCCAGCTTGGCTGCCAGCTTCTTCCTGTCGGGCTTGCTGATGTACTTCTGCTTCTGGAACATCTTCTCTAGCGCCTTGCGCTGCACGTCGGAGAAGACGGCGCGGCGCAGCATGCCACGGCGGGGCTTGCCGCGGGCAGCCAGGGGCCATGAGAAGGTGCCAGGGATGGGCACGACGGCCGAGGCGGCTGCAGGAGAGCAAGGGGGCTGAGCAGAGGGCACCCCACTGGACGGGCCAGCTGGGGCCCCAAAAGGAGCTTTCTGCCCAAATAACCCACCCCCCCAGTAACCAGGATTAGAGCCATCGGCTCAAACATGTGAGATGTGTTAGTGGTGGCCTGCGTTGTTGGGGGGGTCCCTGAGATGGAGGTGTAAGAATAAACCTCACTCTGCCTCTCAGAAGCACTTGTTTTTTTTAAAGCTTTTATCATTTCAGACACTTTTTTTATGCTTGAGATGAAAATGAGGACTTCTCTGGCTCGAACAAAACCAGCCCTCTTCAGACACAGATCTGATCAATCGGTATTCGGCTTCTTATATTAATCTCTTCTCCCCACTTCTTCCCTCCCTCCCCCCAAGTTGGAGAATTCAACCCGAAGACATGAAAAGTATCAGCTAATTAGCACATTGCCTGGCTCCCAATGGCATTGGTATGATAAAAAGGGCAGAGTTCTGCCTTAAAAAAAAAAAAAAAATGGGGGGAGAACCTCCCCAAGAGAGACAGAGATGCTAATGAAGCGTGAATGGTAATTGTGTAGTAATGAACTAACAGAAAAAGACTGAGGACAAGCAGCTAACGCCATATATTATTGGGACAAAAGAGATTTACACTTTCAAACTAAACACAACGGCATGCCAGGCTCCTCGGGAGAATACTGATGGCACAATCGTCTCTTTCCCCAAATCATTTTCATTAAATGGACATGAAAAGCTATTTATAAAGCTCAAGTTGTTTTTGTTAGGCTATTCACCCGCCGGAGAAAGGGAGCAAATTCCATTATCCGGAGGATGAATGGAGGAGCTGGGGGTATTTTTTCCTCTCCCCCTTTCCCCTGTTTTCCCTCCCCATTAATGACTTGTTGGGGTAATTAGATTTGGGGGGATTATTGCGAGCTGCTCTCCCCGCATCGGGCCGGGGCGGTGCGAGCAGGACCGCGGTGTCCCCGTTCCGCCCCCCCCCCCACCCCGTTTCCCCGCGTCGGGGGCGCGCCGCAGGTGCGTCAGGGGCGCGCCTGGGCGCGGGCACGCGGGAGCTGGCCGCTGCGGCCGTGGTGCTGAAAGAGGGCAGGGGGCCGGGGGCGGGGGGGGCTACCTGGGAAGTAGGAGGATCTGATGAAGGGCTGGAAGGAGCCGTCAAAGTACGGGAAGGAGAACGCCTTGGGGGGGCCGCTCTGCAGCACCGCCGGGGAGGACTCTAGGAGAGAAAGAGGGTTAGGCTCCGGGGAGGTCCTGCGGCCGGTGAAAAGGGGTCGGGAGGCTGGGAGGCTGCAGGGAGGGAGGCGCGCAGGGCAGGGCAGGGCGAGCTCGGGGCTGCGTTGCCCCCGTCCAGGTGCCCGCCCGCTCCCGGCGCTGAGGCTGCGGAGCCGGACCCGGGAGGGTCCCTGCCTCCCTCCCTCCCTTCCTCCCTCCTCCTCCTCGCCCCGAAGCCCGCTCCCTCCCGTCCCTCTCCCCCTCCCCTCGCCGCCCCCACCCCCGCTTACCGGCGCGGGGGGCGGAGGCCAGGATGGCGTTGACCCCAAACTTGAGGAAAGTGGAGTCCCCGCCGGGGGAGGCGGAGGCCGGGGGCGGGCAGCCCCTCCTGGAGGCGGCCGGGCTGCCGAGCTCCGGCGTGGCCGTGTCCGTGCGGGCGGCAGGGGGGGACATGCTAGGCGCCGGGGCGCTCCGCGGCGGGAAGGCGGCGGGCCGGCCGATCCGGATCAGGTCCTCCACCAGGAATCCGGAGTGGCCAGAGAAGGCGGATTGCAGCGACTGCGGCAAGGTGAGGGTGGGCGTGGGCCGCAGCAGGCTGGGGTACACGGCCGGCGGGGCGATGAGGCTGGGGAACATCATCGCCGGGGCCGGCCGCCCGCCCTCCCGGCCGTCTGTCTGCCCGTCTGTCTGTCTGTCTGTCTGCGTGCCCTCTCGCCAAGATCCCGCTGGCGAGCCGGGCAGGGTTCTCTGTGCCCTTCCTCCTGGATGCGGGGTTTTATAGTGGTCAGCCCCTCTCGGGCTCTTTGAGCGGTGACAGCCCCAACAATGGGGTTCAACAAAGTTCTCCTCCGGAGCTTCATTCACCCGCCGCCCCGGGGCTCCCCATTGGTCCGGGGCCGCAATTTATGATTGGATTAGACTTCATAAGCACCCCGCGCACAATGGCCGAGCCACAAAGAAAGTGTAGTCATCAATTTTGCATATTGACCGCCTCTTTGGAAGACGTAGCTCCAAAGGCTCCCAGCAGGGTTTTGTTCCGAAGCAACACACACAGGCTAATTAAATGCCTATTTAAAAGTTTCGAATGACATCTTGCCTCGTAGAAAGGGAATTATTTAAAGAAAGCACTAAATTTATTTGCCGCTCCCCCGCTGAGGTTAGGAAATAAATCAATAAATATTCATCTAAACTTGGCTACGGGCTGTCAGGAAAGCACCGGCTTTGGGGACACGGAAAATACAACCGGGGAAGCGCGGAATGAGGCTGCGGAGAGGGGGAGAAACGTGCCGAGAGTGGCCGGGGCTGCAGCCCGTCCCGCAGCGGGACCAACGGCTTGGGGGGTGCTCTCGGGGTGGGAGGGGGGGTCCCCGGGCCGGGAAAGGGGCTCGCAGCCGCCCACCGAGGGGGGTGGCTGCTTGGGGCCGGGGTGACTCGATGCTGGGAATGGGAAAGAGCGAGGCGGTTTTGTAGGGGCTGCTCCCGCTCGGGCGGGAAGCTTCATCCCGAGCTGATAACTTAGCGGCGGGGCAGGAAGAGCTTCCCCCCGGGCGGGGAAAGGAAGGCGGTGCCGCGGAGTTTGGGGGCTCTGGGCTGAGCCCCCCCGGCCGCGGGGTCCGGTCGGCGGCGCAGCAGCCAGCGCGGCTCTGGAGCAGGGCGGGCGTGTGCGCATCGCCCGGTGCGGCACGGCCCGGCACGGCGCGGGTGTGCTTCGTGGCCTTTGGACGATGAAAGCGGCTATTGAGAGCGGTTTTACCTGACTTCTCCGCTGCGGAATATAACAGATGTGTTAAACGTCCTATGTTTTAAAAGCACCCCATTCAGCCCTTTGGTGCGGCTGAACCTTTGCAAGCAGAAGTGTGCAGCTCAACCATGCAGCCTTGATCCTATTAACCATGAACTAACTGTCACCTTCAGCTGTTTTTCCTTTTTACTTTTTAACACAAAGCTTTCTCAAAAATCTTATTAACCAGCTTTATTTCTCTCGATGGTTTTTGTCTGGCCGTTTTGTGTTGATTAGCTCCATGTCGATGCTTTAACCATTCAATAAAAGTGCATCTGCGATTTATATCACATTAAGGAAGAAAGAGAGTCTGTTAAACCTCTCCCCTGATCCAAATCAAAAAGTTATTTACTAGGGAGGGTGGAACCGGCCCCCGAAGCCTCCGCCGCGTATGTAGCCGAGCCTCCCCGGTGCCGCAGGCTGCCCTCCAAGCAGACGAGCATCTGCGGCTGGGAACCGGCTCTCGAAAAACATCGCTTTGAAATAAAACTTGGCCGGAGCGTATGCCCCCCTCCCCGGCCGCGCTAGTCTCCACGCTTAGCAGGTAAAGCAAAAGGGACAGGACAGGGGATGCTCGGGGGCTGCCCCCCGTCCCGCTGTGGGCTGTAGCCCCCGGGGCTCGCGAAGCAGGGCGGGAGAGCAGCCCGGGGACTCTGCCACCGCCACCCCCAGCAGCCCCCCGGGGGGGGGGCGGGGGGATCTCCGCAGCGCCCCGGCTTTTGCGGTCCTCGCCCCGTGGCTCCGCGGTGGCGCAGGGCTTCCTGTGCGCTCGGGGGCACTTGGCCGCACTAGGGACCGACTGCCGCTAATTTGGCCGGCCTAAAAAGGGGGGGGGGGGGTGGAGAGCTGACATTTTCGGCAAGGTTGGGTCAAGCGCATGCTGGGGCACGCGTGGACCCGGTTCCTTGCGGTGCGTCCGAGCACGCTCGTAAAGAATTCCTTAAGCACCAAGGCGAAAGGGACTAGACATCTATTGAAAGGGAAGATAGAGCATAAGAAACCAAGAAATCAGACGAAAGGATCTTATTTTAAGCGATCGCCTTTGGAAGTTTCTTTTCAAAGGCGGCGATCGCTTAAGAGAAGGGCATTCTAATGTCCCAGGATAAAACCTGTGACTAATGCCGTTTGACCTATGCTCATGCGGTTTTGTGCTTCCTGCCATTCATTTTAATGTCGTTATCTTCAAATTTATTTCTTAAAAGTCACTCCCTTTCTTTGTCGCCCCCACTTAGGCTAAGAAAAGACAAACGCGGACGGCGGGGAGGGGGCAGGGCTCGCAGCCTGCGTGTGTCCCATCGGCGTGCGGTAATCCGCATGAAATCGGGGGAGCCGCCGCTTCCAGCCCGCCGGCCCCGCGGCTCGCCCCGGGCCCGGCAGCGCTGGCCTGGCCCGGCCCGGCTCGGCCCGGCCCGGCCCCGGGACCGCC
>CM021735.1:1474695-1517228 GCA_011075105.1 Heteronetta atricapilla | reverse complement strand
TTCTTGAAAATCCTTCTATTGTGCCAATCAAGCAGATGGTTTGCAGGAAATATAGCTTGGCCCCGGTGACCGAAACTAATTTTAACTAGCTTTCCAAGCCTGGCACGTTTGTTTTGCTCTTACAAAATAGCTAAAAAAACAGCTGGCAAGGGTGAATTAAACCCATTAAAGACACATTTATAAGAAATTATATTCACATAGGTTGCTTGAACCCCCCTAAGAGGGGAGAGATGAGCGTATTGAAATGAAAATGTCCCCGAACACACTACCCTCCTTAACATTGCCTGAGAGTCTCAAAACATTTTACTAAATAGATTAACTTGACTATTGTTTCGCATCACATTTATCAGCTTCATTAAGTGAATAGCTGAACAAATATATTACGCATGCATGAAAAGCTCTTTTGGGGGCTGCCTTATTGTGTCCTCAGCCCTGACAGGTGGTTAACTGTGTTTCTCTCTCCTCTCCCCCCCTCTCTCTCTGCGCAAAGAAAGAGGGATCTTGGGCAGAGCGCGCAGCCCAGACTTGGCAAAGGGACCTGGAGGGGAGAGTTACTTTCTTTTCCCTCGCCATTCATCCTGGCCAGCCTAGAGTGCACGCGGCCTGAAATGCAACCAGATGATCCAATCGTGTCAGAAGTAATTAACTTTAGTTTAGTCTCCGTGTCTTGCTTGTGCTTTACGAACCCCTTCCAAGCCTGTTTAATTTGCGTCCTTTCTTTGAAATTTGATTCTTTTGCCCACTTCGTCCTTTTATCGTTTCCCCAACTTCCACCTTTGTTTAAAAAAAAAAATCTGGGCTCGAACAATCCCTCTTCTTTCTTCTCCACTGATCTGTCTAATAAACAAGCAAACACACAACCTCCCTAAAACCAGCTCTTTTCACGAGCTCGGTTGTGCACATCTTGGAGAGCTGGGATCTGCAAAATGCAACGTGCTGCTTCGTTCTCTGCCTTAGCTTCCCAATTCTTTACCACGGGGGAAACTCTCTGGGAATGGGGCAACGGCTGTCAGGGTTCTCAGATGCTGGGGTTGTGGCGCTGCTTGCTTCAGTCGTGCTCTCTGCCCATGAGGTTCTGAGTTAGACCGCACAGACGAAGTGTGGAGGATGAAGGAAAGCAATACCTTCCCGTTTACTTTCTCCAGTCCGTGTTTCTCTCATTCTGCTCAAGTAGGTATGAAGACTTACGACATCTTTGGGTTTTCCTCCCCTTCCTGGAGTAGGGTTTATCTCTGCTCCTACGAAACACAAACTCAAGCGGTCATCCCTTGCTTATGACAGTGGCAAACTTCTCAGCTCGCTGACTAAAGAGAGCTCCGAATGGACCGGTCACCTGCACCAGGGTGTGCCGCCTCAGCTGGAAAGTCACGCCGCCTTTCCTGCTGCAAATGCTGGGGAACTGTTCATGCCAATAGACAACTTTCGCTGAAACTAAGAGCTGTGATGAGGAAAGTAAAGAAACACCGTAACAGTTACTTAGCAAGAAAAAAAGTGCAAAATTTATTTGCTGGGTTTCTCCAATACTCTTAGAATTGAAATGGTGGAATTTCTTATAAGAAAAGAATATATATATTTTTTCCAGTTGGGAGTTCTAGTTTTTTTCTCTAGTGATAATTCAAATCCCTAGGCAATCAGAGATTTTACCATGGAAGCCTTGCTAGCGAACTTGTTCAGTGGGGTGGTGGGTCCACAGTTCCAGAAGCAACCATAATCATTGCTATCTTCTTCTGTACATCTCTGGCAAACCGTAGTGGCTCCATAGAGGAAGAGTCTGTATGTGCTGGACTTTTTGGGAAAGGCACAATATTTAGTTTCTACAGAGCTGTTTGTGTGGACGTTGATACGGAGTATATTTGATTTGTGGAGCTCCATCTGAAGAAGAGAGCTGATGAACTTTGTCCCTTGGGGGTTTACCTTCATAGAGCTGATGAGAAGTGAGTCAGCAGGCTGTGGTCTGTGTGCTGTGTGTGGTCTGCTCCCAGGTAACTGGTGTAAATTGAAAAGTCAGGCAGAAGAAGGCAGATAGATTTCCCTTCATCCCTCTGGCATGCTTTTCACTGACTTGAGCTGCTTCAGGTGGAGAAAACCAAGGAGAATGGAGTAGTAATGACTGAGGAACGAGGAGCTTTGTAGTTCTGTGCATCATGGACATAGCTTCAGGTTGCTTGAGTGCAGAGCTCTGGACTCAGGACCTTTCTTGAGCTAAACTCTTTGCACTGACACTCCACCCGAGAGAGAGTTGTTCTCTTGACAAAACATGTGGCTCACTGCAGAGGCTGGAGCAGGGAGGCCAGGCCACCCACACTTTGCTTTGCAAGCAGCTCAGCTCACCATCTTCAGAGATGAATAGCTCTTCCACTTGAGCCCCAGGAAGGGCCAATGAGGTTCTGGTCTCGCTTGTGCCTGTGAGGCTTCCTTGAAATAGCAAATAGGAAAGACCAAAACCTTTCTGAGGGGACCTTAACCTGTAGAAAATAAGTTTTCTACGTATTTCTTTAAAAGCCTTCCTTGTCTTCTCGCCAGCCCTGACATTGGGTAGATACCTGATGAAGTGTGTTCCTCATTTATGTCTTCAGCTTTCTGAAAGCAAATGGAAATGTCTTGGACTGAGGAGAGTGCACGTGTATAAAGGATATTTTAGAAAAGCTTTTTGCTGTAGCTGTGGCCTGAGAGTGTGGCTCATTATGTCAGGGCTGAAGTCAGGGGCAAAACTCATACTATTTTCAATGCAGTATGGTTAAGCCCTAGGCAGGAATTTGAATGTGCTTGTCTTTTTCCAATTCTGTGTCAGGAGAGTTTGGATACTGCAGGGTTAACACCAAAGACAACTGAAATTTAGAATTAGACAGCCAGGATGTTAAATGGGATCTTCATAGTTTGAAACTGGTTTTCTCAGGTTTCTGACTGTGCCTGCAGAAATTGGACAGCCTGTACAAAATATCACCTTTTAGTGGTTGCATTTATGTTTTCAGCTCTCATCTGACGTGAATTTGGTCTGTCTTCTCCATGCTGTTCCTTTAAGAAACAGAAGAAGCTAGGAAGCATCAAATCCTGTGCCCCCCAGAAGGACCCTTAGGGGTACTGGATAAGGTTTACTAGCTGTTAATGTTTGACCTAAGGAAATCTGGTAGGGTTGGATCGTCCTGGCACGGATAAGCATTGCAAAACACTATCTTCTGCTATTTCTGCAGTGTCCTACAGCAAAAGACAGTTTTAAAAATCTGAATTCTGATGCTCCATCCCTACTATTTTTGTCTCAAGAAGGATGGACTAATCCTGGGATTTACAAGCACTGATCAGAGCAGAATGATCTGGTAATTGAATACCTTTATTTGGAAAAAATTGATTCATACAAGGGCTTGCATCTGGTTTCAGGTCCCAGAGTACAAACCGAGACTGACTCTAGACAGGGCTGAGATCAAAATTCAAAACTGGGGCATTTACACTCAGAGCAGGTGGATCAAACCATGACACAGTCTCTCTGTTTCCAAGAAAAACAGAGTTTGGAAGCTTTACAAAGAACTTTGCCTTGGCTTATTTTACATTTATCATCATGTCTTTGTGAGCACAGGCACTTCCCTTAAGCAAACAGCTAGGGAGGACTTGTGCTAACGTGCTGTACCTGCCTCTTAGTATCTCCATGAAGCCAGTGGGTTTCCAACTTGGGATTTGTGCTGGGAGGCTGCCTCCAGCACGCAGCCAGCCTGTCTGGGCACGTGGCAAAACCTCAGGTCATCCTCCTGGCCAGGGACTTGTCGTCTCTCCCACTCAAGACCCGGGTGTCCCCTGGCACTGGGTGCTGTGTGGC
Organism: Heteronetta atricapilla; assembly: GCA_011075105.1. Lineage (NCBI taxonomy): Eukaryota > Metazoa > Chordata > Aves > Anseriformes > Anatidae > Heteronetta > Heteronetta atricapilla. The sequence continues at coordinate 1,513,420 of CM021735.1, read as the reverse complement.
TGTCCCACCTCTCCTCCCCCAGCCCACTTGCTGGGAGCTACGTGCCTAAGGCAGAAATCCCATCCCAAGCCCTCTCGGTCAGTCGTGTTCCATGCAGCACTTTCCTGAAGAGCTACCATTAAATCACAGGGGCTGTTTATGGCAAATATTGTCAAATAATGCCTTCTTTAGGTAAGAGGGCCAAGTAATTACGTATAGCTTTTTAAGAATGCACTTTGTTTCATTTTCCTCTTCATTTAAATTCCAGAGTGCACGGACTCCTGTTTTTAAGTAGATTTTCACCATGACTAGAGAAGCTTAGTTATCAGTTATGCGCTATAAACAATATGCGGGGGGAGATGTTTTGATCAGACCTATTCAGCTCTTGCTTGCTAATCTAATTACAAAGTGTAGGTTTCCTGACATGGAGCTGCCTGCACAGAAAAGTCTTTTCTCACACCTGGTGGATTGTTTAGCCAAGCTTTTTAAATGCTTACAGTTTTAAAGGAGAAAAAAAATCTTTTTAAAAAACAAGTTCCTGTGCCGTGCAATAGAAAGAATGTAGTGGTTGTCAACATGAGTTTAGTATAAGGGTGCTGTGTAAAGTGTGGGTTCACTTTACGTTGACCTTTGGACATAGTAGCCCAAAACATTGTGTTACTTAAGGGCTGAGGAGAGTATGAAAGATACCAGATATAAGGGATTCGGTTAAATTAAATGTGTGCATGCGTGTATGTACGTGCAGAGATGATGCTCGTATGTTTTTGGGTGTTCATTGTCAGTGCCTCGAGTGCTCCGCAGCTCTGAAAGGGCAGCTTTGAACTGCAGCCCCCAGCAAAACAGCATTTCTGGGCTGTTTAGTCCCCAATTCCTACAAACAAAATAAAGTACCTTGTCGAATAAGGGCCATTGAGCAGGGATGATGGGTTAAGAGTGGGGGTCCGAGGTGGCAGCGTGGGTGCTTGTTTATCAGGGAGGAGTTGTCAGTTGTTCGCTGGGCTGGTGAAAGGAGGGACGCAAGAGTCTGATGGCTGGGGTAGCATTGATGTGAGGTAACGGAGTAATCGGATTGAAAGCGAGCCATGGTATTTATGTCAGTTCACATTTCGTCAAATGAATAATATGAGGTTGCTACCTAGCCCAGGCCTTGGCCCGGGGGTTCGGCTCTAAAGGCTCTAGGCCTCATTTGATTCAAATATAAATTAATTCTCACTGGAGCGTTGGCTGATTAATCTATTTGCATAATAGTAGAAAAACTGCAGTGTGGTTACTTTTGCGGGGATTTGGACAAGAAAAGCCTTAAATTCATTTGAAAGAATAGTGTGTGAGAAGTCAGGGAAGCAAAAGCACCTCTATAGGGCTCCCAAAGCCATTTTTTTTCCAGACCCTGATGTGCAAAACTGAAGGCTGAACTTGTTCACACGGAGGTCTGCCGCTGTCCCAAAAGGAAATTATGTTCCGGGGTCTGTTTGCAGTTAGGTTTTGGTACTTCACGTGAATGGCACTGCTTTTGGAAACTGGGAGAGCGGCATACTTTATCATTTTCAATATTTAACAAAAGCGAGGTCTATGGGGAGAGAAAAAAAAAAAAAAAGCACGGTCTTGAAGAGAAAATAGGCTTTTTTGCCTTTCAAAGAAAACCCACGTTCTGCTCGCCTTGAAGCTGGCAGACATATTACCAGTGAGAGGAAAATGCTCTAATGGAGCAGAACGCAAGCCTTCCAGCAGGAGTTTTAGGATTCAGTAAGAGTGGATTGGGGTGCACACATGTGCTGGCGATAGCTTGTTCCCTGCTCTCTAGACTCAGTTCAGCGCTTGCAGAAAAGTTGGGCTTCTACTTGGGCTCACTCGAGTTGGAAAGTATTCGCAAAGACTTGAGACATCAGCGTGGTGTTGGTGAATGGTGGGAGAGTCTGGGCAAGGGGGGTGCTTCGTGAGTGAACTTGGCAGTGATAAAGCCCCTGCTTCAAACTACAAGTGGCTGTGCTCAGAGTTTGGTCATTTCTTTCAATATTAATTACTGAATTCCAATACGGACACAGGGGGTAGAGGATACCTTGCACCCGCTGCAGCTCTCTGCTTCTGCTGGCTGCAAGGCATGAGATGGGCTCAGGCCGGAGCGTGCAACTTCATGTCCTTCATTTATTCCTTACATTCCTTGGTTGCTGCTCCTAAGTTTCAAGTTTTGTTTTGTCTTTATTATTTTTTCATTATTATTTTTAGCATAGCCCACGACTAGTACAATTCTAATGTAATTATTTTGACCTGGCTCTCGTGCCATTGATTGTTATGTTCCTACAATACTTTTGGCCTTTTTAGAACAATTTGGGAAGGATATGCTGCTCCTTAGTTGAACACTGTCTTTTTTCTGAGTTGTTGAATTAGGCAAAAGTGTCTGACAAACTGCCACAGAAAAAGGAAAGATGGTGCTCAAAACCCCTTGTTTATGTAAAAACGAAAAAAAAACAATCCTACTAGAGCGCCTGTATGTTCAGTGTTGCAACATCAGGGCCTGAAAGCACAAAACGAACTGATCTAAGCCATAGCCATAAAGCAGCCATACCGCAGTATTTTTGTGGCTAATTCTTGTGGAAGGGGAACGCCTGGGATGCCTAGGAGGTTGGGCCATATGAGCAAATGCCATGCCTGATTAACACAACGTTGTTATGAGGTAATAGTGACTCTGCTGTCTTGCTCTGGTATTTGTGAAGAATAAACAAGACTCAGAAAAAGCCAAGACATCTGCTGTCTGAACAGAAGCCCTTAGACTGTTGACAACCGTCTAGTCCAATTACTGCATTACTACACCAAATGATTGATGTAGTTCTGATCGTTTAATCCAGGGGAAGTTGAAGGCAACTGAAACGTGGCCTCTGCGCTAGTCTGACTGACCTGGGTAACATCCCCATTCAAATTAGCTGAGAGTACTTAAGAAAAGTGTAAGTCCTTACTTCTCTTCCTTCCACTGTGTGAAGGTACCAAGAGATCTAATGCACAGAAGACAGCACAGGGCACCAAGGCTCCTGGGTTCATTTTATGGTCCTATCTAACAGAGTCAAGACTTGCTCAGGACAGTGATTTTTTATTATTATTATTTTTTCTTTGTCAGAAATATTTGATTATTATATGCTTAAAGGGGAACCTCATCTTTGAGTATTTTCTCCATTGTACCCTTGTTACTTCCTATGTTGTTTTTGCAGTTTAGATAGGAACTGATCTTACCTCCAATAACTTGTGGTAAGGGAGTACAGCAGAAAATTAAAAAGGCATCTTGTTCTTTCTCTATTCTTACATCAAAACTGTGGTGTAGGCCACGAGCAACTAAGAAGAATGATACGAGGGGTGCTGCTGATTTGTCAAACTTACTTGATATATATACAGTGAAGTTATCTGCCTAGGCTGTATAACTGATGTTGCAAATGATGCTTAGAAAGCACAGTTAGACAAAGAGGCTGAGCTTAGTCTAGCTGCTTGCAGGTGCTCCTCCAGCTGTTTTCACCATGTAAGTCTATGGTTTCACTGGTGGAAATTCATTTGACCTCTTCGTCAACCAGTTTTGTTCACTAATGCATCAGGAAGGTCAACAGAGAAATAACTAAAAATAATTGGGTTTTAGAACTGAACAAAAGAAATCAGCCCAGCTAGGGATATGTCTGTGTGTGTGTGTATATATATATATATATACGTATGTATATGTATATACGTATATGCATATATGTATATACATATACATACGTATATATATATATATATACATATATGCATATATATATATACATATATATACGTATATATGCATATATACGTATATATATGTATATACACACACACACACACACACACACACACATATATATATATAAATTTTATTCTTCTTCTCAGTTTAGTTTATGGAGCCATAAAGATGAATGTCAGGAGACTGAAAGTTTCTTTCTCAGTAGTACTACATCAGTTCATGCTTCACCTGAGACAGATTCTGCAAGTGTGGGTCTGTTCCCTAGCAAAAATATGCCTGACACCTCATAAAGCAACACCTTAGTAGTGAACCAATTGTTCTGGGACGGCTATGCAGTGCTGGGCAGGTGAGCAGGATCCTTCCCACCACTCTCCTTTTTCCCCTGCTTACCGAAAAGGAAACATCCCTCTTTAAAGCTAGAACGGGGTGCATCTGACCTCCTCCAACTCGACTTAGCAGTCGGAAATATTTGGTCGGGGGTAAGTTTGAAAGTGGTGTCATTTACATTGATTTTTCTACTTTGTTCATCTTTTGTTATTTTCTTCACATCTTTCTATCTCAGTACTGTTGCAGAAAGAGAGTGAGGTTATCAGAAAGGCCAAGGGGAAGTGAGAAGTTTATGCTGATGCCATTTTACACAGCTAGGAAAAGCAACATTCTCCATTTTAAGGGAAGTTTCATTTTCTTATCCCTATATCTTTCATTTTATTCCACAAATCCCACTGAAAGTGAATGCATTTAAAACGTTTTTTACCACTTGCATTGGCTTGCTGGTATTAAACTTTCTCAGTAATTTTTCCCAGTTTTCGTAGTACTTAATTTAATTAAGACCAGTCATAATCTTGCCTGGTCTTGATCTGCATGAAAGTCTCTGAAAATGACAAACAATGAACCTAAAGGCCACCAAAAGAAAAATATGATAATAATATTAATAATAATAACTTGGAGGAGTTGTAGAATTGGTTGAGGGTGGGAAGGCCTTGCAGAGAGATCTGGACAGACTGGAGAGCTGGGCGATCACCAACCACATGAAGTTTAACAAGAGCAAGTGCCAGGTCCTGCACTTGGGACGGGGCAACCCTGGCTGTATGTACAGACTGGGCGATGAGACGCTGGAGAGCAGCCCTGCAGAGAGGGATCTGGGGGGCTGTGGTTGACAACAGGCTGAATATGAGCCAGCAGTGTGCCCTGGCAGCCAGGAGGGCCATCCTGGGGTGCATCCAGCACGGCATCACTAGTCGGTCGAGGGAAGGGATTGTCCCGCTCTACTCTGTGCCAGTGCAGCCTCACTGTTCATACTGTGTGCAGTTCTGGGCACCACAGTACAAAAAGGACATGAAACTGCTGGAGAGTGTCCAGAGGAGGGTGATGAAGATGGTGAAGGGCCTAGAGGGGAAGATGTACGAGAAGCAGCTGAGGTCACTGGGCCTGTTCAGCCTTGAGAAGAGGAGGCTGAGGGGAGACCTCATCGTGGCCTACAGTTTCCTTGCAAGGCAGAGTGGAGGGTCTCTTACAACTTGGGATATTCTGTGATTCTATGAATGTTAAGGTGAGTGTAATAAATGCAGACCTGAGGGCTAGGTGGGCATTTCTGGGTTGGAAGGGCACAAATACCATCAGCATGAAACTCCTGTTTGTATGTTTGCTGTTTGCTCACAGTTGCCTTTGGTAAGGGCTTATGTTGTTAAGCAGGCAAGTCAGGTTATGAAACTGCAGACAGAAAGGTATCAGGCAGGTTTTTGTGTTTCCTTCTGAGGTTTTTAACTGTGGAAACACCCTTGCAAACTGTTTCAGTGCCACTTACCAAGACAGGCTCGTAGCCAGGCTTCCCTTCCGGTCTCTGTCCATCTGTACTCGTATGTCTCACACTGTTGTTGGTCAGGGTTGAACAAACCTGTGTTTGACATTTCTAGCACAGTTCATTACTGGTAAAAAGGAAACAAGGAGCTTTTCATGTCTGCTGGTATGTCAGATATATGACACAGAGAGAAATGATCTTCCACACAGAGCTGTAGAAAGTTGAATGGCAGAAGTAAAGAACCAACAATGGGATATGCTCAACAATATTTATGTGAGCTTTGTGTTCTCAGATACACTTGGATGGCAGTGAATTGTCAGTTACTATATCAATCTGCCAAGTATGAATAGCTCTCAATGAGCTTGAACGTTCTCAGGTTAAGGCGTCTGTAAGGCTGCTGGAGATTATGCATGATATTGATATGACCTCAATCTGAGGGCATATAAATTAAGCCATTCCTGAGCAAGGGCATCGGCTTGCTCAGCAATGTTCACAGGGAAACATGAGACATTCTGCAAATGGGCGGATATCCCCTCGATCAGTGTAGCTCACTGTTTGTCCTCATCTGTCGTTTTCTATGCTGCGCTCATCACCACGGCTGACGCAGACAGCTCTAGAGTTTTCAGCCTTGATTTGAAGGAGGATCTTTTTGGGAGGGAGTGGCATGATCTTATCTAAAATGTTCTGCATGCACAATATAGGTAAGAACCTTTCACCACTTAAGGATGCAGAAACTAGAAAGCTGCAAGGCTCATCACTGCCAAAGAGGAGATCACAACAGGGATTTTTAAATTGTGGCTGAACGGGTGTCTGAAGTCACAGTCTGATTACAGATTGTTTACTTAGTTAGACATAATTTTTTGTATTCTAGGAGGATGATGGGCTTCTTGGTTGAATCATATTGTGTTAATACACAGTAATGCTTTCCTTCTTTTCATTTTGCCTTCTATGACAGATTGGCAGCGGTTCCACGATACCCATTTCAGATTCTTGAATAGCTCTGGTAGCCATTGATATTCTCTGCCTTCCTTCAGGAAAATAGCCATAGCTGAACAAACTCCGTTATGAAAGAAGATAATTCAGGAAAAAGTATGCAAACTTTTCTGTTTGCTGGCCAGTAGCCCACATTTCCTCAGGGTCTTTCTCTTGTCACTGACAAAAAGAAAATCTGCCAAACGTGTTTATCGTTGTCCTTTCTGTACCTTCTGACAAGCAACACCACTACGTTACCACCCTGGGCAGTATATATTGGCAATTATGTGCTGCTGTTCTGAAGGAAATTCTACAGATGTAGCTCTCTTTGCATCTCTGTAGCAAGTAAGCGCTTTGCACCAGTGCAACTAACCATGAACATTGTTTTCTCCAGTAATTTTCATGCTCAGAAGTTGGATATGTGCATCACTAACTCTGGTCATGGCTTGTGAGGTGACTGGGCTCCTGCCCCGGGTAGCTCTGGGGTGGTGCATCAGGAAGCAGGTCTGCAGTACCCTTCTCTGAGGCCCTGCCTAATCTTTCTGTTGTGTTGTGGAGCTGGGCTGTTGTCCTTATGCAGAAGAATGTGCGTACAGTCTTGTATGGCCAGAAATTCACACACAGATCTGGATTTGCTGCCACATGGGATAATCTCCTCAGGACTCTGTGGCCTCTCTAACTTCTGGTCACAGACTTCTGGAACTTGTGGGTTTGACGCAAACCCACATAAGAAGCTCCTTATCCCATGCAGATTGATGCTCAAAAGCTGAAGAAAGAAATCCTTACAGGAGCAATATTTGGAGTACTATTGCAGGATCAAATTTTCATAGTATGTTAGTTAACTGATCCCAGGTTTCTGTGGGTCAAAACCAGTTGTGTGGAATCTGTAATAAAACTATATGGGCATGTGGCTTTCACTGAGATGAAAATCCTCTATTTATATCAGGTAGAAATGTTCATGTAGATATATCCTGTGTGCATGGCATAAGTGTTTTTTTTTTTTGGTTGGTTTCTTGGCAGAATGACAAGTCTGTTCCTAACATAAGAAATCTCTATGATTCTATGTTTCTGTTTAAGTCCTACTGTAGGGTAAGGAAGATAGTAATTTTAGCCATTGTGGCCCCTTTTGTAGGGCATATCTCAGTCAGTCCAACTCTGTAGAAACTATACCTTTCCTCCAAGGGTAACCATGACACATACAGTGGTATAGGTTTTGACTTAGCTGTCGTGACCCACTACAATTTTGCCTCCAGCAAAACTTCCAACTCCATGAGTTAGCAACTTCCTTGTCAAACCAAGATCTGAAAAACCTTGTGAATAAATGTAGGCCTCTAAAGATCTTTATATATATATATATATGTATGTATGTATGTATGTATGTATGTATATATATAAATTCAGGTTACTGAATCTGTGTTACACAATTGGCGACTTGCTGGTCTAGGACAGCAACTGGAAACAAACAGGACCACAGTACGTAACTTAGGTCTCTGGGACTACTTAAATGCTGGTGCTATTAAAGATGATTGCTGATTCTTAATGCTGTCTGATAAATCCAAGAGGGCCAAGAAGAGAGAATGTATGGAAAGAGAAGCTGAACTTGCATCCCCAAAATGAATACAGAAGCTTTCTGCTTGGTTCATATAAGTTATACTAGATAGGACGAAAGAGAAAACGTAAGGGGCTTTTTCCCTCCTGTGTACAAAGGCTCAAGACGTGCCACTACACTGGCGGGCATTGTGCCCACCACCTCTGTTAGCCACCAGCCCTGACTGACGGTCACGGCAAATGCTGTGCATACACTTGTTCTGGAGGGATATGATTTTTCCTCCCTCAAGACAAATGTCTTAATATTGAAGTCTCCTCTGCTATGCCAGGAGCATGTCAGGGGCCATGCTGTCTGACACTCAGCTGTGGGCTTCAGATGCTAAGAAAATACTCCTGTTTCAATAGGAGTGCACTTGGACACGATTGGCATGGACATGGTAAGAAAACACTCCATAGAAGGGTGGGTGAGAGAACGATCTTGAAAACAACTAATTCAGCAGTATGCATAAAAAATTTGTAATTTGTCCCACGTTCCAGTTTCTGCAGTGAATGACCAGTCCATTAAATCCTATCTCGGAGAGTACGGCACAGGATTAATTGCTGTTACTTGCAAGAGTAAGGATTAGTCCCAGGATGAAGTGCAGAAGGCCAAGTCCTGTTCTGGCTTATAGTGCATCGAGTCCCGCTCACTAGAGATCATATTCACAGGATACTTTTCAAAACCAAATTTTGTACATTACATCAGAGCAGTAGCTTTTGTTCGGGCAAATGGGGGGGGGAACCACCTTTAGAAGTTGGAGAACGGTCTGTTGAACTACATGCTGAAAACCATACTATTTGCCAAAATACACTTACCTTCCTGGCCTAAAAGATGTCTGTGGCTTTCTGATTTGTCTGTCAGGTATAGTTCATTGCCAAGCACAACTTCGTTCATTAGCAGCGACTCCTCTAGCATTGGTAGGGAATTCGGGGTACCATGTGTAATTAAGTTATTTTTAAAAAAAAACTCCTGTAGTTCCCATTTGCTGTTTATTTATACAGCACCTGACACAGTGAACCATTACCTAATTGAGGCCTCCTGACTCCTCTTTCTTTCTTTTTTTTTTTTTTTTTTTTTTTTAACCCCCCATTTGTCTGTGCAATGGGAGTGAATGAAGTTTTCTAACTCAATTTCTGTGGTTTGGTTCTTTCCAAACATTTGATGGTTCCTCTTGACTGGCAGGGGTACTTCTGGTTCCCATCCAGTGCTAACCAGACCAAGGCTGCGTGGCTTCCTAAATCAGGTAGACACAGTAGACACAGCTGTCTTTTGTTACCATTATTTTTAGAATTACATAGTTAAGAACTTTATTGTTACTATGCAAAATGAGCTGACAAAATGAGCATCTGTAATTTTTCATATTTACTTTATAAAAATATATTTAATTGTTATTTCATTATATTTTATTTAATTTTTATTTTCATGTTATTAAAGGCAAAGGAAAACTGAAACACGTCTGTTAGCATATAGAACATAACCACATTCTCTGTTGACCAATTTTCTAGTAAAATGATTTTTCAATGATTATATGTAGTACAAAGCACATTGCCTTGCCCACCAGTGGAATGCAACAACAACGTGATCTATACTTGCATGAAATTATTCTGTTGCACTGGAATATTTACAGAATAACTAGAGCTGTGCAAGTTCAGTGTCTTAACTCAATCAGCGTCTCTCAAGCTAAATCAGAGAATGAAAATTGCCCATGGTGTTCATTTAACTGTGGTGACAGTGATCGTACACTTCTTTTGCATTTTCTGAAGAACACATGATAAGGTAGCTCTGACGATGCAGCAAATCCCATTAATTGATTTCAGTGCTTGGTTTGCCAGAAATAAACTACGCTTTGTTCATCGCTTTATTATACATTTATTAAAGTAAAGGTTAAAATTAAAAACTTGTAGTGATAGGTGGCCTGCATACTGTGCGGCATGGGGGAATATCTGGTGCATATCTATTGGAAATAAGAAGTGATGATAAAATGTAAGTGAGCAGTGAATGGCTTTGCGTTAAGCGGCATATCAAACAGAATGGAGACATGAAGATTGGTAAAGCCGTGAGGGGGTTTCGTTAATCTTTTTTTCTTCTTCTTTTTTTCCTCCTCGATAGACTTTAAGACATAGCAGGCCATATTGACGCTTTGGAATTGATCCTGGCTGGTATCACACAAATCTCAGGGCAAAAAGGTCGTTAAGAGCCTGTTAGGACCTTTTGAACTCTGTCTGCTTGTCAAAAACATCCTCTGAACAGATGCGAGCCACTGGCCTGTCAGAAGTGGAGCAGTACCAAGTTAAAGCCCTTGTAAGGTCTCATCTGGCTAACGATCCCTCTGCGAGCAGTGGTCCCAGTGGCTGATGGGTGAATAGGAGGTGCTATTTCCAAACACTTAGTTGCCCTCTTGTATAAAAGAAAAAGCACAAGTACATATTAATTAAACAAACATTGCTTCCTTTTTCCTTTCCGAGGAAGATTGCTGTTTTTCTACTCCGACAGGGACCCTACCAGAATTTCCTCGCAAACAAAAAGTGAACAAACTGCAGACAGGCAAAACACTGAGACATTTTCTTTCCTTTTTCCATTGCGCTCTCATTAATTGCTTGGATTTGGGGGGAAAGGGCTCCAAGCCCAAGCTTTGCACAAAACTCATCCAAGAGTGAAGAGGGCAAGGCGAACACTTAGCCTCTCCAGCTGCCTTCAAGTGAATGGCTTTCTGAGGGCTATGAATGCTCTCTGTCTCTCCCCATACAATGTAGGTGTTACTGCTCACAAGGAGGAAAAAAAAGAAAACTCACCAAAATAATCACTTGAAGGGGAGAGAACACAGCCCTGGGGAGTGGGGAAGCACTCTCCAGGTCACAAGTATATAAAATCACACCTCCTTGCTTTCAGAAAGATGGGCTGGGCACAGGTGGTGAGGAGAGATGGTGCTTCTGGAGGTTTGGCTGCTGGGAAAGAAGTGTGCTGCCCAAAGCTGTGTTTTGCAACAAAATAGCCAAAACCATCAACAACAAAACCAAAATAAACCAAAATGCACAAAACCCCAAAAGGTGGAGTAGCACATCTGAAATACTTTTCCGTGCGCGTTTTCATCCTCAGTTTCTTCTTCTGGCTCTTTGCACTTACCTGTACTGCTGTGTGCCTGCACATGGTGTAGCAATAAGGTAATGAAAACATAGCCTGTGCCATTTTCCCTCATCCCTAAAGCTGACCACTGAATCCAGCCATTAGTGGCAGGTCTGTAAGTGACTTCTGCTCGGACAGAGATGAGAACAGGCGGTGATCACCAGGATGGCAACGCTTCAGTGATTTCCAATAGCGCTCGTGTGGGTGCACCTGTATGCAAGAGAGAGCCCTTGTTTGGTCCGTGGAGAGCTGGAGATGCAGAGGATGCGGCACAGCAGGGCTCTTCTGCTGCCAACTTCCAGTGTTGTTGCATCTGGGCCTTTTTGGATGTTTGCTCTGCACCGCTCGTCTCAGCGTTCGATGTGCACCTTTGGGATGGGGAGAAGGGAGCTGGCTGGGATTCGATGCCTGCACTTTTAACTCTGATCTTGTTCAGTTTGTATTTAGACCTTCTGAAGCCCTTATGCATTAGTTACTTTTGGTCTGAGCAGACCTTTACTCTTGTGTCAGCACAAAGGGTTTTAGGTGCAGCGCTTTCTATGGCAAAAAGCCCTTGCTGGGTCTGAGCAAAATCTCAGCTTTTTCAGGAGCATAGCAACACAAAAGATTTAAGGGGGGAAATTGTTAAAAGGGAAGCCCTTTTCTCTTTGGATTGAATGCAGTGGGGAGATTAAAACTTTCATTTGAGATTTTGCTGTATTCATAGTAGTGAGGCCATGAATAGGTCTAAGTCAGAGCCCACAGTGGTTGTGGTGTGGCCTTTTATTCTCCGGCACATCTTCAGACACACGTTGTTTTGCACTTGAAAGAGGTGAAAGAGGGGAATGTGGGATTTTGACAGCTGATATTGGCCTCTGAGCTCTTGATGGGGATTTTCTAATTAACCCCATGGGCCCATCAGGTGGTCAAAATGGAACGATTTCTTGCAGAAAGGGCAAAAAAGTTGGAATTTTCTATTTCTTTATTTCAGTCAAATGCACCGGGGATGGTTATGAACAACATATGTTGATGAAGCCGATTTTATTTCTGGAAGAATTTTGGATAGTGCCGAAGCTCAAAATCTCAAGGAAAACTTCATTGCTTTAGAGAGTTCTTGGACTTTAATAATAATAATAATAATAATAATAATAATAATAATAATAAAAGCAAATGCCTTGTTGATCCTGACATAGTTCCCCCAGGTCTGTGACACTGGGACTGTCTGGGAAGCACGCTCCCACTCAGTCACCCTGTAGCAGAGTCCCAGGAAATCAGGGAGCCGTACTGCATGAATGCTGCCAGCAAAGCTTATTAGGAAAATAGCACCAACTCAAAAGATTGGACTAAAAGTGAGAGAACCTAGAATTTACCCCTTGAGTTTTGAAAGACAAAGTGTGAGCAAATTTGAGCATTGGTGCTTTTACAGTATTGTAGGCCATACAACACAGAAGCATGTGAAGTTTACAGGCAGCTACCCTCGTTATGTACTCTCCTGAATCTGACACGCACAGTGAGGGGTTAAGATGCTACAATAAAGCCTAAGAGTGTTGTGATACCTGTGGGTTGGGAGAAGCTAACAGAGAGGCATTTAATATTATTTTGATAAGTAGCGCTGAGAGGAAAAAATGGGACGAAAGCTTTGTAATATGTGAACTTTGGGCAGACACAAAGGATGGATGGACAGATTAGGTCTAAGAACTAGCATAAAGCGTGAATGTCTTGTCCAAGATGGTATTTATTTATTTTTTTCCTGTTTGGAACGTTTGAGAATGTTTGAGACTCATAAGATGAAGAAGCAAAAGAAAGGAGAAAAAGGCACAAGGTACATGAAGGAGGGTGAAAAGGATTCCAGTTAATTAATTAATTGAGAAGTAATAACTAGTTGAAAGTGGTTGGAAGGGGAGCTGTCTCTCTTCCTTTGCCTGAGGCAAACCACAGGTTTGTCCAGCACCACAGGGCCAAGGATAAGTGGGACGGTGAGGACCACAAGTTCCTCCTTGTCGTTGTGAGAGGTCGCATGGGATGTGCCTGTGTTGTTGGCTCTCCGCTCAGCTGACCCGTACGCCTCAGCCACTTTTCCACATCAGCCAAGTCCCAGTTGCCCATGATTTGAAATGTGGTCCAGGGTGTTACTTTGAACAAACCTTACCTTTGTGTTGGGCAGGAACATAGATGGACCAAGGGAAAGAGTAAGATGAGGAAGCGGAAAGTACCCAAGTGGTGAATTTATCAGCATACTCTTAGAAAAGGCTAGCTCTAGGAGACAGAAAATGTAAAGATTGCATAACCAGACCAAATGTTTCAAAATGCAACTTAAAACCAAGCGAAACATGCTGTTGCTCACATTTGGCCACAAGATGTTTGATATCGGTCCAAAACCATTTTTCTGGAATTGAGTGAGTGCATTTGGAGTGAACAGAGCCAAAAGCTGTGGGAATTGAGCTGTTTCTGGTTTTATCTAATGCTTGGAGGCAAACATAGGTATCTGTTAATTTCCATGAGGTAAAAGCCATGCCCTTCCGCTGCTGTAGAACTGTGGTCACTCCTGGATGACGGGTGAAATTTCGACTTCAGAGCCTGCTGCATCGCATGATGAGCAGGATGAGAACAGCCTAAGTTGGCTATTGAGATGTGAGATGAGTTTGTAAAGGTATGTAGAGCTAGTACTTAGTATCTATTAAAATAGATATTAAACTGCAAGAAAATAAACATGGTACCCAAAAATCTACTCAGTGTGAGCCCTTTGGAGAGTCCGTTTTCTCTAAACTTTTATGTTACAAAGAGGGAGTCGCCACTAATGGAGAATGGATTTTTGGATAATGCTTGCCTAAATGTTATTTAATGGTCCTGAGAATATGAATGAATATACTTGTCTTGGATCAGGAGTTTTATGCTCTACTTAGCCAGGGATTACTCTAAGAAACCTGATGAGGTAGACATTTATCCATCTCCACTGAAGTTAAATTACTTGTATTACTTCTTGCCTAACACATGCTGGAAATGGACTGATTTATTTATTTTTTTCCCTTCTAGTCCCGATCAGCATGGCAGCGTGGGTGAACAAGACATTCATCTCGCTGACATGTCTTGTTTCAGCTGTTGCTGTGGCAAATTGTTTTTGCTACAGTTCAGCTGAAGTGCTGCAGAGTTGCTGGGAGCGACTACTGTATTCTGGGGGTTGCTCATAACATTTTTTTTTTTTTTTTTTTTTTTAGGACAGCTTTAAATCAAACTGAAAGCAAATGTTACAAAGCACTCTCAGCTACGGAGGACTTTACCTAGAGGGACAAAAAAGTGCAAGGTGGCTCTCAGAGCTCGTGAATCTGCCAAACCTGCCAAGTTTTGTAGCGGTGTTAAGCACGGTGACTTTTGCCAGAACGTGTAAGAAAGGAATGCTTCCTCCTGTGGGGAGGATTTGGCTCCTGAGACAAAACCCCGCTTCGAGTGCCTGTCAATAATATGCGTTGTTTAGGAACTGGCCTGTGTTTTTTATGGATGCTCCTTCCACCAGTGATTGCTTCAGATTATTATATCAAATTTCATATGTTTTGGCAGGGGTGGAGAAAACAATTTTCTGTGATGATGATTGTGCTATGTGACATACAAGACATCCACATGCACACTCTCAACTCGACAATTTTCTTCTCACGCTTAAGAAGAGTGGAAAGACTATACATCTGCTATGACTGATTTATTATGGTAGGGTTATCGTCGTGAACCAACAAGGGCTTGCCAAGGCACTCCGTGCCCAGATTTATGGTTGCTTTCTTGCTGCTGGTGACCCTTGGTTCTGCAACTTGGTCCTCCTCCAGCTGTATTACCTTATTGCTCTTGGTAGTCTTAATTCAGTTTTTACTTAGGAATCCACAAGGAAAAGCATCCATTGGCTCACAGAATAATGGCACAGTATCAAAAATGAAAGCTTTTTTTCCAGGGAAGAGTTGTTAAAAGTTTTCTTTCATCTCCCAGCAAGTTTGGATAAAGCCATGGACTTGTGATCCTGAACACTTGAGCATGTCGTGGCCTGCCAATTAATGAGATTATTTCCCACACACACATTTGTAAACTGCTTTTGAAACAAGCTGGAGAGAACTGTGGCACTTTCTTTTTCTAAGAAGATGTCCTGCTAGACCAAAGCAGCTTCATCCAGATTTCTGTCCCTAGGCATCTGCTGTGTGCCTTCTTGTGCACTGACAGAGGTTTAAGAGCTGAGAAATGAAGAACTTTACAGAGAGAAAAGTTGAAAAGGGGAGTTGGAAATGGAAACCCTTCTGGTAAACTTTCCATATGTTTCAAGTTTTAAGTAGTGGTAGAATAAAAACATAAAGAATGTCCACCTAATGGATTAATATGTAGAAGCTGTAATATTGCTTTAGCAACCACGTGAAGGTTGTCTTTGTAATGCGTTAGCTTTGCATGGGGATAAATTAATGCAGTTTGATACCTTCTTTTTCTGTACATTTTTCTTGGCAAGAGTCCACACAGGCGGATTGTGTGCTCAGTTGTGAACATTGTCTGATTTTTCTTTGAGTCCAGAGAGAAATGTAACAGCATCTGCTCTAGAAGCTGTCGGGAGAAAAATGACTTCCATCTATTCTCTGTTCGTAAGCTTGTGTCTAATTCTGCTCATGTTGTATTTCTTCAGTTCCTCCTCCTCCTGGCTCTCTGTCAGGATTTAGCAGTTTCCAGTCTTCCTGAGTTAATATAAGGCTCATAGATGTAGCTTTGAATAATAACTAAAAGCCCTCACAAATGAAATGCCATTGTTTTTCTGGTAAATGTAGTGCTGCATCCTGGTGTGCCTTTTGTTGGGGAAGGTAAGGTTGTTTTATTCCTGAATGCCGTGTCCGTGCCCATTAGGTGCTCCTCCTTATCATGCCGTTTACTTAGCAGACTTTACCCACGCGTTCTCCCTTAATCACTGAGAGGCTAAGGCTCGTCTCTGGAGATCTTGGTACTGCAGCTACGTGCAGTAGAAGAAGCCTCCAGCTGCTTGAGCTGAGCCGCAGCAGTGGCAGAACCCAGCAGAGTGCGCCCAAGAGTGCGCGAGTGGCAGCAGCCGCGGCTGGGGGTAACGGGTCAGGCTTTGGGATAAGCCACCGGGGTAAAGCCCCCAGTGACACGTTTCTAACCGCAGCTCGGTCCCAGGGTGCGGGAGGTCCCGCTTCCTCGCCCGGACAGCCACAAGAGGGCAACATGGGCACGAGCACAGCAAAGCCAGGCTGCCGGGCGAGTCCCTGAGGTCCAAGGATGGTTTGGGATGCCTGCGGTGTTGGGTGAACCGGCTTGGCTTGGGCTTGGGTGCTGGGAGGTCAGGACGTGAGGCCTGCCTGCCTGCCTGGAATTTGCCGGGTGCTCTGGGGAGTCCCCGGATATGAGCACCTGCAGGAGACTGCTCTCTGCTGCCCTACGTGGCAATGTTTCACTTGTCTGTGAAAGATGGTATGGGCCTTTGGGATCTGGAGAGGTGCTGCTGCATCTCATAGCGTTATGGTAGATCTTGAGATGGAGTGTGCGTCTGCTTCTGGAGCCATCTAAATCTATATGAATCCCGGCCTTAAAAATCAGCCCTGGTCCTCAGACCTGGGGAGAAAAGCTCTGAGAGGTGACCTTTTGCATCCTAGAAATTAAAAAGCGAGCAAAAACTCTTCTGTGACTTCAAGAGTGGTAGAACGGTGGCAGCTGCCGGAAAATAAGCCCTCTATGTGTGCTTGCTGGGCTAGGAAGTACAGGAAAATATCCCCAGCGAGGAAACCTCAGGATGCGTCCGTCCGACCCAGGGGGCCGACCCTGGAGAGCTGATAGATGCCTGGCCAGGAGTTGTCGTGCAGGGGTCCGTGCCTGCACGCCAAGCAGGGAGCACGCCTGGGGCAAATGAGCTGCTGCGACAGAACCAAATCCTGCGGCTGTGGTAGCCTGCAGCAGGGAGCTGGTAGCCATGCATTTACTTACGCATCAGTGTGTATGGTCTTGAACTCCAGTGATGAGAGGACTTGCTGTGAAGTCCCACAGACAAGCCAAGCATTTGACTGCACTTTGGTTAGCCGCAGATGAGCTTTTTAGCATCTGGGAGAGACCTCCCTTCCTGTGCTGCTCCTGTCTGAATATTCAAACATACACTACATGGATAGGACACAAAAGGTAATGGTGTATTCTGTCTACCTGGAAAAAGAGAGGCATATCTAGACCATCTGAAAGCTTAAAATGAATGTAAGATTGAAAAATTGTAATTAAGCAACTAAAAACTATTGTTGAGATTTCAAAGGTATACTTGATAAATTGGATTTAGGGGAGAGTTTGGAAGTTGTGTTAAGATCTGATTGCTTTTATATTTCCAGCAAAAGCATTCTGGTTCCTTGGAGCTGTTTCTTTACAAACAGGCTGTGCCCTCAGTGAAAGGAATAATTTGGGAAAGAAAAGGAGAGCGCAGATTTTTCATGGGTACCCTTAGTGTACCTTAGATCCTGTGTGTGTGAGTTGGGAATCAGTTTGACAAAGAGAAATCTCTCGAGCAAAGCAATCTCATTCTCAATGGGGGTAATATTTCTGTTTATGACAGAGTGCTACAGATCATCAGCGTGTACCTGTCTTGGTTTACACAGAGATTAAATGTCAAGCAGCTCCTATTTCAGTGTGACTCCACCACCACCACCAGACATTAGGCTCTTGGAGCTGGGCTTGCTTCCCACCGAGCTGGCCATGGGACAGAAGAGCTTCTCTGGGGCTGCAGGCATCATGCCCGTAGGACAGTTGCAGAGGGTGGTGCTGCTGTGAATGCTGCACAGCTCTAAGAGATGGACAAGCCAAAGACCAGCAACTTTTCTTATAAAAAACCTTATGTGAGTCATTGCTGATTCTGATACTTGTGATTTATGTCTATTAAGCACCTGAAGGATGTTGTGGTGGCAGTTCTGTCTTGTTTTTTGTTTCTTACTTTTTTTTTTCTCCCCAGTATTTGACTTTTAACTTTAACTTTCCATTTTACTTATGGTATTCTTAATTGAATGAGAACAATGACAACTGCATCCTTCAAGTAATTCTTGATCCTTCAAGAACTGCTAAGGTCATGTTCACCTTTGGCTTTGTGTATTTATTTATTTCCTTATTTATTCACCTAGCCACTAGGTGGGAGCAATGTGTGTGATGTTCCCCACCGCAGCTGAGGGACCAAAGTCGGGATCTTCCAGGAGCTCTTGGGCTATGGAGAAGGTGGGTCAGGAGGCTCCCAGATGGTTCCTGCTAGGTCCTGGGAAGCTCAGGAAGAGATCTCCTTCTACCTATACTCTGCCTTTCCTGTTTTTGTTTGTTTGTTTGTTTTTGTCAAGAGGCAACCCAGCCCCACATGCAGCACTGTTCACTTTGGCACAGCCCCAGCCTGTTGTTCATTTTTTTGGTAGTACAGGTGTAGCTCCAGTATGTACTGAGCTGTGCGTGGCGTTGGCCTCACGTGAACCTCCCCAGCAGTCTTCATGGGGGCCAGCTAGGCCACCCCGTGCACCGAAGTGGATTTCTTCCCTAAATGCGCACAACTCCAAGACTTGCCTTTAAACTACGTATTGTACATGTCAGGCATTGGCACTGGATTTAGACGGAGGCAAAAGCAATCGTCTTCCATGTTTGTAGAACTCTGTATGGGCTGTCTTGTGTCACGTTTAAAGGTGCATCTCAGCCAAATAGGACAGTGTAAAGCATTAATGAACTTAATCCAGGGTCTCTTCATATCTTAATTATTTGTGTGACTATTTCCCTTTGACCTTTCTCCATGGGCATCCATTTGATGTATTCATGCAAAGAGATGTTTTGCACAGAGGGAGGAAAAAATGTTCACCTGTTCAAAAAGCTGCCACCAGGACGCAGATACAAGCAAAGATTCTTTCTCTCATCACCGTATTATTTTCCTGAACACACTGTAATTTCATCAATTTTCCATGCTTATGGTCATGAATGCTTGACATTACCATGTCTTTGCGTTAACAAAAAAGAAATTTCATGGCTTAAGTTTTCACTAGAAAAATAGGGAAAGCGTGAAAAGCCAGCCAAATTGCGGAGCACTGCAGCATCCTTTGTTCAACAGCAAGATTTTCTTGTGGGGAAATTTGTATTGTTTGTCTATTAGTTGGATATTTACAACAAACAAGAACTCATGCAGTTTGCTTCTGTTCGGTGTATTGCTTGGCATCTGAAGGGCACTTTATTAGATTTCAGGGTATTAATGGAATTAAATCTAAATTGAATGCAATGTTTAAACCTTGGCGTATTAGGAAAGCATGTAAATATTTGCAGGGGTAGCCCATCAGCCATTTCAAATGAAGGTAGTGTTGTGTTGGTTGGTACTAGGTAGGGGTATAATTTCAAATAATTCTGGGTCACATTTTTATTCCAGTACATTAATTGGACTCTTTGCAAAAGGAATCCTAACAAACAGACTGGCAAGCCAGGATGGATATGGCATCCTTAAGTTTGAAATGTTGATTTCTTGCACCACATAGATGTGGCCATGACCTGAAGTTGGACTAAGGAAGGGGATATTTCTGAGGGACCTCAGAAAACTTGTAACTTGTTATAACCAAACTTGCCCAATTTTTTCTTTGCTGATATCTGACATGGAGCTGCTGAAGATTTGATTGCTTTTGTCAGTGTACTTCTGTATGTCTCTGAGCAGGGAGTTGTTACCTTTGCACTTGTACTTAATGAAATGGATGTCCTCACAGACTGAGCTAACGGAGCCAGGCATGGAGCTCTTTCTGTCTATTTATTTGGAGAATATGGAAGACAAAGTAGAGCCTATGGAGCCTCACTTGCCATTGGGGATGAAATAATGTAAAGTTGCTTTCCTAAGCCACTGGACTTGTGTCAAAGGATGTCTGAGCTGAACTAGCAAATCCTTTTAAGAATCTATTGCATCATTTCTTTGCTAAATACTGTTTGGCGTTACGTTGTTCATGATTGATGTGTCTTTCAGCTATGAGACAGATTTAGGTGGGGGAGTCTGTAGATGTGATGACTGTTTTCAACTTCCAGTTGATGCTGCAGTTGCTGTACAAGTGTCCCCACTTGCACTATCCCATCAACTTAACGGGCTGAAAAACAAACACGTGGGAATGTTGAGCATCCTGAGCAGAAACTTTATGTAGTTAGTGAGTTTGAGGTTGAACTGTGAAATTCTTTTGCCGTTGCTCAAAAGGATGGACTTATTGGAGTAGGAGAGGAAGAAATGACATCTGGCTTTTCTGAGGCAACAACATAGGCCCAGCAAGTATGAGATAGACTGCTGTTTCATTTGCTGGTAGATAGCCACATACTGCTTCCCATGGAGTGCTTTCAATTGAGCCTGGAACTAATGGAGTTGGCAGTCTATCCAGCTACGCTGGTGTACATCAGGAGTAACTTCACTCAAGTCAGCAGTTACTAAAGCATGAAGCTGGCATAAGCAAAAACATTGCAGGGCCTAACAGATGCCTCCTAAGGGAAGACTCGAGCTACCAAATTACATAGCATTTTCACTTTCCATGAAAATGAAATTAAATCAGACTCCCATATTCGTCACTCTAGTCTGACAGCCAGGCCTTGACTCATATGCTGTTTCCTCTTTTTCAGTAGTATTTCAGCACACTGCAAATATGCTAATGGAAAACATAAAGTACTCCTGTGCTTTACTACTACTACTATCTTATAATATCTGTAACATCTTTAAATACCATTGGGTGTGCTAAGAGGAGCAAACTGACAGATGGCTGTATACACCTCTGCTAGCTGTTTCCATCTTTTGCTTCTCAAGTACGCAGGTACCTCAGGAAGGATTTAATGCTACCTCTCTAGTTTTATGATTGTTATTTCCATTTCAGCTAACATGACCGGACTTAGCGTTGTCCCGTACGTTTGCGTGTAATTGCTTCTTATTGGACTTAAGGGATGAAAAGGAAGGTGTCTAAGATCAACAAGTGGGAACGTTTCTGTAAATGCATTGGAAATGTTTGCTGTATAGCCATGTTTTTTTCTTTGTCATCAACCAGATTTTAATATAAGTACAAAGTGTCCTTAGTGCTTGGGGAGGTTGTGTTGTCGGCCTTTGAGAATGAAATAAGTCAGGGTGCCACATGTGTGGTGGTGCTGGCTGGCGTGGATGGCATGTGCCCCAAAGCCGGTCCCTTGCTGCTCCTTGTGGCTCCACTGCTTTGGGCTGTAGAAATGAGACGATGTGAAACCAGGCTAAGATGATCCATACAACTCTTCACAAAGATAGAGAATAGGAGGTAATAAAAAGTGCCATTACATCTAAAACAGGGTAGACTTGAATTGGTAAGACATGCGTTAAAACAACCAACCAACCAAAACACCTTGCTTCTCCCCTAACAGCACAGCTTTCCAGTAATTAAGATTAATTAATCTTTTGTAGCTCTCTGGTAGTATCTATAAAAGTATGTAGGGTGCTGAAAGTTGTAAATATAGTAAAGTATAGAAATGCTGTTTGCGTGTGTCGGATGACAATGCCACACAACTGCAAGGATATTGAAGGATTTTTTTAAAAGTAATTGACTCATGGTTCTCTGATGACTTAGGGTTCGTAAGCACTGCGTTTGCTGCACAAGCAGATTTAAGCAACAAAATCACATTCAAAATCAGCATCCATGTGAAGAGAGGCTGCCAGCAAAATGCATCAAAGCCAAAAATGTATCCGGTGAGAGATGGTGTTGGATTTTTACATTTAGAGAGAAAAATGGAAACTTTCTGGGAAAGCAAGTTCCATCCATTAGGATGCTGTATCAGTCGGATCTTTGGCACGTTCTGATCAGTGGGGAAGCACAGCACTGGCAAATCGCTCTTTACTAGGAAATGTATGTGTTCCGCTTCACGTGTTCAATGCAGAAGCCCTTTTAATCCAAATCTTTGTGGACTGACTTCTGCTTGATTTATATTCTTGTGTACAGACATTGTAACTGCATTTAGAATACTTTTGCCTTTCAGTTATGAAGCTTACTCTGTTGGAGTTACATATTCTATTTATTATCTTCCCTTCCATTACTTCTTTTCCTGTAGGAAGGACTGAGTCATAATAGACCTTTTTTTTTCCTGTATGTTCTTTTTATGGCAATATGTTAATTCATCATTTTCAAGAGTATGTACGATTTCTGCAGCTAAAACATCAGGTGGTGTGATGTGCATACCTTTCAGTGAATTATTCGTGTGCTTTTATTTTGTGTCCCTTGGATTTCATAATCATATGAACTTGATGGTTCATATGCTGCTGGTTTTTATTTTTTTGTTCTTGTTTATAATTATTCCTTATTTCAACAATTTGAAATAAGAACAGGATTTAAAATATTGACCTGCTGACAATTCCATATTCTGTTGCATAGAGAAGGTTGCTGCTTATCAGTTTCCTCCCTGTTGATCTTTGTTTCCATCTTGATTTGTTTTGGATATTACCCCTGTACTTCATCAAAATCCAGCACATGAAAGGTACAAGGAAAATGGCTCGCTGTTGTAAAATGACCTGGGTGGTTCTTGATCTCCTGATCAGCAGAATTGCATCAGCAGTGTTTGTTTTTTTGTTTTTATAAAGTACTTATGCGATATCTATTAGTTCCTTTCCTTCTCTCAGGAAACACTTGGATATAAAAATTCTGTTTAAAACTATTAAAACCCGCAAATCGAAGATGATCAAAACTGGAGATTGCGATCAGACTCGTTAGGTTCCAAATCCTGTGACTGTGTATGGGACAGTTTTGGTAGTAGGTTTTTCTGTAGTCTTTAAATAGTATAAGTTTAATTTACTTCCGTTAATGAAACTAGATTGTTTTTCAACAAAAATTCTGAAACTCCATGCTACAGAAAAAGGCTACAGCCTGCAATCCAAGGGGACCAAGGAGGTTAATCAAACCACAATACAAACAAAAGGATCTGTTCTAATTGTTTTGAAAAGACATGATTTTATGTTGGTCTGGTGATTTGGGGGAAGGGAGAAGACCGGAGGAATTGTCTTGCATCTATGGTATTGTCTAGACAGTGGGCTCTGAAGGGATGCTAACTATTCTGCTTACGCTGCGTCTTGCGGCAACTCTGCTTCCAAACCCCGAGCCAACTTAGAGCTGGCTCCGAAACAGTGAAGACCGACTGCGGCACTTGCTGTGGAAAGCTGTCCCTCGGCTTTCAGCACTGAGCTTGCTGTACCCCGTTCTGATGGCTGTCCTTGGCATGAAAGTGTCTTGTATAAAGACTTTCCAGAAGTAAAATCTACAGAATCGACAATTATAAACAGTCTGTCAGACTATATAATTTTGAAAGCAGATTCCTATCATACCAGGAACCCTAGTAACTACTACAGTATGCTCATGTGAGTAAGAGTTTCCAGGGTATTTATCTGTTAAGGCTGTACCACATTATAGATGCTATAATAATACATTTATTCTTCCAGTGATCACTGTAGAATACCCTGGGTTGAATGAGTAATGCTATAATAATAGTTTGCATACTGATGATGCTATTCTTTTGCTCTCTATTTTAATGAGAGCAGATGCAGAGAAGCAAAACCTGCCTCATGTTTTAAACAGTATTGAAGATAGAAGAAGATAAGTAGAAACGTACTTAGGTGCTGGCTTGCCACTGCACTCTGAATAGTGTCTTGGTATTTCATTTACCCCAAAATGTAATTCACGTTAGCTACGTGACAGTAGGTTAGCTCCTCTGAGAGGTTAAAATGATGCAAAGTTGCTTAAATTTATACGTGGTAGCATCTCTACGTGCTAACAAGTACAGCCAGCATGAGTGGCCTTGGTTTATGCTGCCCACTTAGGAGAAAAACAAAACGTATTTGTACTCATCTGCTCGTGCTTCCTAGCAATTCATTAGTGACTGACAGTGATAGCAGCCTGCTATGCTTGTTGTACTAGCAGAAATCAAATCAACCTGACCGAGCCATCTGTAACCATAGCAGTAAGGAAGGCTGAGGCGTTCGATTGCGTATGGTGGCATGAAATTAGCTCAGCCTGTGGCGAGAAAATGACAGGACTGAGATGGAGGTTTACTGTGTAATTAGTCAAACAATATTTCATCCGTGGGTCTTATCAGGCCCTAAGACAGGCATATCTGTTGTAATTATATTTTACATCAGTAATGTGATGCATTAATGAAATGTGTCACTATGCTGGTGTTAGGATACATTTCATTAATGCAAAACACTTTTGTTGTATGCTTTACATTTGGAAACAGATTTAAGTATTAAGTGGCTAATGTCTGCAGCCAGGGAATCCTTTCCGAATTTGTAACACTGACCAGAACAGACTGCATTACACTCTCCAAATGGTGCATTTTTGCATTTGAATGTCTGAATTATCCTGGTTTCTTAGAGACGACCACAACACCAACATCTTAAATCCTCAAAATATTGTCCGCTTGATTGAATGCTCGTGATCTAAGCATATGTGTAATTATTCTGTAATTCTCCCCAAAATGTGATTCCTTGGAAATGCATACTAGATTTGCCCTATTGTAGCTGCAATGACTATTTCTTTGTGCCTGTTTCTTTAAATACGTTCACAAGAAAGCCTGTGTGCCTTGGTGCACCGCATGTGTAATGATTTTTTTTTTTTCCACCCACTCGTAGTATGCCCATCGGGAGGGAAAAAAAAAGGCAAAAAACTGTTTCACTTGTTTCAGGGTACAGACCAAGGTCACAAAAAGACCAGTTAAAACAGTATACATACAACAGTAATCTTTCTTACATGGAACACGCCTAACATGATATACAATGGACTTATAACTAGGCAAGGAGACAAAATTAGGATTTGTAATAGCTGCTGAACCTGGCTGTGATAACATATGCATGTGCACACTTTGGCAGAGGGTAAAGGGGAATCCTGTGTACCTTCAGCAGATACAGCACACGTCATGCGACAGAGAAGATAATTTCTTTCAAAGCTTGCTGCTAGTCCAAAATGTATGGTCTCTTTGGTGGAAAAAAATACTGTTTCTCTGTGGGAAAAATACAGTTTTGTTCATTTTTAAAAATACAGTTTATTCGGTAATGCAAAGAAAAGCATACGTGTTTTACTGAGCTTTTCCTTGCTCTGAATTCAGGAGGAAAGTTCTTTTGCAACACGAATGTGCCGGACACTAGGGGTGCAGAGGCTGAGACCTGATCTTATTAACTCTTCTACTTCACAGATGTCTTTATCAGGCTAGTTATATGGGAGTTGTGCAGAAGAATCGACTTCTAAGGCTCCTGTAGTGTTTTCTCCTAACTTTTAGATTTAAAAATATATTATTCATACACTTAGTACTTACTTTAGAAAACTTGCAGTTGATTCTTTCATTTCAAAGGAGCAAAATTGGATTAAAAGAAAAAAGGTGAAAGGAAAAACGTGACTGAATAAAATTGAAGTTGAAAAAAAATGAACTATTTGAAGTCTCGTGTATATATAGAAACATTTGTTGATATGTATATTTCTCTTACAAAATAGATTTTCCCACAAAATCTTTTTTTTTTTTTTTTTCAATATAAGAGAAATATGAAGTCATTCTCCAGACTAAAAGTTGTTTCAGTTAAAACAGCTCTTCAAAGGTATAGTAGAAAATGAAAAATAAAAACATTACAGAATGAAATCAAAGGACTGCTCTGCTCTGGGAAGGATTTATGAAATTATTTTTGCTAGATTTTCAAAACTGAGAGATTTTCTTGGGATAAATGCTATACAGAATCTTCTGCAGTGACAAAGATACAGGTTCAAAGTTCAATTTTCACTCTTTTTTGCAATGAAAACAGAGATCGGAGTTGAAGAAAATAGGGTTAGTGGAAGGGGAGAAAAAAGCACAGATAAATGCAAAGAAAAACAGATATTTTCAGGAAACTAAGCCTGTGTGAAATAATTACTGCATGGATTCAGCGTACGTAAAAGCTCCTTACTTGGTGAGTGTTGCGATGTGATCCCTTGCACTATGTCATCTTATATTAGGATATAATTTTAATGTGTTGATCCATTTTTAGCTTTTAGTTGTTAATTTTTTATTACTAGAATGGAAGGCTATACTTCTAAGGTTCAAATTAAGGGGAAGAAATTGTAAGATATGGGACCTAAGGGTTAGCAGCAAACGATTTAGTACTGGTCTGGTTGTTACTCTGATTACAAAGCAGCACTTCCCCTTTAGCCCTGGTTGTACACAATTTGGACAAGTCAGTTTTAACTGGTACAGCTCGACAATTGGCTGAGGCCCGAAAGTGGGTGCTGGGCACAGAGAGCCCCGCTCCCTGCACCTGTGTCCCCCGGGAGCAGCGGGGCTCTGGTTCCTTGCCCAGGTCTCTGCTGCGGAACAGGCACAAATGCAGGGGGTTGGGGGGTGCCTGGGTCCCGAGGCTGGGCTGCACTTGTGCTGCCCCCCAAATCCCAGGGGAGGAAACCATGCTGAGAGGCTTTTCTGCCCACGCGGCAGGAGTCAACCAAGCGCTGGTGTCCGAGTGTGTCACCCCAGCCACATCTCCCTCCTTTGCCCAAGTTCCCCGTGCAAGCAGAGAGAGGATTTCAAGCTCACAGCTTTGTTCTGGAGCTGGGAGCTGGAGGGGATGGCAAAATACAGCGTGATGCAAACGTGGATTGGAGGTGACCTGTAAAACTGCTCACTGGGTTAAAACCATCGTGACTGAGAGCTCTGTGTGTGCTACTGACCTGCATGCAGTACGTGAATGTGAACTTTTATCTGACTTGTTCATACATTTGAGTATTTATGTCTCTGAAGTGCCGGAGTACAACTTTTTTTTTTTTTTTTTTGAGGTCTATATTTCCTTATTTTATTGTTATTATAAAACGAAGTAGTGCCTGAGAGGTGACTTTCATTTTAACACTGCACTTTTGCGTCGCTACAACTGTATTCCTCCTCTTGCACTTCCCTCTTTACTCGCAACAATCATGATTTGCAATTTTTTTTTCCTAAGACCCTGAAACGCTATCTGAATGAAAATGATCCAGACAACCAAGGCAAGTATCTATTAAACAAACATTTGGCAGGGAATCTTTGATACTGTGTGAACACTGATTGCAAACATTTTAATGATGCCAGCCTTGTTTAAAGGAGGAAAAAAAAAAAAAAAGAAAAGTTGATTGTACATCAGCAAAATGTGCTGGGCTTTCTAAGCTCTGAGTTGGCAACAGCTTGTTCAGAGTAAATCCTCTCATGGAAGGTTTTGCTAATCTGAATAAATTCAATTTCAAAATCCTTCCTTGATCTAAGCTTGCTTAAGCTCTCACCGAGGCCTAAGGACCCTGAGGGTCAATTCCAATAACAAAAGATAAGAAAAATCTGCCCTTTCTCATATGTCCTTGCAATACACTATAAGCTGTTACCTCACTGCAAAAAATCTTTAGGTTTAATGAAGTCGCCTTTTGATACTTTCTAAGGATGAAGTTCAATGTTTCCCACCCCGGTGCATGTCTGCTCGGCATGACACCCAGGACCAATGTCAGGGGACCTGGCTGGCCTTGCCTTGGAAAAGGAGGGGTCCTGGAAATCACCACACCGAACTGCATAGCCCTAAGGAAGGAGCACAAATGAAGCTTTAGAAGTTGAATTTTCTGCCATGTTGCCTCTGTTTTTTGGGGGTGGGGGTGGTATGATTGCTATCAGGTTAGACAGCTTGCAATTCTTTCAGCTGGAGAAGCTGATGGATCCTCTCTATGACTTTCTAAAGATTCTCATTTATGACTTTCTAAAGCGGAGAAGAAAGTTTAGCTCAAATACTGAACAAGTTCTGGGGCTGTCTGGTGATTCTCTCCTGCCATCACTGTACAGGTGTGCTTCAGTTTAGACACCCATTAACTCTGAGTGCTCCACATATGTTCTGAAAATGAAAGATGTAAACAACACTTGTGTTACTTTTCCACCAAAGAACTCTGCTCCACTTCCCTTTTAGTTGAGCTTTTTGTGTTAAGCAGACTGTAAGACCTCATCTTGTTGTACTAACTGGACAAGTAATGCAGAAATCCCCAAAACTGTAGCTTCTGAGTAGCATCAGACAGTCATCAGGCATAAACTGACTGTGACTGGCTAAGCCGCTTGTACCCGATGGATTTTGGAAGGCCTGTCTCCCGAATTGCTTCTGTAGGGGCGGTTAAACTTTGATAAAGGAAGTGCCGAAAGGATTTGGTTTCTTGCTCTGAAGGAGATGTTGTGTCACAAAATGGGATTCCAGATCGTGGAGAAGGCAATGGATGCAGGCTGTGAGAGAAAAGGGAGCATTATGGTCCGAGCCAAGTGCCTTCAGGTGGCTGTGGCTGGCTTTGGGCCAGGAGGACTTCAAGGAAGTGAAAAATCTGTCATCTCCCCCTGAAGCTGTTAGAAAAGTGAGCAGGCCGTAATGCTGGATCTGATCTGAGATTAGCTAAAATAAGCAATTTGGAAGGCCTAACTATCTCTGGTACGTGAAATGAAATGTGCTGCCATTCTGTTTGACTCAGTGCTGGAGGAAGGGCAGGGTATGATCAAGATGGAGGTGCATGTTCCTGGGCCTGAGTTTATTATTATTCTGAAATCATTTGTACTCTGTTACAAGTCTGGGTTGTTTTAGATTGGTCAGATGGGGCGGTGGCGGTGTTTGTGCTCAGGAGGAGGGATGGCTCTGCTCAGGGCCTGGCTGCGAGGCTCTTCCTCTAGACCCCTGGTCACCCTGCCCCTTGAGGACAGGCCCTCAGGCACTCCTTGGCTGCTTGGCAGGCAGGAGGAGCTAATAGATGTGTGTGATTGTGCCAAAGGGCTACCCTGAGAATTAATTATTTGTCCTGTGTGGAAGAACAGAGGGTCTTCAGGGGAAGCCCTGGAAAATTGGGGTCTGGCGAGAGAAGAGAATAGGGAGTTGTAAGGTTAAGAAGAGAAGAAAACCACGTTGAGTAGGCTCCCACTAGATTCCTGCGGGATCCCTGGGAAAGGGTCATGTAAACATTCCTGTACTGGAGTTTGGGTTTTATACCACACTTGTTGTCTAGCTGCCAGCTCCATCCTGAACATCTGTGCTGTTCTGGCAGTTCTGCCCTTCACCTTTTTTGTTTGAACTCCCCAGATCAACTCTGTTATCCACAGCCAGAGGTGAACGAGTGGTATTTGGCTTGACACGCTGCTCTCTGGAGGGAGGAGACTCTGGCTCCTTGGATGTGACTGCTTACAGGAGCAGTGGCAAATACCTACGAGTAAAGCATGATGTGCAAGGTTGGACCCCAACGTCAAAATGACAACGTCATCTGACAAGTCATTGTAAATAAATTGTGATACTTGACAGAAAATAAAGATTTAAATAGGAAGATATAATTGATTGATAGTGGAGCGTGTGAGTAATGTAGCTAATGTTCCTACATCCCATTTCAGTCACTGTTTCTAATTCCGCAAGTTTTGGTAATATTTACTTACGTCTGCTGTGCTGACCTTATTGATCATGTGCTTGCCTCCATGTTTGTTTTGCTGCTCAGCAGCCTGACAGTGACAGATAGTGTTGTTGGGTTGGTTTTATTTTGTTAATAAACTTCATTTAGGTTTTTAATATAAAAGGTTTTTTTGATGGGATAATTACTTCCATAGACTATGGTGCATGTACATTTATGTCTTTAAGAGTTTTTTTCATGCCACAAAATGTCTTTGTTAGATATACAGAGCAGTTACTAGTGTGAAGCAATCAAATTCAAGCTGTAACATTTCTACAGTGTCAGTTTTGTTTTCCAATTTTGAGATGAATGTGATGAATTAAAGGAAGAAAATGGTCCTGTCTTGAAGCTGAAAAACTCAGGAAATGCCCTGAAGCTTGGCTTATACACAGCAAAAATCGCACTGTGGCTGTATCTACTGAATTTTGTTAATTCTTGTGCAGACACAGGCAAGTTATTGACTTTTTATTTATTTATTTATTTGCAAATCTGTCTGGATTGAAAAAATATCTACAACAATAAGGTGAGGTATTAAAGCAAACAAACGCAGATGTAGAGCTGTTTCTTGTTAGCAGTATTCATAGTGTTTGCTACAGGCATCGCAGATAATACTTTTGTACTTTGGATATTAGCAATTTTCAAAGAGCAAGGTAATAAATAATGGCAAGTTAAGAGTTCACTTTCTGGCTTCTCTTTCTGGGCAGATAGGAATGTGTGTTTCTATTTCTAAAACTTCCAATGTGTATGATTAACTAAGAAGTTCAAAGAAGTCATGGCTTAATAGAAAATGTTTCCCATTGTATGCATGGTAGCATCACGCAAAGAGGTGCATGATTTTAATCTCCTTCGATCAGTTGTTGTATTGAGCTTTGAGACAATGGAATGGACTAATTGACTTTTTAATCTCCTTAGGGTTTGAAGCTCAGAAATCTATTTTTATTATTGTTTTTTCTAGTCCCCAGCTCTTGGAGTCATATAATTGCAAAGAATTTTTTATTTTTTTATTTTTTTTCAATTTAAAAGTATGTTTCTGTCTTGAATGTGAAAAGATCTATTGAATATGTCATAAGATTTCAAAAATCCTATCATTTTGAACCTATTCTCTATGTTTTTTGTTGTTGTTGATTGTTTAGAGTAGATGACACTGTACTGTTTGCAAATAGATTTTCATGCTCTTTTATCAGTTCTGTTTTCAGATAAAGGTAGCATAGTATGGTAGAAGGGTTGCAGCACTTCAATGTAAATCATCTCTTCTTCTTCTTCTTTGGCTGGCCAAAGATTTTATGCAAACTAGACGGTGAAAGGAAGCCCAAGACCTGCACCTTGGCAGGCTGCATTCAGTACTTCTCTGCTGGTATAGAGAAATAACAAAGTATTAGAAGAGCCCTGCAATGTTCATGGTAACACTGAATCGATAGAGTTGTTTTTTAAAAGCTACCACAAACTCATTCAGATGCTGTGTATTTCTTGTGTAAAACTTGTTGCCTTGTACTGCCTACAATAGTGCTGCTCTTTTCCTAAAACCATATTATGCTCACACTTCCGTGTTAAAGAAAGGATCTGTAAATATAATGGGCTTCTCAGTGTGTGCTTCTATAGTGGTATAACTTATGGGTACAGAGCGGATGTATTTTCAGCTTAAACTTTCATGTATTCTTATTTCCCCGTGAACTCCCCTTCAGGACCCCTTCACTGGCACTGTAAATCCATCCATTTTTCCTTGAGACCCCAAGTACTTGAATTTTCCTTGCATATTCCCACAACGTCCTGTTATTTGGAAAAATCAGCTGATGTTAATCCTGAAAAAAAAAAAATAGACTTGCCTATAGCTTCCAGTGCATCTCAGAAGCTGGTTGTTTCTTTGCAGCATTCTTGGACTTACAATGTCACTTTTACCCCAACTTCTCTCTCCCTGTCCTTTGGTTGTTGTGGATTCCTGTGGTTCTTTGGAGATCTTGGGAAATCACAAAGGCCTGATCCTCCCTAGAGGTCTCTGAATTATGCACAGCTACGTTACTCCTGGAAATCCACCTTCTCTTCCACCCCTAATGAAATTTAATTCCTTCTCTGTGACATCCTCTCTCTGTGGAAATTCATGTCCTATTTCTAGGTCACAGCAAATTAAATTCACTTTTCCCTTACCACATGTGAAAGGGAAGCAGTGGTACAAGCCTGGTAGTGTCAGGCAGCATTCAGAGCCCAACCCAAGTGACTTTGCCGGATCTGTGCTTGCAGCTCAGGGTGATTTTCATAATTAGCACTGTGTTAGAAGGGTTTGTATTGACCTGATCCTGAGGAATCAGGAATACTAGAAAAAAAGGAGTACTGAAGTTCATCCCATGGGCTTTACCAGTTCACCACTGCTCGAGTCCTGTGAGAAGGGCTTGCATGACAAGTGGAGTGGGTAATACATGAATAGGAAGTCTAGTTTCCGTACTTCTCTTTGGCTGAGCTGAACGGCAGGCTAGAGAGATTTCAGGCTTTTTTTTTTTTTTTTTTTTTTTTTTTTCCCTGATTCTATTATTCTCTGTAACTTCTGTCAGAGAAATCACCCACGGGAACAAAGGTTTGCTACAAGTGTCATTCAGTTTGCTAGGAAGTCAGGCTTCTACCAGATGTGTACATCCCATATAATAAATATTCCAGAAACAGTAAGAGTGCGTACAGCATTTAACTCGGGTCTCTTCTTGATGCACAACAAATTCTGCATAATAGCAACCCTTTTATTTTTCCCCTGTATTCGGTGTTTTGTTTTTATTCTATGAAAAAGTTTTATGTGCGAACTCGTTCTCATCTTGTGGATTGAGATACCATTATCCATTTCCTTTTTTTTTTTTTTTTTTTTTTTTTTTAGTTATTCAGTTCCATGTAAAAACTTCGGTATTTATGGATGTGCCAGAATTTGATAAAGAATGATGAAATTTATATTGACATTATTAGCTTCTTGTAGCACCATTGTGATTTCTGGGGGTATGAAACTTCTCTGTGTATTTCTTTGGATACCTCTGATGTGACTTGTGGGGTTTCTCTTCATTTTGTAGGATATAATCTATAGTTTTACAGTGGTATTTGACCAGGATGATAAGTTAAACTTATGGTCAATGTTAAATCTGTGTGCACGGAACAGATTATTTATTTATTATTAAAAATACAGTGCTGATATTGTCAGTGGAATAGGTTCTAATCTGTGCAAGATGAATTTTAAAGGGCAAACTAAGGGAAAGCATCAAACTGTTAAGTGTTGCAGATTTTTTCCTAAGCTTGCGTGATTTTTGATAATGTGTATCAGACAGGGTATGAAATCAGGTATTTGAACTTGATTTGAATCTTGAATGGCCATTTATGAGCAACAGTTTCCCAAAATCTTTAAAGCACTTTTTGGTAAAGATTTTGGAGGCAATCATTGGTCTTGAAAATCTGGAGGCTTGCACGTGGACATTGGAATATTGAAGTCAGCTTCTTGATGACTTCCCCTTAAAGAATCATTTTGAATCTTTTCTGAAGTGATGCTATGAAACGTACCGGCATATTCACAGAAACTAACTAGCAACATTTGAAGTAGTTTCTGATATATATGTGTGTGTGTGTGTATATATATATAGAATTATAGTTGTTACAAGGGAATGTTTACATAGATTGTTTACATAGATGTCATGAGAGTTTCAAAAAAAAAAAAGGTAAAGAAAGGAAAGAAGGGGGAAAAGCCCTTACGTAGCTGACAGCCCGACAACTTTGCATATGTGTGTTAACAGGAGAATGTGCTGTGTTTAGGATGAATGGAGAAGCGGGCCTAAATGACTTTCAGATTAGCTGGAACAGATGGAAGGGTCACAGTTGAACAACTTTACACAGCAACATAAAGGCAATGTTCAAGTGGAGTTCATTGCCTCTGACAGATACTGTCAATCAAACGGGAGTCTCAGTTAACCAGAAGCCTGTCCTTTTAAAGATTAAATTCAAAAAAAAAAAAAAAAAAAAAAAAAAAAAAGAAAGTATTGTGTTGTGAGGCGATGACTGGAGTTTATCTGGTCTGTGTCAGGCATAAACACCACCCTGAGTGACTAGCGTTTTCAAATAAAGCACAATAGGTTGCGGGTATTTTGAAGACAAGCAGGTTACAGGCTACATTAAGAGGCAGGACTATGATATTATTTCTGCAACTGTGTAATCTGGGTCGTGCTTTCCAGGGGCGTCCATCAGGTTTCGGTAATTACGTATCTCTCGGTGATTTCCAGTGTGTCGAAAATGAAAACAGCCCAGGCAGCATAACGCAGATCTGCACGCAGAGAGGGGCACGAGGTAGAATGGGAGGATGCAGGTGGGTGTGGGCATCAAGAGGAAAAGAACTTATTTTCTTAGTTGGAAAATGGGCACCTGGAAATGCTTTCCATATGAAGTTTCTGTCTCAGGCAATGACACACAAACTACTTCCTTCCTTCTTTCGAAATAACTGACGCAGATGCAGTAATGAGGGTCCCTTGAAAATCTGTATGTATCCAGAAATAAAACTTAGTTATACAGCTGCCTCCAGCTCAATGGAAAAAAAGAAGTTTTGAAAACAACAGCAGATGAAGCGAAGCAAGAATAGTTCCTTGCAGATCAAGATCAACGTCACACACTTTAGATCTTTGACTGGGAAGAACCTTCCAGGCGTAGACTTTTTCCAGCATCATCTTTCTTGGTATTTCATTTCTTCAGACCCTTCTGTAGACTCACATCAGGAAACCAGGTGTCAATGAGATGGGATATATTATTTGCATGATCTCTGATTGCAGCTCCAAGTGTTTGTGAAAGGAGTATTCAGCTCTGGGAGGCACCTGATCCTAGCTTTGTCCTCAGCAGCTGGCTCACTCAGAAAAACTATGTTTAAACAACAGTGTAGATCTTATAATGATCAAGGAACTAAGCATATCTTGTTTACATAAAATGAATAGTGTAGCAATGAATTCTTGGTGTTTTAGTAGAGATCTAGGCCAAAGTAATAATTCTTATTAGCCCCGTGAATTCTCCTTTTTGGATATAACTGTCAGACTGACCGATTTGGTAGGCAAGTCTGATATTTCAAAAAGTTTTTTTTTTTTTAAATCTCAAAAGTTAATAGTAAGTTAGGAGCTAAATTGCTAGTCACTAGCCTCTCTCAACGACCAGTTCAGCTATTTCTATATTTTGTGGCTATTTTGAATCAGCTTGTCTCTAGCAGATGGTGCTGTATTTGATGACTATTTGCTTTGTTTCACATTGACGACAGCGGCAGTGCTTTCAGTCTCTGTTTCGAAGGAAGCATGTCATCTCCTCTTCAAGAATGTATTTTTGCAATAAGTGCAATTATTTTGAGGATTTCAGGAGGTAAAATAGGAGGAGGATGCTAGTGAGGTTCTTGTGCTCTCCTGAGGGCACCCACGTTTGGCTACTGTTAGAGACCAGATACTGGGGTTGGGTTCAGTCTGTAATGAGGCAGGGAACTAAGAAGTAAAAGCGTCTCTCATGGCAAATATCTGCATAGTCTGGACCCTGCACACAATGCTGCAATAAAAACAAATCCAGAGCATTAAAGAGGTATTGAATAAAGAGGGTGTTGTATTTCGTTTCACCAAGACTGCATCTGCAAATTCCAGTTCCATGTGGCTTAGCAGTACGTCAGACATTTCACATGGACTCGTTCCAACACGGAGTGCCAGCAGGTGCCCAGCTGTTAACAGTATGTAGCTTTCTGCTCTCCTGCAGGTACTGGCTAAAAACTTGGTCAACAATTTTCAAGGGAAAATCAAGCTTTTGCTCTTTTGTTTGCTTGTTCGTTTTCAGGTTGAACATGAGTTGAAGAAAAATCAACAGTTTTCTGTATTTGTTTTTTTTTTTTTAATTCTGAAAAAACTTCTTGATTACAATTCAGGTATTGATTTAGAGCTCTGGCACATATGCAGCTTTTTTTTGGTAAATTTCCTTGTAAAAACGTGAAATAAACTCATAAATGAACTATGGATATTTGGTAACTCTGCTGAAGAACTCTTATTCTGTAGAAAACATTTGTACGAGCATAAATGAATGGCATAATTATTTCTGACCTTTGTCTCATGATCACTGTTTGACCTTTGTCCTATTAATGAAATGAGAAGTGCTTTACTTAGGCAAGTGTGATGGCTGATTAAAATCAAGCAAACAAAAACCCTTGAAGTGTGTTTCACAACAGTTAGCATACTACTATAATTGTAATATACTACAGGAGATAGCTTATTTAATTGTGAAAGCCAGAAAACATATTTTTCCCCTGATGCATAGCATCAAACAACACATATTAGTCTTTCATCGTCTATACTGCTAAAATCTAAAAAACCACAAGTGTTACAATTCAGGAAAATAATGAAATTGGGCAATTAGTTTCTTCACCATTAGCTCCGCTGTCCTCATTAATTTTCCATCTTCCCATTTACAGTGGTAGCTAAGGCTTCTTAGAGTCTGAGGTTGTTCGTGAAATTTAGGGCTCACTTGTTTTTTTAGCGATGGTTTCTAGTGATTTTAACTCAGCTGTGATTACGCTCAAGGAGTATAGCAACCTAGAGAAACTCCATGTGTTTGTAATATTCTACATACCTGATGGTTCCTCTGATTTATTTTGGTGTAAACACATTGACTTGAATTATTCCTGCTTGATATGTTTAAATAGAGCAAAGAATCAGACTGTACATAGCTTTTGAGCTTGTTCATATGAGAATCAACTTCTTTTATCTATAGATCACATGGAAATAATGAGAATTCAAAAAAAAAATAAAAATGCTAAAATAGGGAACTAGATACTGAACCAGGAGGACGTTTAACTGTGAGAAAAACTAATGTGACACATCACTCTTTTATTCTGCACGACACTGGCCTTATTAATCAGACAAGCAAGCTTTGAAAACAAACAAACGTCCAAACAAAGAATTGCAGAGATAAAGCAAAGCACCCGTTTTCCATTTAGATTCTCTGACACAGCATGAAAACAAACTGGGCAAGGATTAATAAATGATCCCCAGATACGTCACTGAAGAGTCTTGTCTGGGCTGCAAATAAAACCAGCCATATCATGCATACCTTTATATGTTCATTAATGGATCACAGTTCTTCTTTTGATATAATCGGGACAACTGGGCAAGATGCTTAACAAATCAACTTTTGTTTGGTCAAAGTTTTAATCTTCTCTATGGTTGCTGGATCAGCAGGGTTTTTGTTGCTCCTTCTGCTGTGTGTGGGTGTTTCTTTTCAGTTTTGTTGTTGTTGTTGGTTTTTTTTTTTTTTTTTTCAACCTAGGAATTGGCTTGAACTGGAGGAGAAGAGCTACCAGATAAGAAGTCTTCAGCTAATATAGTTTGTACTCGATCTGTCTTTATGGCTAAAGTTTTCCATTTTTCTCTTCCCTTTGCTTTGGGGTAGTGCCTGTCAGAGCACCAGCTGTGTTGTGGACAGCAGTGTTGATGCAAGTTGCCTTGCATAATGCAGACCGTTGTCTAGCAAGTTGCTGCACACTCAGCAGCCCAAGGAGACATGCAAATGCTCAGGAACACACACAGAGGTCTTCCACTTACCTGAGAGGAGAAGGCTCTTGGACTACTGCTTTGCCACAAGCTGTTGTATGACCTACGGAAAGTTACTTTTCCTCTGTGCTTCTTGTTTTCCCTCTCAATTGTATAGGTGATTCCTAAGCTATCTGGGGAGCAGGCTGGGGACAACCTAACGAGACAAGACTCCTGTTACCTGCCTCTAAGTGCTGCAGATAGCTGGTACAGCTTGTGCCAATGTGAACAATTAGAAGAGGGAAGGTAATTAGATACGTTGTTGCCCCTGCAGGTGTAAAATAGACACCTCTAAGTTTCTAGAGACTGTTTTTTTTATTATTATTGAGTTTGATTTAAGTGTGATTGCTACAAAAGCTACATAGCTCATTCCTTAGTCTTACCACAACGGTGCCAAAACTACGGCTGTCTCTGAACGAAGGAAGTCCAGCTCATATTTTTCAAAGTCCCTCCAGTGATTCAAGGGAACAAATGAGGCTAGGTCCAGTGAGAGACCCTGCCTGGTCTGGAGGGGTTACACCCCTCCCACAGAGCATAATGTATGTCTGAGTGCATGATGTAATGCTGCAGGGAGGGTTGCAGTGATCCCCCATTCCCTCTCTGGAGCTAGCAAATGTTTCGTACGAATGTGAGAGATAGCTTTAACAGCAAAGCCTCAGGTTGTTTGATTATTATAGGTGTTAAGCACTTAAAACCTCCAGCAACATGTAGAGAACAGTTTACATAAAGCACATTGCTGGGACTCTGTGCTTGCCTGGTTTTGAAGCATTCCTCTCTGGGAAGGGGTTTCCTCCCAGTTCAGTCTTTGCCTATTTTATTTCACGGTAGGAAACGCACTCTACACTAAGAGTGTTACAACAAGAGATTGGGGAGTTTGTGATGCTGAAATGTCCTGAGGACAACAGCTAAAATGTTGCTTTGCCCACTACTTCAGTGGCTGACCAGCAATTAATTTGTTGAGCACCAGCATTATTTTCCACAACATAGGACACGAAACAAAATACAGCTCTTGCCCCTGTTGTGAAGAGTTGAGTGTTTTGAAGACAGTGAGTACCATATAGTAGTAGCAAAAAGGAATTGCAGGATTGATCTGGTTCATGGTAAACCGGCAATACCTGTTACACATGAAAGGTAGGTGACCAGAAAACAGATTATATTATGCAGACATCTCTTTTTCTGTTGGGGACCTACGCTGACTGTGATGCCAGATGCACAAATCTTGACTTCTCTGTTGAGCTACTAATCCCTTTTTTTGTTCATTTTTTACACGTTAGCTGATGGTGTGGCGGTCAGGATTCTGAAATATGATTGAGGTGCTCTTAGAAAGAGAAATTATGTTTTGGTTACAGAGTGACCTGATTTGTTTTCCTTCGTTGTTATCTTTTAGAAAGGACTTGGAAAATCAGAATTATTGGATAAAAAATGCCTGGAAATGGCAAAGCTTTCCTATTGCTCTACTGACAGTGATTCCATGTATATTTGTGAAGCATGTCCTCACAGACAGTAAGTAGTTTTTACATGCCCCACAGAAACGTTATTTCATTTTTTAGACAGCTCTTATATTGGTTTATCTGAAGCTAGGGCGTTGTCCAGGGTCGTTCCGAA
>CM021735.1:1289695-1469695 GCA_011075105.1 Heteronetta atricapilla | reverse complement strand
CAACACAGAGCATGCAGCACTCCTGTGGCTAATGAATTCTAAAGCAAAGCCAGGAGCTGGAAACATGCAGAAACTCCCCACTGCAGGGATCTTTAGCACCATTGTGTGCCTCTGTAGCTGAGACAATGGGAACAATTTTATGCTAATCAGCGGAAATAAAATGCAACATTTTGGTACAAGAGAAATTAGCTGACACCAGCACTTGAACTTTTCTAAGCAGAAGTCTTGGTTTGTGGGTTATCAACGTGGATAGTGCTATAAGGCACTTCAAACCCAATGCAAGTTCTGGCAGCTAGAACGTGTGTGACTTGTTTATTTTCCTTTTTTATTTTGTATTTTTTTGCCTTTTGTCTTTAGTGTCCTAAGGGGTATAAACTAAACTTCTTTGCAATAAAGTATTTCTCCTTTGGGTGGAAGGATCTACTACTTTCACACGTTTAGGTTAAATGTCCCGATTAAAGGTACTTAAAAGTGATTGATAATACGTCCTCAGAAAACAAATACAAAATCAGAGGCAGTGGCAGAGAGAGGTCAAAGGCAAAGGGCTGGTGGAGGTGAATTCGGTCAAGGAATAGGGATGATAGGCAGAGGAGGCTGCATGAATGTGTGTGTGTAGGGATGTGTTCTGGGGAAAACTTTCTGTTGGATTGCCTGTCTGCGTTTTCAGACCATTCTGCTGCCATACCAGAGCCTTTTCCAGACTTCTTTACATAACTCCTGGATAATACACGTGAAAACATGTTAAATCAATACTGTACATCATTGTGCTATCTTGCATACCGAACACTGTATTGCCATTTAGGAAAAAAAAATGACATAGAATTTTTCCTTGCAATTAAATTTCTGCTGCTTAAAGTAATAGCAAAATGAGATAGGCAAGTCAAGGTGTTGCTTGTTACGGTTTTATATAAGCATGCTGCTCTAATTGGGAGTCGAATTATGACTTTGGGAGGCAAGTTAGGCGGGAACTGTGGGCTAGATGCACTGGATTGGAATGAGAATGAAGTCAAATACGGCTGTTTAAATCGTAGATCTGATGAGGGTCTCACAGTGAGGATTCTGAGAAAGAGGATTTTCAGTGAGAGAGCAGACCCCAAGGGGAAGACATACAGCTTCAGTGAAATTACTGGATGCAGAGTTCTGCTTTTCACGGTCCAGACACATAAATCGAACTGTGGAGTTACTTTGGATGTAGATGTAGAAACATGGAATGAGGCAGTACCTTTGATTAAAGAAGTTATTCACTGTCTCTGTGAAACTGATACAATGGGTCTGTCTCTGTGGTAAATACTGTTTGTCTAACAAAGCTTTTCTTGGATAATTTGCATTAGCTTGTGCTGAAGTATTTACTGCTACTTGCGATTTTTAGTAGCCCAAATACTGCAAAAGTGCTCTGATTATATGGTAATAAATTTTATCTCAGTGTCCAAATGAGTGCAGATGTTCAGCCACTAGTCTTGCATCTCATCCATTAGAAATATCTGAAATAGCTTTTCATAATGAAAGCTTTTTTTTAAGGCAAAAATAAAGGCTGTCTGAGAAGAACGACAGAGGGAGAAAGCAGCCTGCAATACCAGCATCACAAAATATACTACAACTGGTTGGAGAGCAATCTTAAAATATATGCAGCATTTGTACATAGTCCACACTACTAAAAGGTCCTTTTTGTTTGTTTGTTTGTTTCTTGTTTTTTGTTCCCAAGGTAGCCGTAACTATTCTTTATTATTTTGTGAATAAAATGTGAAATATTTAAATTGACAAGCTAAAGGAAAAAAACAAAACAAACCACCATAAGCTTTGGATGCTCTCCACAGTAAAAGTGATTTCTAAAAGTCTATTTTATCAAAAACATGCTTTCAAGCTACTTGGCCAATGTGCACGTCACGAAAAAGACACTTTGTAGACACTAACATAGAAAAAAATTGACTGCACTAGCAAGTAACTATACGTGAAGTCAAACTTTGTGTTCCACGTTTGATAAATTCTGAGTATGAGAATATTTATATCTAGACTGTAAGCCAACCTGGGTTTTGCAAGACTGTAGTTATGATAGTTTAAAGATATTTTTAGATATTGATATAAATATATATATATATATATATATATTTACATGCACATATAAAAAAACCATGAACTTTGGAAATGCCTGACCCTAGGACACACACCATACCAGGTACAAGTATACTATACTATTGGAGATAACACCTCTCAGATGAGAAATACTTATATTGTGGTCTGTGGGGTTATTAAAGACCATGTTTTCCCTTTTTGTCTATTAAATATATTAATCATTTCTATCTAACTATTTCTCAAGTGAAATCTTTATTTTATTGCTGCTTCAGCTGACCTGTTCAGGCTCAGGATTTTATTCCATATGCAAGTGACTCTAAATTCTTTCAGGGAGGGACTCTCTTTGCGGCTCAGATAGCCTTGGGTGCTGATGTGATGGACGTATTATGTGAAAAATATTTCTCACAATCCAAATGAGGTAAATAGAATCAGAGGTAAGAAGCAGGAAATATGTTCAAGTTTACTTTTTTATATTGTGAAATTAATGCTACTGAAACTTCTTGTAACCTGCCCAAGCACATTAAGGATTAAACCTTCAGGTTTAAACTTCCATGAATCCCTTAAGAAATTAAGAATTTTGTATGTACCAGTGAGTACAATGCTTTTTGGATCTTGGATTTCTTAGTAGAGATGCTTTAAAATTTAGTTTATTTCTTTAGACAAATTGCTCATATTTTTCATTCACCTCACACGAAACCTAACTCAATAATCAGAATGGTATTTATGAAACTTACCACATCCTCATTCTTCCTACTCTCCTAAATCTCACTGAAAGAAATGAAAAACGAACCCTTTCGTGCTTGCTGTTGCACAAAGCTATGCAAAGTCTGTGTGCGTGATAGGTGTAACGGTTTGAGCTTTGACTTTCTGGGGTGGTGAGTTCAGTTGTCCCCATTTCTGTTCTACGTTGCACCAAAATCTTTCTGGCCCAGAACTTTATGCAAATTGACAAAATTACACCTTGTCTTCCTAATGTCTGAATTTTGCCTTGTGGTCCACGTTTTCTAAATATAACATGTAGAAGGAGCAGAGCAAGGAGAGTTGCAAGAGAATCATGAGGTCAGAAAGTGAAAAGAATGTGGAGCTTCCACATTGCACCAGGTTTAAACTAAATGCAGCCATCCCTGCTTTCTGCCATTGTCTTCTGTCTTGCTCCTGAGGCAGTTTGAGTTTGTTTGAACCTGGTCCATCACACAAATAAAGACAGCCCTCCTATGTTAAAGAGTTGTCGAGTAACTGCTTGCTGCTTCTAACCATGTAGCGGAGAAGAACTGAGCTCTGCTGGCCTCCTTCCCCCGGCATAAAAAGGGGTGGATGTGGGTATGTAAAAATACATGCACATGGACCTTCTGCATCCTGCTTTGTCGGCACTTTACACGCTAATACGCTCCTGTCTATCTCAGTGTCCTGCAGTCAGGACCAAGGGAAGCTGTGAAATAAATACGGGACTGAGAAGTTTTTTGCTTGTGCTTGCGGTGATTTAGAAGCCTTTACTAGTCCAACAGCAGAACCTAGATGAGGACTTTCTTGTGTTGGTTCACTACATTATTACAACTTTCTTTCATAAAAATGGGCTGCAGAAAATAGATGAAGAGTATTTATCCTATCTAAGACTGATGTTTGCGTTATACAGAGAAACTGCAGAGCAATAGCTTGGAGAAGAATCTCTTTTGACTTAGAGATATCAAAATACGTTACGTATCATTCTTTTCAGGGTTACTTCAGGCTTCAGAAGAATTGCCACTTTTGCAGTCAAATCCAAGTAACATCTGCTCTATGCAACCAGTCAATATTGTGGAAAAGTTCAAAGAATGAAGATCATTAGTAGTGTCAGCTTTACAACCAGAAGGTAATGGCGTTAAAGTGAGCAAGTATAATAACCAACAATACCAGGCTCATTAACCAGTGATTTATCATGATGAAAAGACCTGTTTAACCTTTAGTCTTCACATGCTTTCTGTTTTTAACAAAAAGACCTATTATTTCTAGTTGTCAAGTGATAATTTGTGGGTTGTTAAAGGGATGTATTAAATTATACTTTAAACGATTATACACAATTACACAAATAGTACATTTGCATTAGGGTAAGTGGAAGATGAGATTTTTTTTCCCTCTCCTGTTAATTTTGTTCAGTCACTTGGAAACTAAAATGAAGGCATTATATATATTGAGGGTATCAATACGTAACTTTCAAGCAAGTTAAATCAATTCTGATGTATGCTCGAAGTGATAACTGCTTCACAGAAGCAGCAAAATCCACAAAATATTTTGAGGGCTGCATATGCTAGTGCAGGAAACTTGTTATTGCCTCTGAATAAATAGGTGCCTGTAGCTGACAGTCTTGGAAAATCGTGTTTCCTTCATCCGTCTGCTAGGATATTTCACTAGTTTAATTCAATTTTTCTTGGAAAGGAAACACTGCTGATTCTAGACAGCTTTGCCTGTTGCCATTTAACCTTATCTACAGCAAATCTGCCAGTACAGTTTATTCTGACCTACAACATCTGTGCCTTACCAGCAATAAGTCTCTCTGAAAATGTCAATTGTGACAAATTGGGCCAAAAGGTATTGTGGCTTTTGTGATGTAGACAAACTCCCATCAAGGATTGGAAAGACCAAGAGGCTCGTTTCAGATCTCATTAGATCATTTGCGATCTGATTCAGGTTGCAGGTCGCTTGGAGCACTGTGTCATCTACTGTCTAGTTTCCCACTTCTTCTATTTAACCATTTTGTTCTCTCTCCTTAGCATAATATAAGGATTAGTTCTTAACTGATTCAGTAGTTCTTCACATATGTCTGTAGACGAAGAGATGCTAGAGGCATAAACTAACATGCAAGAGCAGGTAAAATATAGTGATTGTGGACTCCACAGCTGTTTTTACAACTATCTTTTGAATGTTGTACACAGTTTGTACTGAAAATTCACATACACATTGAATAAAACTAGTCAGCTTTTAAGGAGTTAGTAGTAACAATACTGTTTTTTTTAATGTGGTAGTAGAGATACCATATACAATATTCAAAATGAACGATGCAAAATCTTTTTCTAATGTTTGAAGTGTTTTTTTAAAGGTTTTCCTGATTTTTACAATGGGAAGGCAGTGCAGTAATTTACAGTCACTACCATATTTGTGACAGAGTTTTTCTGAAGAAGGTATGCAATCAATATCTTTGAAATGAGCAGAGATGTAGGACATGTTATCTCAAGATATATTACCATAGTCTTTGAGACAATATTGAGAGATCTAAATAAGTAAGTATCCTCTTCCTCTGCCTCTGTACAGTACTAAAATATTTATCTTTTTCCTGCTGTGAAAAATGTTTTAGAAGATTTTTTGGGTGGGTGGGGAACAAAACTCCGAGTGTTTCATTTTTGGTGATACATATCCTGATT
This sequence comes from Heteronetta atricapilla, assembly GCA_011075105.1. NCBI lineage: Eukaryota > Metazoa > Chordata > Aves > Anseriformes > Anatidae > Heteronetta > Heteronetta atricapilla. The sequence continues at coordinate 1,464,230 of CM021735.1, read as the reverse complement.
TCCTTAGTTACCATTTTAGGTCCAGAGAAATTTTTTGTGTTGTGTAACTGTTAACCAATTTTGCTGCAAAATAGTCTTGGTCATCAAGAAACTGTTTGAAATGCTTGCTGCATTTGAGAAACAATTTTCAATGAAAATAAGCCTTGGTGATCTCTTTTGATCCATCATTATGTGACAGAATACTTATTCAGATTTTTTGATTTTTTTTGTTATTTATTAATCCAGATTTTTCAGTATTCTCCTTGGTATGGGAAGAAGCAAATCCTTGTCTCCCTTCTACATAGTGACTGCCCTAAGCACCATGGTGTAAAACAATAGAGAAGGCAGGGGAGAGGAGGTGAGCTTCCCTTCTTTCTTGTAGGTGGTGTTTCACTGTATTAAATGAATGTTCAGCGAGATAGGAAATGTAAAATAAGAATTGTTGAGCCTCATGATTCCCTGAGCCTCACTGGTCTCAGAGAATAGATACTTTGGATGCCAGCTTCAAAGGACCATTGACTTTTTAATGCATAATGGAATTGCATTAATATGAGCATTTGGCAATCACAGGTTATCCATATCATCATATTGCTTGGTAGTTGTAGTGCTTTCTTTAGAAGGTTTTCAGGGCCTTTCAAGAAAAGGAAGAATTTAAACTGAGTCTGAGTGACCTAACCACCTGGTAACCGAAGGGGCTGTAGACATATACCAGCATTTCTCTCAACACAACCTTTCCCTTCTGTCATCTCCCCCTCCACTCCCCCCCTTCTTAAAGTAAGTGAATAAATAAATATTATTCTGAAATATTTCATTTTATCTCTGAATATACGTATATATATATTTAATGAAGAAGCTAATAAAAATCTAAACTGTACTCTTTGTATCAGTTGAACTGAAAAGTCAGTTACTTGCTTATTTGAGAGGATCAGGCTCCTAGCAGAAAAGCTTTTAGTATGAGGAATTCTTGGTCCTTTCCCAGCAGTTCCGTAGTAAATGTGGATCCTTTCTTCCTTGGGCAGAAGTCCCCGATTTCTTTGGTTGCTGCAGGACTCAGCAGTTTGGGCGAAATTCATGCCCCACAGAAATTTTGCAGGAGCAGGGTCACAGCTTTTGTCTTTCCTTTGCAGTTTGATAGTGAGGGGGGGGGGGGGAACAGGAAACACAAGTCCTCAAAGGAGAGAAAGAAGCCAACTTTTATCTTTTTTTTTTTTTTCTATTTTTTATTTTTCTTTCTCTCTCTTTTATTTTTTTTTTCTGTGCAGTTGTAAGATTTGAGTGATTGACTACAAGATGTTAAAAAAAAAAGAGGGGGGTGGAGGGATTTCTCTCCCTTGGTTTGCAGTTTTGCCCGAATCAGAGCTTTTATTACATTTTTGCCTGTGGAAAGGAACTCAAGATGCAAATAGGAATAAGCATAAATTTATTTTCCTTTGAAAATGTGGAAAATGATCAAATCTTCTGCTTGAAAAAATTGTGAATGGTCCAGTTAACCAATCCTTACAGAGAGGATGAAAAAAAGCAAACTAGAAGAATTTGGCAAGTTTGGCTTTTGCATGCAAGTATTGTAGTGCTCTGGTGGTGATACCAGGTGAGTTTTGCAGCTGTAAGAAATATTTGCTCTTTCTGGGTTCAGTTTTGTGAGTTCCCGAGTGTCCTGTCTCTCATGGACCAGGCTGTTTCAGGGTACGTTATCTCAGAGATAACCCACATGTTGGAGTGCTTTCCTAAATCTGGGTTGAAATAAGCACCACTGAAGCCTGTGAGGAATTGTGATGAGAAGCAGCATGGTGCCTGCAGTGAGATGACTCAGAAACTAGAATGTGCTTGAAGCATCATCTGGACTTGTCTTCGGGGCTATCTATCCGGTTAGATGGATTTCTAATCATTTTGCAACACTGAAAAATGGATATTGTATGCTTATTCAGAAAACAAAACAAAACAAAACAAAACACACAAATTACAGGAGTTATTTTGTTAGGTTGTTTTCAGTCTTACTTGCTCTAATAAGCCAGAAATGTACCATAAACACATTTCTTTAGTAGTAACCCCCCCCCCCCCGAAAATAAAAAAGATGGATATATGTGAAAGATGCATAGTGCAACTGCTTTGAAAGAGGGTTTAAAAGCAGCCCAGAGATATGGCCAGAATGGGCTCCGCGGCTTGGCACATCGCGTGATGTATATCTACATACACATTAAAATGCACTCAGTCTCAGAACGGGCTTTCTGCACTGCTTCTACCCCACTACCCCCCTATTCTGTGCTGCCTAACAAAAGGTTTTCAACAAAAGAAATTCTTCCTGGTTTGTAAAACAGTTGTGTAAAACTTGGACTGTAAAGCCACAGTTGACTGCTTTAATGTGGAACAGTTGGGAGGGTGGGGAATCACTGGCAGGTTGGGACAGGACACAGCAATGGTGCCCCTATTCTGTTGAGGGTCTACTTAGTCACACCACCTGCTCCCCCTATTCTTTCAAAGGCAAACCAGTCACGACAGTATGAACAGACGGATGTTTAGCCTCAATACCTTGGACACACAGCACCAGACGGAGCAAGGGGAGTTAAGAAAAGATAAATTAAGTGATCAATAAAGATAAGGGACCTGTTTAGCAGTAAATGGTGGGGACAGAGCCGGCAGAACAAGGGGTGAATGTGTGTTAAATAATGCAAGTGTGTGTTCAGCTAAACTCAAACTTTTCAAATCCATGTATTGTTCTCCAAAAAGCCTTTTTTTTTTTTTTCTTTTTTTCTTTTTTTCTCCAGCATTGGTTAATTGTGCTTTAGGTAGTTGCAGTACAATGTCTGCAGGCTCAGACAAGCTCCCCAGACTCACATCTCCTCGAAGTCAGCTGCACTCTTTGGCACTCGGCTTGAGTGCAAGGAAAGGGAAGAGAAAGGGGTCTGTGACTGGGGTTGAGTCAGTGACCTCTTTGCACCTCCTATCTTCCCTTTAGAAGGGAAAGTATAGTAAGGAGCAATGAAGTTCTGACAGAGAATAAATAAGTGTTTTGACAGGTGATTGACAGGTAAATGATCCAAAACCATGGGCTTATTCTAACTGGCTATCACACTCTCTGTCTCAAGGGCACTCCTCTTGTTCCGTCCTTCTGCTTAGCAAAGTCAAGGTCTTGACTTCAGGGTTAGACTTCAAAGCGTGACTGTAGTTTAATAGCAAGCAATGAAATCAACCTACAGTGTTGATTCACCTTCAGGGTTAAAAAGCATTCAGGTGAATAGCTGAAGAAAGCCGTGTAGTTTTAGGTACCAGTGGTCTGCTCCCCAGAAGAGGTTCTTCCAATCGTTGGTGCCTACAAAAGAAGCTAACAATATAGAGGACCACACATAGCCCAAAAGAGAGTTGCTTGGGGTTATGAGAACATCTCCTGTTCTCCGCTAATGGCCCCCCTGAAAGAGGTTCTTTATTCTCTGAGAGATTCGATGCTGAGGCAATAAAACCCGCTACCGTGCTGCAAATGTTGGTGTGTGTTTCTGTGCTTCAGTTACTCTGTGGCAGTAGCATGAAAAGGAGAAGCTACCTGGCATTTAGCAGGGAGAATGCTGGAGTAACTGTAGTAACAGGAAGGTGATAGGATGTGTTGTAAGATTATAACATTGCTGCTCTCAGGGCACTTGCTTTGTGTTTTCAGACCACCAGAATCACTCACTAATTCTGGAAACTGCACTTAGTAATAATTTTGAAGTGTCAGCAAGCACCAGGTTCAGTGGGCTAGGACCCTGTGGCTGTCACAGCTATTACGTTGTGGTTCAAACAAAAATGACTTACCTGTTCCAGACTTGTTGCAAGAAAGGAGTGATTGGAAAAACTGTCAACTGCCAGTTTCCCACAGTTAACTGGACTGTCAAAATAAAGAGGTATGTGTGTGATGGACCTTCTGTGTCATAGGTAGTATCAGGAAAAAAAGCTAGTCACCTGTTTCCAAGAGTTTTTGATTGTGGTTTGACAATTCATTTTTCGCATCCACATGAAAAAATCTGCTGATAAGAAGCTGTGGCCTGACAGGGTGGTCCTGAGCCCATACTGAATGAGCTTTAAACCTCCAAGAATTGTCCTCTTACAAGCACTCTTATCAAGTTGACTGATATAGCTACCTTTTCTGCTTGTTGTTATCCTAATATGGTTCAAGACATTGTAATTCTCTTCAAATTATTAATTGCCAGACCATGTTAGACTCTCCTGATTGCACTTCATCAAGTAGATCTTATGGGTCCTCTGGCATCAGCTCCCAGTCTTTGTCGTTTTATTTGTGTATAATGCTAAAGCAATGAAATTGTACAAGAAATAGAAAAGTACTTTGAGGTTTTATGGTGACACTCACCAAAATATCCCAGAAAGTGAACTTTGCCTTGAAGTGGTGTGATGGGATATGAAGCCACTTTTTGTGTTACAGAGTTACATAGTAGTCCATTCCTTTTCACTATGTAAAAGCAAACTCAGAGCCCTAAAAGTCATTTCTGGGGACTGTCACTAAAGGGATGGGGAGAAACAGTCAACTCAAAAAGAAGAATTTAATGAGCCACGGGGATTTGGTGATGGCTTGAAAGTGAAGCTGAGCTTCAGCTGTTCTCTCTAGTGTCATCCTGAACTGACACTTTGATTTTTCTTTTAGAGCTGAAATGATTCTCACTGAGTGACCTCCCCAGCTGATCCTGAGCAGCTGCGGGGACTTGGGCAGTGGGAACACCCTTCCTGCAGGGAGGGAGGCCAGCACAGCTGCACGCAGGCAGCTGTCAGCCTTGGGTGGCTCTCATCACTCAGTGAAGATGGAGGTGCCCTCCACAAACTGTCCCAGCACTTCATGTTGCAACACATGCCTCCAGCCACCCTACTTGTCTCCCTGTGAACCATTCATGAAAATAAGATGCAAGTCTGTGGAAACACTGGCTGGCTCAGACGAGGAGTTTTCCTGTGCCACCAGTAGTGTGCTGTCACAGCCTTTCTCTGTTGGTCGCACCAGCTGCTGTGGGTTGCAATGTAAGACAGCTGTTTGAAGGCTCTGAGTGGAGCAAGGGCCCTTGATTTTCACCATACACAGGTTTTACTGATAATGAGAATTCCAGCATAAGGACAGAAAATGAGAGTAACCCAGAGAATGAACCTTTTTCATGGGAGCTGTGAGCTGCACTAGGGGTGCCTGGGTATCTGCAGTAGTGATGGAAAGCTGAGTAAGTGCTTGGAATTGCTGCACTGCCTGGGGGAATTAATGGTTCTGGACCCATGTCCTTGATGCTGCTCCCTTGTCTTCTCCACCTAAACAGTTTTCCCCTTCATGAGGCAGCAGAGCTTTCTTTTCATGTGAGTTCCTTGGTGGCCCACAGTTGTAGGGCTCAGCCATGCCTGAAGATGTGTTTAGATGGGATTTGGTAACATACCTTCCCTGCTTGCTTTTTGAATGTTTGTTCCTGGGGAGCTGGGGAATAAAGTGAGAGGGTATGAAAAAAAGAGTGTGGGGAGTGAGAGATACAAATGGTTGCTTCCAGTGCTGTGCTGCAGCAGTGCTTGAAAATGGGATGGTGATGCTGACTAGAAACAGAAAGTGAATTGTGGATGCTGGCAGAAATGAAAAATATTAGCAAATAGCTTAATGCAAAATGTTTCTAAAATGCCTAAAACTGATTTCAGTCTTCATACAGGAAGGTTCTGTACTTGACTCTGTTGTTATTCACAAGGGACGCAGTCTGTGGCAAAGCCCAGGATTGAAAGTCTCTGCAACGAGGTTTCTTTCACGCCGTTGGGGTGAATTAAATGGACAGAGAGGCAACAGCTCTGTGTGTCAGGCCCTTCTGATTTCGGGCTCGGGCCATGTTAAGTATAAGCATGCAGTGAGGATGGTTTTCGTTCTTTCCAGTCATCAGTGTTGAGATGTCTGTATTGGTGCTAAATAAAAGTGGCAGGAAAATGTCCCATGCCGGCAGTCCACTGCCAGTGCTGTAGTGAGTGTGGGTTGGCTGAATACTGGTGCTCTGCTAGGACCTGATGTGTGCTGATACAGAGTGATTTCAGCAGCAGGCAACTGCCGCCTGCTTTGTGCAGCAAGAATGTAATCTAACCACAACCCCAAACCCCACACAACAGCTCCCTGCTTTGGTAATTACCTTGCTACGTTCTGTGATTAATAATTTACATCTGTGGGATTATCGTTCATGAGCTTGGCAAGAAAGCTGTTTATTTTTATGAAATATTTTACAATTCCAGCTCTGAGAATGGCATGGTGCATTAGTGTTGGTACATCAGCTAAATGTGCACACGGCATCATAAGATGATTCAAGCAAACAACTGGGAGCATTATTATGCGCTCTGGAATTCACCACAGCGCAGCCACAGCACAATTTGCTTGGCAGCCTTCTCCTACAGCTTATTGCAGTCATTTTACAGGGCCATGGGTCTTTTTTCCACATAGAGTCAGCTTGGTAGCAAGATGTATCCCATGAATGAAGTGTGTGACTCATAATAGTCAGAATAAACAATTCCAAATGCATTATGAATTCTTAGCAAAGATGTGTTGAAGACAGGCAGAACTTCCTTTGCTCCAGAACACAAAGAACACCCTTGTTTCCCCTAAGTCATTTAATTAGTGTAAATAGTTTGTTTTCCTGAACTCACTAAAGTACGCATTCTGGATTTCAGCTTTTCCTTTCTGGAAAGGTACAGCCCTAATTAGGGGTCTGAGGCCTTCCTCTCATGAGGTGGCTGGTCTCTGCAGGCAGCGTCCTGTTGCTCAGGCTCTTTCTGAAGCTATTAAGTACTTTTGCATTAAAGTGTCTTGCCAGAGCACTCTATCATTCACAGCCTGCTGACTTAACTCTTCCTTTCTACTACCTCGCTTAGCATGGTGTGAGTGCTGCTCTGCTGTCTGTGAGCTGGATCAAAGCATTGATCCATGGACATCTAAGCGAACCCCACGCCTCAGCTCCCCAGGTTTCCTTAGAGTTGGATCAATTCCTTGATCCAGCCGAACACCCAAGTGCGAGAGCCAGAAGCTGGGGGAGTGTGATGTGAGGGGTGAGCTGGAGCAGGAGCAAGCTGCAGCCAGGTGGGTTAAGGCAGTGGTGAGACCGCAGGTGGCCGTGGCGAGCTCTGCCAGCTCTCTGTGTCATGTCTTAGCTCCGTTCTAATGACTCCGTTCTCTTGTCCAAATCCAACTTCTCACAAGAATTTCACCTAAAGTTTAGCTAGCTGTCTTGTCTGGAGGTAGACCTGCAGGAGTGGAAGTCTCACAGCCTGAGGTCCTGGGTGCTGAGGCTGTGGGACCAGGAGCCACAGGAGTAATGCTCACATGAATAGAAGGCCATGAGACCACAGCCTGTGGGAGCTGAAACATGGGGACTGGAGGCTATTGGAGATGAGGCCAGGGTATTGGAGGCCATAGGAAGGGAGGACAGGGTGTTGAAGGTTAGGAAAGCTGAGACCGTGAGAATGGAGGCCACAGGACCAGAGGCTGTGGAGGTGGAGAACATACAAATCAAGCGTAAGGGAGCTGAGGTCACAGGCCTGGAGGCTGCAGGGTTTGAGGCTAGGGACTGGAGTTCAGAGGATCAGAGGCAATGAGGGCCAGGCACACAGCAGTGGAGGCCACAGGACCGGAGGCCATGGAAATTGAAGACATGGGATGGGCAAAGGCCATGGGACCACATTCCATGGGACTGGGGGCTACAGGAGTGGGAGGAGGAGACCAGAGGTCACGGAATGGGAGAGCATGGGGCTGGAGGTTACAAGAGTGTGGGAGCTGAGGCCACATCTACCATGTGTTTCATATTCTGCAGTATAATCAGCTATAATTCAAGAGGTTATATTATTTCACTAAAAGCTGTATAATAATCCCAAGTGGGATTTTTGTAGGCAATGTCTTCTAAAAACACAGGGGCTTACTTAATGCTCTCTCTTTATGTAATCCACAAAGAGATGTCAGTCAGCTAACAGTTCAACTGGCTTCTTTATGCTGTCGCTTGCACTGAGATGTTTAGATAGTAATTTGGAGTAAGTGGTTAAAACATGCCTGAGCATTTGCTCTTATATAAAGAAATGAGAAGGATATTTTTATTTAAGCTTGAATCTCTGTGTGTATTAACATGATAAAGCCACAAAGTCTGTGAATTCCTGGAAGAGTTCCTCTTGCAAGACAGGAGCATCAGTCTGGAAGAGACAGAGCCAACCCCAGAGTCTGGTTGCAGTCTCGCCTGGTGTTGCAGTAGGTGCACAATGTGTCTGACTCCAGCACAGCATGACTGGCTCAAGGAGCATTTACCTTCTCAGTGACCGTTCTGTTAGGGCAGTGAATGTAGTTGTTGGGGCTACGTTATAAACCCAAACACTAAAATAACCGGAATGAAAAGTAAACTTTTCCTGGGGGAATGAGAGGTAGGAGGGGAACTTCTAAAGCTCCCTTGTCCTTTGGAGCCGGGACCTTACGGGATTCCCCCAGCAGCAACACGGAGCAGAACACCTAAGGAGCTGTTGTAACAGCTACAGCTCGCCCCAGCGCAGCCTTATTCCTCTTTGTCACTAGTCCTGGCTGAGCTTGCATTTTGGGAAACATAATATTTAGACAAATGTGCATTGTCCTTTCAGTAGCGGTTTGGCAACCACTGCCTTTCATTAATCATCCACACGGTGTAGCAGTGACCTGATTTCCCACAGCCGTGGGGTCGGGCTGTGTGTTATGGACAGCGTTACCCTGCAGGCAAAACCGGAGTTGTCAGAGCTGCTGCAGAGGACCTGGCTGGCTGCGTGTGCCTGCTGCAAGAAGGAGAGAGTAGGAAGAAAGGAAAGGAAGGGTGCTGCCACAGAGGGAGGCAAGTGGTCACTTGGAGAAGCTGCTGGTACCTTGCATAGCTTCCTGAGATCTCCACGGCATCAAAGGCGGTCTGCCCAAGTCCTCCCATCTAGCTAGGGATGTGTGGCAGCCATAAATGAGAAGTGGGCAAATCCATGGGGAACTGCTTGTTTCTGAAGGCAGACAGGCTGTAGTCAAAGCAGGGAGGGAACAGGGCAGTACTGTGAAACCTTCTAGAGATATCTCGGAGCAGATACTTTTTTAAATGCAATTCCAGCATTTAATTTATTTTTTTTTTTTTTGTGGGGGGAAAGAAAGAGGAGGCAGACTTTGATTTGGCCTTTTGGCTACTGTCTCAGTGGTTGTTTTAAATTACAAACAGAGCAGGAGTCCTTGTTTATACAAACACATACAGAGGAGTATTTATGGGATATGATTGTCACCTACCAGGTGCCAGTGGAGATCATCGAGCGCAGAGGCACATGAAAATCAGCTCCCTGTACTGTGGGAATCTTCACTGTTAGTGCTGGATCTTGCACTGCCACTGCCTGGGCATGGGTATATTCCTGCAAACAAAAGCTGTAACAGGAGAGCTGCTCTTCCCATCTGGATTTTAGGGGGTCCAGCAGCCAGGTGGGTTGGTTGTGCATGTCCTTGTCCTCTAATGACTTGGGAGACAGATGCACTCAAGTGTGGTATCTTCTCATACTCCTGAGCATCTTATGCCATCAGGACATCTCATAGCCTGCTGAAGGCATTAATCAAGCCCATATTACTCAGGTATGGGTCACAGAATAAAAGTTGGGCTGTCTCTGAAACGTTCCCCTTTGGATCGAGTGAGGAACACAGTATAGTCTCACTTGGTAAAATCCAGGTGAAAAAGCAATAAATGATCCTAGTGATGATCCTTTTAGTTATTCTAGATAACTAAAAGTTACACTGTGAAATCCATGTGATTATAGTGACTGTGTACAGAGTTAGACTGAATCACTGCTTGATAAATAGGCTCTGTGTCATTGCAGTTTTACGCTGATAAAACTGTTCCAATTAGGAGATCCTGGAGTAACACAAGGGCAAATCACACTTGATTGCTGCTTGAATTGAATTTGAACTTGATTGAATGCTGCTCTGCCACCATGCTTTTGGCTGTTCTAAATATTACAGTCTTTAAGGATAAACACTTCATTTTTTTCATGTCTTTAACTAGAGGAACTTTTAGTTTCTCTTATGCCATGGTTGTTTGCCATTGTCTAGGATAAAAACACTAAATGAAGTGATTATAGAAAAGAAATTATAATTAGAGAATATCAGTGTTAAGCTTTAGGTACAGAGTAATACTTTTAAAAATCAAGAAAGTGTTATCCTTGGGTGTTCCCCGTTATTCCTGTTACATCTGAATGCTCCCATCTCCTCTGTGCCCTACAGCTTTATTTGCATGGTGATTTTGTTAAGCTATCTCAATCAGGAGAAAGCCTTCTCCAGATTGTTGGTGGAGTGGTGTGGCCATGCTAGGATGTTTAAAATATTCCTCCCCAAACTGCTCCATTTCTAATCAGTAGCTGTTATGTTCAACTGGTGGCTTCACATCCTGTTAAGACTGTCTTTGGCATCACACTTTTCTAAACTGTTCAGTGTGTTTTCTCATTGCTGTTGCTGAAGGTGCATTGTTGGCAGTATGGGGGAGACGTTCTTGTTGAGATTTTTTTTATTGTCATCTGTCACACAGTGATTACTCCAGCTGTACAAATAATGTAGGAAATGATTTTTTTTTTTTTTTTTTGCATCGGAATTATGCAAGCCCAGCAAATACTCTCAACAATTGCTCCTTAAGTCAGTGAAATTTGAAGCCATTCAGTTTTCTTGTAAGGAGCTCACGGCCTCTTTGATGATGAGGTTTGTTAAGCCCAAATGTGGAGAACTAATAAAATAATAAAAAGGCTCCAGAGGTGTTTATAGATTCCAATTATCTCTTGCTTTCTCTCCCAGGATTGGGCTAGGCAGGATTGTGCTGCCCTCAAGTAGTACTTGAGCCCAGGCTGCATTTTATGCTGCCTGTCTCTGAGGTTTCTTCTTTGTGGCTGAATCCCCTTAGTGTGGGTAGTGTACAGAGGTGCTAAGGGCTTGCCGAGACAAAGCAGACATGCTTCACAAAGGCAAAGGAGCAAAAGGAAGCAAAATTGAATCTCTAGCACCCAGCTCCTGGGCAAACAGACAAAACTAATGGATCCACTCTCGCTCCTCCCATCCAATTACTGTGATCCAGTAGAGAGAATATGGCAACATCGGTTCACACAAACTCTAATGTTCTTAATCCCCTCCATACATATAAACCTCACATTCACCAACGTTGTTTCATTATCGAGCCACCCAGGCAGACGGAGTGTTGGAATGGACCCACCGGCTGCAAAAACCTGCCTCCTTCAGGTTTTCATCAGCTAATGAGGGATATGCAAATGATGAGCTTATGGGATTACGGTTTGTCTAACAGCAGCCCTCCCCACAGTGATACAGTACTAATACAGGTGTTGGTAAACTGGTTATTAGCTGCTGGCTAATTTAGGGCCATTCATGCTGTGATTGCGCTCACAGCCCTGCCATTTGTAGCGGTGTTTATTGCCCGGCAGGAGACCTGTTAGTGCTGCGGTGGGTCCAATACAAACTCCTTGCTGGTAGATATGAAGTTAATAAATCCCGTTGGTTTGGGGTTTAGCCATACAGAGTGACACATGACTGAAATGGGGATTGCTCCTCCGCCCCGACTGCCTGGGAAATTGCTGTGGGAGGGCAAAGGGGGAGTTTAATTAACAGCTGCTTAACATTTATATGGACTGCTTGCTTACTTTTGAATAAAATGTAGAGCACAGCAATGTGATTAACCTATATTTTCCCTTGGACACAGCTAGCCAGCTGTCTTCTGTGAACCAGCAAGCAGCCTCAAACTATACGGTGAGAACAAAATATGCCGCTTTCTAGGGATGAGCAATCTGTCTGGGGTTTTGGCTGCTTCAGTGGTTCACTGCAACATTGTGCTTTTTCATGGTTCTTATTCTGTAGTTTTTCATTAAAAAGATCCTTCACTGTACAAGGAATTCTACTTTGCAGTTTGTTTACTGTCCGTGTCAGTTTGGGCAAATTTTTCCAATGTGGGTGCTATGCCTAAAGTACATGGGTACATGACATGGGTACCTTATTGGCATAGCACAACACATGATGTACATGGTTGGTTGCCTGATCCCCCTGCTATTTGCCTGTCTAAAACTCTCTTGAGGATACTCATTTTGGAAACAGCAAATATGTCACAGGTATAAATACATGATGCCAGTTATATAGTGACTTTCAGTGTTAGTCCAAAGGACTTTTAAACAACCCTACAGTAGAAATTAGGATTAGAACATAATTTCCAAGATCTATGATTCATGAACAATTAGATATAGAAGCATAGCTGTGCCCAAGCACGGGAGACCCAGACTATAGTAGAAATCTGCAAGTGTGTCATTCAGAGAGTGCTGAAGGTAGATAAATAGAAGATGCCTGAGGAATGATAACTTTTATCTTCTCCATTCATCAGAGGAAAAGACAGATTTAAAAGTAACTCTTGGTTTAAGGTACATTTGAGGTTTTTGTCAAAAAGATGTGGTGCTCTGGGGCTTGGTTTTTATTACAATAGATTCTCCAATTACCCTTTGCTGAATTTAAATATTATTTAAAACTTGGGGACCTCAGTAGGCTGTTGAGTTGTCCTTAGAGAAGCTGGATATTCAGGTAGCCTTAAATGAATTAAAAGCTTTGAGTTCATCTTTGCAACTTCTGAGCTGGAATTGTTGTCATTATATGTGGGGAGCCTGAGACAAAGGTTTAAAGGGTAAAGCGTTCAAAAGTGGGCCCACAAATGTAAATACATAAAGCCTCTTAGATTTAATGCATACATATCTATTGTTCATCTGTTTGTTCTGACTGCCCCTACCTAAACGTGTATCTTTTAAAAGAAAGTTCTGCATCTGAACGCTTTGTGTCCCTTTCTACAGTAAGACATTTGAAAATCAAACAGATGTTAATTTGTCCAAAATGCACAGATACAGATCCATCTCTAGAGAAGCCAAGGATTTTGAATAAATGAGGCTGGCTCATCTGTTTACATGGCATTTATTGGAGTTGTCTTGATCTCCTAACCTGTAAGCTGGAATGACTAACTAAGAAAAGATCCCCTCAGCAGGCTGTTGAGGATGATATAGAAGCATGATAGGTGCCTGTGCTTGCACACAAACTTCTAAATACGGAGGAAGCACAACAAGGAGTCTCACATCGATTCCAGTGCAGTGGCAAGTTGTTCCTGTGCTGTTTTGGGCAATAAAGGCATCGTGGTCTCTTTATCCTTATGCCTTATAGCTGTGTGTTACTGCTTGGAATATAGAGAGGATGAGGAAAGCTTATCTAGTTCAGACCTATTCAAAATCCCAGTATCCAGCGTCCTTGAATGTTCACAAAGGACATGAATAACCAAAAAGATTGAAGAAGTCTTCAGAAAATGATATTTTCCTTGTAAAGGACATTTCAGTGAAACAACAATCTCTCTGAATGTTGCTAACTCCGTTTTACGTGAGAGCGTAGATAGTGAAAGATGCTGAACTTGGGAAATGCAATGGAGTTGAATGAATGCAGAAGGCAAGGCAGAAAAAAGCCTGCATGTGCTTTGACAGAACAGACCAGAGGTATTGTGGAAACTTCACTGATAAGCACTGGCAATGCTGTGAAATTGGTAATAGTTGTCATTCATGAGGGGGAGCAAAATACTTCTTTCTAAGAGTGCCGAGGTCCACGATAAAGGTGGTATGTACACAGTGCAGTCTTCAGGCGCTTCCTCCACAGCCAGGTTTCTCAAATCATCATCTTGACTCAACAGCCAGCCATTGCTCACAGTAAATAAGTTAGCAGCCATCATTTGCAAAGAAAGACAGTACTGGTACCAGTCAGCTTTGCATGCCAGAGGAGTAATTCTTAAGAGGCTGGAAGAGAAGGGGTGTGTGTACTTCAGCATCTCTCCAGGGACTCCCGTCAGTCTAGCAGTGGTTCAGTTTGCCCAGTAATGTTCATTTGTCTTGGGGAAGTGAACCCTTCAAATGGCAAGTGTCCTCGATTTACTCCTATCGTGTCATCACAGGACTGGTGATACTGTCACTTCAAGAATTCTGCTTTATCCTGTCGAATTGCAAATGCTCTTTGAGTTCTACATCTTGGGCTCTAAGACAGAAATAGCACAATGGTAGTGTCAGGGTTCACAGCAGTCTTAGTGTAAACAGCAACCTCTTCTGTATTTCAGGAAAATGCATTTTTCAGCCTGTCTTCTCACTTTTGCTTTAGATAACAGTTCTTTCCTTGGTCACCCTCAAAATAATATTTTTTTGCCAGTACAAGTTGGGGATATATGAATGCTGCATTTGTTTCCGGGGTTTAATAGTTGTTGGTGTCTACTTATCACTGAATTATTTCTATTTGCAAAGGGAATTTTCCATCTGACTGACTTTCTAGCCCCACTGAAGTCAGCAGCAAAATTTCCAGTAAGTTCAGCAGGGGCACAATTTCACTCGTGGTTTCAACAGAGTGGTTGGAAATGCAGTTAAAGGGAAGGTGAGACCAAAATATACTGATGGTGTTTTCTAATATGAAGTGCCAGAGGAAAGCTTTAACTTGGCATCACATGTAGAGGTCTCACAGCTCCTTTCACCACCTTCACTATTGCAACCCAGGCACAAGATAACTAATGTCAGATTCTTTTTCTTAATAAAAGAGAAATTAATATGGTGTGGCAGAGCTATAATTGCCTTTTTTTTTTTTTAAAAAAAAAAATAAGAATGTCACCTTACCTGCCTGCAGTAGCGACTTTCTGTTTATTTGTTCTAGATGTTTGGTTTATGTTACATAAAAATGTAACTGTATTGGTCCATGCTATATGGGTTGTTTTTTGATGCATGCCTGAAGCAGGACTGTACCTAACTTTTCACCTTTCCCTGTGAACTGACTCTATTTTCTGAAAGATCAGTTGTCAGATAAAGTTTGTTCCCTGTCCTAGGGAAAGTAAATACAGCTTCTTAGGCACTTGTCAATTCTATATTATTAGTAACCCTTTTTTTTTCCTTTCTTTCTTACCTTTTCTTTTAAAGACTTACCATTTTTTTTTCACTGCTAAATGGGAACACAAAAAATAGAGGGGGAAAAAAAAGGACCATAAAAGTTGGTTAAAGCATTGTTTGCAATTAGAAAAAGAAGTGAGAAAGTTGCATGCAGAAGTTACCTTCAGAAAATCCTGAGGTCAAATAGCCTTAATGCTACTTCTTGTGTATCTTTGCAGGGAGAATTTTAAGCGGATTCCTCCTGCATGGCAGTACACAGGGTTAAAGGTTAACAACTGACCAATTCCTCGGAAAAGGTGTTATTCAAAATCAGGTACTTAAGACATTTGCTAGAGGACTTAGCTATTATAGTTGTTTGGAATCAGTGCATTTTCCTGCAGGGAAAGTATTTAGGGGAACAAAAAGAATGTAGAGTTGTGGAATTCCAGAAAGCCTGTCACCACATAAACTAAAAACCACCATTAGGAGCTGAGTTTTCTTTACAAAAATCTGACAGGATCCAAATAGGTTGTGTGGAAATCGTGGTCGCTAGAGGATGGGAGAGCTTTCTCTGCAGATAGTTTACCCTGGCTCTGTTTAAGCTCTGTTCTCAGTGTATGCAAGTTCTCTTTTCCCATGTTGCTTTCCTTTGATGTAATTAAGCATCGATGAGATGTGGAGTTCATAAAGCAAGAATACATCTACAGTCAGATGGGACTTAAAAGAAAAACCTTGTTGGAGGCTTCTGGTCCTGCACTATTTGAAGCAGTATCTCATCCAGGATTGGAGATTTTTTGGGGGAATCCTTAAGTAATAAAAGTTCTCCAGGTCATGTTGTCCTGCTTTGGAAAGGAACCTATATAAAGGGGGTGGCAGGAAAATATTCATAATGTTTAGCCAGTACGTTCAGCTGTTGGATCTCCTTTCTGGTCTGGGTTGCGACGTTTCTCTTCTCATCTTGGTTGTGGTCCTGGATCTTCTAGTTCAGGTTGGCCATGACAGACAGCATGGCTGTCTTCACTGGATTCGCAAATGTGCACAGTGGTTTGGGGCAGGGTTTAGGGAAGAAATGCAGGCACTTGTACAGCTTTCAAGTAGTAGCAAAATTCTCAGGACTGAAACATCGTGTGTGTGTAAGGGTGAGCATTTTGCAGCCCAGTACAATGCTTACAGTAGTACTGCTGATGTCGTGTTAGGGAAGATGTTCTACTTCCTGCTAAATCACTATTTTGCTATAAGGAGAGAGATATCAGTCATGCTCCTGCTTGCTTTTAGGTACAAGCCAACTGCGAGTTAAAAGCATCATGTTTCTAAGGAAGAGTAGAAAGTGTTAGATTTAGATGTGTTTGGACAAAAACAGGCCGCACCTCGAATACTGTGTTCAGTTTTGGGCCCCTCGCTACAAGAAGGACATGGAGGTGCTTGAGCGAGTCCAGAGAAGGGCGACGAAGCTGGTGAGGGGCCTGGAGAACAAGTCCTACGAGGAACGGCTGAGGGAGCTGGGCTTGTTCCTCCTGGAGAAGAGGAGGCTCAGGGGCGACCTTATCGCTCTCTACAGGTACCTTAAAGGAGGCTGTAGCAAGGTGGGGGTTGGTCTGTTCTCCCACGTGCCTGGTGACAGGACGAGGGGGAATGGGCTTAAGTTGCGCCAGGGGAGTTTTAGGTTGGATCTTAGGAAGAACTTCTTTACCGGAAGGGTTGTTAGACATTGGAACAGGCTGCCCAGGGAAGTGGTGGAGGCACCATCCCTGGAAGTCTTTAAAAGACGTTTAGATGGAGAGCTTAGGGATATGGTTTAGTGGGGACTGTTAGTGTTAGGTCAGAGGTTGGACTCGATGATCTTGAGGTCTCTTCCAAACTAGAAATTCTGTGAAATTCTGTGAAAAAGTAAAGCTAAGTAGCAATACAACACACATGCATGCTTGAGAACTGATTTTTTTAATTAAACGGGTCCCTTAATGTGCTTGCTTAACTTATCTTCATACTTGGAGGAATTTTGAAACCCCAACCAAAATCCCAGCTGTGTCTCTAAACAGTGCATAAGATTTCAGTTCAGGTATGATTCAAAGACTAACCAAAGATAACCTGGTGTTGCTTGCAAAATAACTTACCGTTTTTTGTTTCAGACTCTTGTCACTATGGAAATACAATTTTCAATACACCTTTCAGTGAGACTTTTTAAACTTCCTTATCTCTTCTGATGGCAGGTGTGAAAAAGTGAATAGAATGCCAGTCCTGCATATGACTGCCGGGAGCTGCTGCTGTTCCTCGGGGCAGTAACCGATAGTCTGTATCCACTAACCGACACACAATATCCATTAAAAAAAAAAAAAAAAGATAAAATGAAAACCCCATAACAGTTGCTTGCAAAATACTTACTTTGGGGAGTGTTGTGGTTTAACCCGGCCGGCAGCTAAACACCACACAGCCGTTCGCTCACCCTCCCCCCTCCCTCTCTGGGATGGGGGAGAGAAACGGGAAAGTGAAGCCTGTGGGTTGAGATAAAGACAGTTTATTTAAGAGAGAAAATAATAATAATAATAATAATAATATGTACAAACAAGTGATGCACAATGCAATTGCTCACCACCCGCTGACCGATGCCCAGCCCAACCCCGAGCAGCCGGCCCCCCACCCTGGCTAGCCACCCCTATATATTGTTCAGCATGACGTCAGATGGTGAGCCTTACGGGGTCAGGAATGGCTTTATAGGGTCAGGAGTGTCCATCTGGGATGGAATACTCCTTTGGCCAGTTTGGGTCAGCTGTCCTGGGTCTGTCCCCTCCCAGCTCTTGCTGCCCCCCCAGCCTGCCCGCTGGCAGGACAGAGCGAGGAGCTGAAAAGTCCTTGGCTTAGTGTAAGCACTGCTCTGCAGCAATTAAAACACCAGCATGTTATCAGCACTCTTCTCATCCTAATCCAAAACATAGCACTCTACCAGCTACTAGGAGGAAAAATAACTCTGTCCTAACTGAAACCAGGACAGGGAGCACTAGTAATATTTAGCTTTAGTTGGCTTTAAAATCCTTACTAGAACTGCCCATTCAGACAAAGGAACAAAGATGAAGAGAGATATAGCTTAGCCAATGTCATACACAAAGAAAAGTGGTGCTGGGATCAGAAACAATAACTTGGCTTTTATAGTGTGTAACTTCTTGTCTAAACAGTTATTAACACTGTTGAATGAGATCAGTGCACCCCATCTTAGCAAACATAGCAGAAGAATTGGTGGGAATGTGTGTAGAGCAAAGGTAAGAAGAAACTTCATCTAATAAGTATGAATCCTTTCAGTCTATGAAATAGGACCCGGATCTGGGTATTTCAGCTCCCCAGACTTAGATGAAGGTTTGGGCTCTACCATATAATTTTTTTATTTTATTTTTTCTGTTATGTAATTTGGTTGAGGTTTGTCTTGCTTTCTTATTGCTGCAAAATGGCTGTCTAGAGCACTAGTAATTAAAAAGTTTTAAAGTCTCTTTTTACCCCCTGAGTTACAATGTGAAGGGAATTGTGGCCTGTAGTATAGCCTGACAAGATCAGCAGATGAGGTTAAGAAGAATCATATAACGTAGCTAAGGCTAGAAGAGGCCATCTAGGGAGGTGTGTGGATGTTCCTGAGTTGATGGGTTTGCTGTTGACTTTAAAGGGCCTGTGTATGTGACATTATTTTTCTCAAGTATTTTTATTCCAGTCCAGCCAGGTTTTTAGATCAGAGGGGCGTTGCAAAAACAATGCCATCCTCCTAGAGGAAAACTAAGGCTGCTGTAGTGAGACATAGGCACCCTGCACTGCCCTGTGTCCGTCCTGCAGCGTTCCCACAGCCGGCACTGACAGGAGCTCTGCACCAGCTGAGGCTGGTCCTGCAGCAGTGGTACGTGTGGATGGGGCCAAAGGGTTGTCACACATGTTGTCGTGAGGAGCATCTGGAAGGAGGAATTCTCCAGGAAGGTGTTGCTTGCTCAGAGATGGGAGCACTGGAGGTAGGCTGCCTGCAGAGGGTTTGCAGCGTGAGTTGCTCATGTAGGTGTGCTGCCCCTGCTTCCCCCCTGTCCTCTGCTACCTCTGCTAGCTAGCAGGGTTAGAGCTAAACTGGCATAGTGAGGATGAGAGACTTTCCAAAGAAATATAAACTGAGCAGTGCCCAAGAAGTGGTGTGTTTACAGGCTATTAAAGAGCTCACTCTAGGGGAAGTTGTGATTGCAGTCCTCTATTTGTATGGCAATTGGAATTGGTGTACTTCTCCTAAGACAGTTGGTTGTCTAGCTGGAGAGTGTGGTTGGAGAAAGGTGAGCTGAAACTGGACTTGTAGAGAGCACAATGCCTCTTGTTGCCAGGGAAGAGAGAGCTAACATGCATCCTCTGCCAGCATTAACGTTTGTTTAGATTATTTGGACATGTATCATCTAAATATTTGCTGCACTGATGAAACAGATGCCATCCCAGATGAATTTTCTTTGGTTGTTCCTTGAAGTAAAGCTATTTCTGCTGTACATTTATGATGACAAATAGGCAAGACGCAAACAACTTTGTATGTCCAGAGCTCAAACTAATGAAAAGTAAGAATTATGTCATTGTTCACAGCTGAGGAAGGTTCGGACATTGCTTCAACACAGGTCTCCAGGGTGTTAACTAGTATGAATATCATCCTAGATTTAACTTTCCTTTAGATCATTTGAGGTGCTGCTCACATATTAATGTTCCAAAGTGGAACAAGAGGAAAAACTACATGCCTTACCAGTGCTGTCTGGAGTTGTGCTCTGACCTCACTAGGACGTCTGTTTGCTGGTGTAAGGCCCGGAACTTGTCCTTCTCTCACACTGGTTTAATTGAAACAAGCAGTAGGCTCTGTGTCCACTTGCAGGGATGAATTTAGGCGTTTACAGTTGTTTGAGCAGATAGCTGTGGAGAAAACCCATCCAGCCCAAACTTCAAAACTGTGCAGATGGGCAAACCTGCTCAACACCCAGGGTCCTTCTGTATTTTCTCCTAAACTCCCACTGATGTTTTAAAGTGCTTAGATACTTTGATAAACTACGTAGGAGACGACGTTTTCCTATCTTGTAACAGTCACTGGTTTCAAAAGACTGGTTGTGCAAAGAAATTGGAAACATCCTTGATTGAGGTGGGACCAAACCCTGCAATAGTTGGGTCGGTTACCGACCGCCTCCAGCCTGAGCACACCACACCATTTGCTAGTGCCTGTGGGAGTCCTGTCCAGCACTGAGCATGCTTGTCCTTGCCCAGAAAACAAAAGGAAGCATTTCCAGTTGTGCTTATTGTCAACACTACATGAAAACATTTCTCTGAGGCCACTGTGAGAAAGTGGTGGTGGCTAGGCCTTAATTTTGCAGTCTATTAAGAGCAGTGAAATTAATAAAGCCAGGTCAGTTTTCACCATTTGGTTCAAGCAGGCAAGTATTTTGCCTGCTTTCTCCATTGTTCTTGAACGTTATTAGAGGTATTTCTTTCTTCCTGCAGCTCCCCTTCTCCCTGCCAGAGGAGCTAAAATTATGTATTCTTTCCTGCTTTCTAAGAAGATTACCAAGCCAGCTGACCCAAACAGCAGTGGCACCAATTAGACATCATTCAAAATTAATAACCACTATGATGATAACATAAAAAGATTGATTATTCTGATGTGAGAATCATTTTAATTAATTTAATCCATGTTGAAAGATCAGCTGTGCCCGGTCCTGCTCACCAGTGGGGCCCATTTGTCCCTGTCTGTCCCCGTCACCTAAAGCCAGTGAATATGATCAGTAGCCAGCACTTAGGGAACAATAAGAAACAGATTGTACTGTCAGGCTTCATTAAAGATCATCATTAGTATTCCAATTTGGAAACAGTCAATCTATCCTGACCTTTTACCAATTCTTTTCGGCTGCTTTTGTGAAGTTTGGTTCAGCTGCTAAATGTAAAAATGCTGCGCAGGCTTTTTTTTGAGAGAAGGCTGGTCCTGGCTGATGCCTGTCAGGCTGCAGCTGAAGGACAAAGCTCGGGGGAAATACACGTTATGCAACCGTGCTCCAAATGATATCATGTGCAGCTGCTTATGATTTGAGTATTTATGGGCAATGAAACTTCCTTAAACTGAAGCTTAACAATGATGAATGGAAATGAAATTGATATGGCACTTTCTTTCATCCCGTTGCTGAGCGCATGGGTCACAAGGGTGTTTGTGCGGGGACGGCTTTCTGGCTGCGCTCTCTGCTCCTCTCCCGAGCGGGCTGCAGAGGGCGTTTTGAGCATGTTGATGAGAGAAGGAGAATTCTAGATTTGTTTGCAGTTCACTTTATCTTTTCTGCTAAGGTCACATTGCTTTGTTTGTTTGCTCTCGATTCCGACAACTGGAAATAGTTATGGACAAATGGATTATAGGATTTCAAGTATATTTCTGTGTGGCCATCCCTTTATCTCGACCATACCCACTGGCTGCGCAGTATTTCATGTATCTTGGATTTTAGTCTTCAAAACAGTTTGTCTGCCAGGCAATGATCTCATTACTTCAATACTCTTGACATTTAT
The DNA here is from genome assembly GCA_011075105.1 of Heteronetta atricapilla. Lineage (NCBI taxonomy): Eukaryota > Metazoa > Chordata > Aves > Anseriformes > Anatidae > Heteronetta > Heteronetta atricapilla. The sequence continues at coordinate 1,442,828 of CM021735.1, read as the reverse complement.
TATTTGCTAACCTTCGCAGTTGTCCAGCCAGCTTCCTGAAAATGGTGGGAGGGCATGGCTGTTTGAGGAATGTTCTGCCTGAAATACCTAAAGAAAATAGAGCCCTGTCGTTTTGAATAATATCTTGCAAGTATTTTTTGAAAGAGTCTCTATGCTTTTTTCTTTTCTTTTCTTTTTCTTTATTCTTTATCTTTTTTCCTGAAGTGTTCATATGTATCAGGAGTGATTTTGCAAAGATTATGAACAAAAGCAAAATTAGGCCAGTAAAATAGGGGAGGAATGAAAGATTACTTTTCACATTTCATTAAAGAAAAGTTATTTCTTCAAATTTGATTAACAGTTATGAATATTATTATGATTAATGTAACCGAATGACAAGAAGCTAAACAAGAAAAATGAGTCCATGTAGCCTCTGTAAAAGCTTCCATAGTTTTCTGGAGCTTAGTACTCTTTATTTTCTGAATTTTTTATACTGCTCAGCAAAATACTTGGAAACAATTATTTTGAATAGCTTGCTGCTCATTACATCATCATGAAGATTTTAATTCCCCCATTTTTTTGGTCTTTATCTACAAAAAAAAGTTGTAGTAAAAGTATGTTGAAGGTTAAAAGAAGCTACTTTGGAATGATGATCTAGCCCAAAATGTAGTTCTGCCACCCTGACATATTTACACTTGTCCAAAAACAACAAAATAAGTTAAAACATTTTCTCCCCACAGTCAACTATATTAATATGGAAGGAAAAATAGTCCTTTAATAGCTAATAGCGGCTAAAGCCAATTTTAATGAAGAATCTGCATGAATTTGTGTTTTTTTGTTGTTGTTAGTTTTTGTTTTTTTTACAAAATGTTGTGCTTGTCATCTGTGAAGAAAAGCCTAGAGGCATCACCTATTTGCTCTAAGAAACATGAAAACATAATTTTCTGATAAAATACAATAGAGAGCGAGCTGAACTTCAGATGTTTTGGTGTATGCTTTTTGCTACAAGTCTTTGTATAATGTAGCTTCATCTTACTCTACCAAGATGGCTTCAGTCAAAATTCAAAGGAATTACAGCATCCTACTGAGAAATGACATTCTTTCAAACTATTAATATGTTGTGGTTCCTTCCTTTTTTTAAACTTGCTTATGATTTACCGATGACTGCTTTGATTATTTTGTTCGATTTGCACATTACAAACCAGTTGCAGAAGGGAAGGCTGGGGGAGCTGCTCCAGTTTTTATACTAGTGGAACTGAGTCCCAAAGCATAGGCTCCATAAATGTTCTTCGGTTGGTTCTTCAGATATTATTTTTGAACTGCATAACTGTATCTTCTCAGTTTTGTTTTTAAGTTCTTGATGCCACTGATTTTTCTTATACCACTTGACCTTTAGCCATTTCTTTCCATATTTTTTGTCACATAAATATTCATTGGAACAATATATGTTCAGAAGAAGGTAAAAACACTTCTTATCTCAATATTTTCCAAATGATGAGAAATTGGTTTCAGGGTTACAACAGCCACTCTGAGATGCTGCTTGTAAAAGCATCCCCTGCCCCCCCCCAGCCCTTAGCCGCGCTGTCCCCCCTCTCTTCCTTTCCTGGCACCAGGACATTTTTAGCCACACTTTGAGGCCGTGCAAAGCCCAACCTAGCTGATGTATTTTCTGCAGGTTCTGTTTTCAGATGAAATAGGTTCTCACTCCTACAGGAATGTGTCTGGGTGTGTGCAGTAGGAATGTGAAGGAGAGAACCTCCTCTTTTGTCAGAAACACAGATCGAGATCTTGGTTTAAACCTTATGAGGTGCTTGTTTCTCAGACATGAAATCCCCTGAAGCTAGCAGGCTGTGTTTTTTCCATAAACAGAAGAGGATTTTTGTCACCACCAGTCTTTGTAGAGATGTAACTCTATGAATTAAAGCTTTACTTTTGCAAACCAAAATCTGGCTCCCTGACAATTGTCCATTTCTCAGCTATGCTGAATGTAGGTTTGTCTTTAATGAGCCATTGTCAGCATTTCCCCATTGTGTATCTTTGTGGTAGATGATTTAAGTGTGCCAAATGCTGCAGTTTTATCCCCTACTGATGTGCAGTAAGCTGGGCCAGTGCACCCCAGGGCAGAGCACAGGGGCACTTTGGGCCCAGCTGGGTATAAGGCTGAGTACCTATGGCACCTGAGAGCACTCACCTCCACGCTGTTGCTCCTCCAGGGAGTCCTCTGAGAGGCTGGCCTTTGAAGATACTCTACTGTTCCAGTAGTGTGTCTTCCCTTCCCCCCCTGAGCTGGGTAACTACTTGAAATTCCTTGATTTATTTCTGCAGTAATTTTACTTGCCAGAATCATAATGCTGAATCATAGAATTATAGAATGGTTTGGCTTGGAAGGGGCCTTAAACACCATCTAATTCAAAATCATCTAATTCTTGCTTCAGGCTGCTGATGAAGCAAGGACACATCATGCTAAATAGTTAGTAAGCTGAAATTAGAAATACAGATAAGGTAAATGCAGAAACATATATTAAGATAAAACATAGCTGGCTGAAATATATATGTATATACATAAAAATGTAGCTGGCTGTTGTAAAATAGTACAACTGCAAATATAATGAATAATTTCTAAAATTTCTATATATCTCTCTATGAACATACACAATCCCAAGGAGCAAAACCACAAATGAAAAAGGAGAAACAGAAAAAGCCTAGGAAGTGCCACAATGGATGATCTTCAGAACTGAATGAAAACTTTTTCCTGAATAAGCATTATTTCTGCACAAGCCCTTCTACAGTGATGTGGCTGCAAGAGAGTCTGCAAGTGAGGCTGCAAGTGAGATGCTGCGTAATGCCAGAGCATGCTGCGTGTGCTCTGTGGTCCTGCTGGTAGGATGCCACCCCCTCATGGAGCTGTGTGCTGTGGCCTTGAAGCATTTCTCAAAATGCCTTTTCTCTAAGGTATTTGGTTGGAAAGAACACTGTATAATGAATAAACTTAATTAAGTACAATGAAATACATTTTACAGAGGAAATTTGAACCTGCTGGCTGGCCCATCAGAACAGAGAACAAATCTGCTGAAAGAGCTATCAGGAAAAAGTATCTCTCTTTTTTTTTTTTTTTTTTTTTGAAGTGACTATCTCCTTCACACATTTTAAAACCATACAGCTACTGCTTCTACCTCAAGTAAAATTTCTAAAATATATTTACATATCAGTTTGTAATCTTGACTGATTGTTTTATGATGTCTTTGACTTCAGCAGTTTGTTTGTGTGCAGGGCAGTTAGGTCTAAAACACCAAATGGGCACAGGGCTGGTACATAGTGCTTCCAGAGTGAGAGACACGAACAAAGCTTGAAGAGAGCATGATGATGAGAACTAAGTCTTCACTGATGTCAGCAACAAAGTCTGTGAAAGCAGAGTTGACCTGTAAAAATAGGCGCTTCTTGTTTGGTTTGCTAGTTGTAGTAATGGCTTTTTGACCAATAACAGAATATTTTATCTCCTTGGTAAAGATGACATCAAAATGTGGGCAGAACTTTTAGTTTTCTGTCCAGTAAGCAATTAATTCCATTAGCAATGAGCTTGTCTCAAAAAACAAAACAGACAAACAGTACACTGCCATGGTTTAGCATTGCCTTTTTATTACAGTTCTAAAGCCTCTTGAGGAGCTCTGCATCTGTATAACTCATGATAGAGTTAAACAGTCATAAAATGTTGGAAAAGGCTGAGGGACGTGTGAGAAAAGGACGTGATTTATTTCACATTCCCCTCCTGACTGGGACTGGCTGCAGGTGAAAGGCTTCTGCGGTAACCCCTGCCTCAGGGTGACCTCAGGCGCAGGACTGCAGGACGCGTGCAAGGAGGAACAGTGAGTGGTCGCTGCGGTCCCAAGGAATTTCCAAGAACTTTATCCTGCTGAGCTGTTACTCGGGGCGTTGAAGTTTTCAGATGTCTGGTTTCAGACGTGCTTGGTCTGCTTTTGGGTTCTGATCCAGGAGGTCTGAGCACTTCCAAATATATTTGGTACAAATGTGGAGGTTGAGGAAGACATCTCTGTTTGAAAATGTGTAAGTACTTGCAGGTTGCAGTGTGCAGTAGTGAGGGAAATAGTAGATGTGATCCTTTAAATGGGATGGGGGCTTTTCTTGGATCTGGGCTGAGCTTGCTGTGTATTAAGCAGACCATCTGTCTAATAGATGCTTGAATCCAAATTAGAGCTGCACTGCCCCCCTGTGTCTTCAGAGGAAGACTGTGTGTGTGAAGAAAAACAATTCCGGGAAGAAACACAGGGTATGGAGTGGTTCCTGTGCCCAGCTGCTTAGAAGGGCACATAACCAAATCTGTTTAGTCTGCTCAGGGCACGTTCTGCTCCCGGTTTCACCCACACGGTACAGAAAACATGAATAGTCAGATCTAACTGCTTGGAGTGTTAACTCCAAACCTTGTTTTCCAAGTATGCATTCCTCGCTGGAGTATTTTGGAAGTTATGCATGATCTGCTTTTATGCACAGCAAATTCAGGCTACAATGAAGCCTTGTGTAAAGACCTCGGGTATCCAGACTGCTTTCTGGCTGTTTGGATTGTGAAGCCATCACTGAGACGATGTGCAGAAGCAGAAAGCTGCTGGCGTGAGGTTGCCCAGTTGTATCTCCTGATCATCCAAAATGCTGTGTTTGGGAAATTCAGAAATGTCCTAGAAGTAGAAAAGGCTGAAACCTCTGAAAACCAAAAATGCACAACTCAACGGCAGGTGTTCAAGCAGCCTCCAGCCTACCGCGATCAGCGCTGGTAACCCACAGGGTTTAGCCAAAGCACTCCCACAGTATTTGCTATGTCAAGGATGGCTGCATTCGATGGCCCAGAAGCGAATGGCTTGGCCAATTCCAGCTCGGGGCAGAACCACGTAGGGGTACAAAATGCTGTCACAGGGTGACAGCCCCGGGTGAGCCAGCAGTCCCTTCCCTGGTGCTGTCCACGGTGGTGCAGGCCCCTGGCTGACCCCCTCCACCCACGGCAGCTCCGGCTGGCTGCCGGCAAAGGGGAAACCTCACTGTGTGTTTCCAAGTGTTCAAAAAACAGACTTTACAACATGAACTTGAGCTTGACAACAGATTCTCAGTCTGTTCCTGAGAGGTGTCAGAAGAGCAACTCATTTTAAAAAGGCAGGCAGTGCACTTAAAAGGAATCAGAGTGGCCTGCAAGAATAAGTAGATAGTATGGGAAAATCGATGCCAATATATAGCAAATTGTTGCTTGTTATCTGGTGCCCTTTGGTGCTGTGTACAAACCAGGGGTTCACTGGAGGGTCGCACCCTCTCTCCTTTAAGTAGTTCAAGCCACATATTGAGCAGGGCTCTCCTCCCTCTTCCTGTCCTGTATGTTTTAGTAATTTCTCTTTCCAATGAGTTGGGCTCCTGGAAGGCAAGCACAGGGACCTGTATCTAGCAAAACAGAAATAACGACAGCAGACAGCGAGAGAGGGAGACAGAAGGTGGAATGCAGGAATTTGGTAAGGGGCATGCAGGCTGCTGGGGTGAAAGGGCACAGATTTGGGATAAAAGAGCAAAGTATTAGTAGCTAAACAGCCTTGTACCAGTTTGCTGTAATGGTAATGTAAAAGTGGCAATTTTCATTCTGCTTTTTTTTTTTTTTTTTTTAAAGACAGACTCTGTCACATTGTTGCAATCACAGTTTTTTTGTTTGTTTGTTTTTTTCTAGGGGAAATATGTGAAAATAATAGAATTATTTGTGGTCAGATACCTCAGATTGGAAGCTGAAAGACAAAATAAAACACTGTTTTTAAAGGCACTGAAACTCAATTTTAGTTTTATCAAATTATTTTGTATCCAGCTGAACCTGCTTGGGAATTCTATTCACTGCTGGCACAGTGCAGTTCTGGCCTGGATCCGGGGCCAGATTTGGTCTTGAGCTTCTGTAGGTACCATGTTGTTCAGTTCCAGGCTTTTGAAGTGCAGAAGGATGAACTTTGGCACACAAATGATACAGCCATTAAGTAAACCCAGTTGTACCTAGCCAAAACCATAGTTAAGAAAGGCAAATGCCTGGTGAATTAATAGGAAAACTGCACAGCCGCACTGTCCACTGTGCTCTGAGTGCTGCCATACAAATGGAGCAGGGGGTTGGGCAGCCCGGGCTAGGCAGTAAATCTCCTTCCTGCCCATGTAACTTGGACAACAGCTGCTGAGCATCTGCCATAGCTTCCAGATGTATGACTTGGCTACCAGTCAAAGAGTTCCAGTAAAAAAGTAGGGTGACCTAAACTTAGGGGGCATGAGGATCTGTGAACACTAAGGCTCAGTTTGTGGAGGCAGGTGACCCCTAGCACCAAGTGAAACACCACGGGAATTATTCTAGATTGTGACAGTTTGCACTGATTCACATGGATTATTCTTCTGGGGAAGAACTCTTGAGTAATAGTGTTTCTTAGTCTCAAAGGAAAAAAAAAAAAATTTGGAAGTAAGTTGTTAGGGGCAGATCAGTAAACAGAAGAGAGATGTGGGAAGTTTTAGTGGGGGTTGCAGGAATTCACTTCACAACCCCAGGGCTGGTTTCCAACTCAAAACCAAGTGGCTCGGTAGATGCAGCCTCTTCAGGCTTGACGTGCAGTCAGTACTTGCCAACTTATAACTTCTGTTTTCGTTAGGAAATTCATGCATTTGTTATTTTTCTTTTCCATAGAAAACACTGCCTTTAGTGCAAAACACTAAAGATCTTTTAGGTCAAGAATTTTGAGCAAGAATTGAACAGCTGTTTGTGTGTTTGAGTAAATGGAAGAGTGTAGAGCCTTATGTTGCTTTGGATGGACTTGCTACCCCCGAGTTTGCCTGTATAAGCTGCTGCATGTGGGACATACCCAGACCTCATAGTGCAGCAAAGGAGCTCTTTCTGACTGCTGATACTGATTGCCTCTTGGTGACAGGATGATGGGTTTCTTACTTTGCTGTAAAGGAAAATCCTTTGAGGCTTTATTCCTTGTGTTTTGTCAAATGTTCAAATACTTCTTACAGAGTAATTAGGTGAAATAAAAAAAATATTTTAACAAATTACTAGATCAAAATAATTCTATAAAAAGCAGCTAACCCTTGCTCTAGGTTTCAAACAGTGCATGCTATTGCACAGCAGAACATTTGCAGATTTAATTATAATTTTTAAAGAACAACATGATCATTGCTATGCAGAGTAGCCGGCTTGAGAACACACTGAAGCCCTGGAATAGTTTGCACAAGATGCTTATTGTTGTATCCTAGAATGCAAAAGCAATACAAAGTTGTTCAAATCTTGAATCAGCAAAAATTTTCTAAAGCTACCCTTAGAAATGCAGCTTTTTGAGAAGGATTTCAAACCACATTAAGTACTTACTGTAGTAAGGTGGGTGTTAGTGTTAAAAGTCTTTCTTGCTAATCCTTGTTGTTAAGAATGAAAAACTGAAAAACATTCTTCAACCCTTTAAGCCCATTTTTGCCTCAGGCAAACAGACCAGGGTCATACACAGTAGCCAAAAGAGAGTGCAAACAGAAAACACCCTCTGCTTTATTTGGCTTCACAAAAACTTACAAGTTCTGGTCAAAGTGCCTGAGATTTAAAATGTCAAACTTTATGAAAATAATGTGTAGGTGTATTTTTTGTCAACATGTTCCAATCTTTTGATGGAGAGCTTTGGTAGGATAGATATTTCTCAAAACAAACAAACAAAAATATCAGAAAAAGAGTGTGAGACAAGTCCTTGAAAGACCTGAGCTTATATAAAAGAGCCATTTAAAACAGTTATTATACAGTCCACTCTGGAGCTCTTTTAACGTGATGCTCTGGGCAGAAGCAGTCATATTTGTTGTGCCTGGATACGGGGGAACACTTTTGGAAGTCACCAGTTAGGAACTTTGCCTCCAAAACATGACTTTTATAATCCATTTCAGAACAGGCACTTGGTTGTCAAGGCTGATGAAGTAGAAAACCTGTTTTTGTTTCAGTAGGTATCCCAGAGGATGAGTTTCAGTCAGCTGAAATAACTTCTCTTCTCCTACTTAATACAAAATTTGGGCCTGTAATGTACGTTTGGGTATATGCAGTGTGTACGGCTGCACAGTGAGCATAAAATGGGTTCAGTCCATTTTGGTTTTCAGTTAAATCTTTCAGTGCCAACAAGGAGGAGAATAACCTGTTACTAGTTAAGTTTCTCCTGCTGAAAGTGAAGACTACCTATTTCAAGATTTGTTTTCGGCAGGATATGTGCAGTCATTGCTGAGGTGTTACCTCACAACAGTCCTTCTTTTCTCCCTGTCACAGAGGAAGCATGTCCTACAGAGCCAGCAGATAACCCGGAGGGACCTTCGTTGCGTTACCAGCTAGCATGAGTAACATCTCTAGGGTAAAGGTAGGCAAACAGTAGGCATAAATGAAGATGGATAAAGAAGGAAGTGTGTTTGTGGTGCTGGTCTCTCTGTGTGCCTCAAAGCAGATACCATCCTTGACCCAATACGCAAAGGGAACCTCAGAGCGTACCAGGCCTGCCCAAGCATTTTGGCTGTGACTGGTACATAATCCTATGGTGCAGCAGGTAGCTTTATTAGCATGTTATGTATTGCAGATCAAAGAAGCTGAGTTTTTTCTTCCTCGCTCCTTATTTGTCAGCCCATGGACTGAGCAAAAATTTGCCATCTTGTCATAAAACAAAAAGGAAGGCTCGGAAGATCTCTGATTCTTAAGGTTCAAACTGTTGGATGGGAAGTGGAGAAGCTAGTATGTATGCTGAGGGCTTGATGGCATAGGTTTAATTAGGTTTAAACTGCAAAACTGTGACATTTGTAAGTGTCCAGTTAAAGGCAACCTTAAAGACAATGGACCCCGTTTGCTTTTGTGGCTTTGCTTGCCAGCTACAATGTCTCATATCAGAGCGGGAGGGTCAGGAGGAGAGGAGAAAATCCATCTGAAATTTAGCAGCTTGAAAAAAAATATTTATAATCAGCTTGAGAGCTCAGTGGATTTGCAAAATTGTTTGGGATTAACAGGCTATTGATTGCTAATAAAACAATATTTAGCTTTGTCTGATGAACAGCAATGGAGAAAGGTGTGGGCACCTTGTCAAACAAGAGCCATTGAGGACAGATGATGGGTTAAGTGTGGGGGTCTGAGTGGCAGCGTGGGTGCCCGTTCTTCAAGGAGAACTTGTCAGTTGTTAGTGAGGCTGGTGAAAGGAAGGACGCCAGCGCCTGATGGCTGGGGTAGTATTGATGCAAGTTAGCTGACTAATCAGATTGAAAAAGTCCCATGGTATTTATGTCACTTTAATTTTCATCAAACAACTGGAGACGACAGCACTCTATTAAGAAGAGGTTGATCCAGAACTAAAGCTAAATAAATTAGGGTCTCAGTTTAATCAAATTATCCCTCTACTGGCCTTGGATTAGCTGAGGGAGACAGCGTCGGTCTAGGCACTTCTGATTGGCTGATTTATTTTCTTTTTTTAAAAAAAGAAGCTGGTGCAAAGAATGGGAGATTTAACACACATAGCTACTGCTCATAATACCTCAAACAAGCACCTTTTTTTTTTTTTTTAAAAAAAAGTTGAAATTAATATTTATCAGGACAATTTGCACTTTTACTGAAGGATGTTTCCATTTTCATGTTAGTGAAATGAGGCAAAAATCTGTCAAGAGAAAAGCTAAAACAAGACAACTTAGAAAAAGCTGGCACAAAAATCTAAATACTAGCTAATGCTACTTAATATCTGTGATTTACAACAGATACCTTAGTTTACCTCCTTGGTTTTTATTTTATTTTTTTAAATCTTTTGATTACATGTTTACATTGTGCTATTGTTTACTCCCATTATTTATGCAGGTTTAAACAATTCTTCTTCCTACTTTTCTTTAAACCTCTGAGAGAAGCTTTTGGCATACCTAGTTCAACTCCAAGAAAAAGGGTTTTCCCAAACTGTCTGGTACCTTCTGGAAAATGTTTTCAAAGTTTTTCAGTGTGAAGCCTTGAACTCGTGAAATATTCCCAATCGTTGGCAAAAGTGCTGTGTAAGTTCTGTCATTTTTCTAGATATGGAAGCACAGGTCACTTGCTGCAAGCAACTGAATTAACAGCCTGTTAACTAAGAAACTTACTTATAAAAACTATAACATGATTTATAATTCCTGATGTCTCTTTTGGAAAAGCAAAAGCAGTTTTGCAAGAAAAGTAGTGTTAATGCATCTGGTCCTATGCTCGTTTGTGCTTTTTGATTTTTTTTCTCTTTTTCTGACTTTTTCTAACTTGTCTGCTTATGTTCATCAGTATTGTTGCTCATTCTGCTGGGGCAGTCATAAGTTAGGGAGCGTGGAGCTATACAAAGAAATTCTTGTATTTTTATTACATCCACCATAATGGAGAGAAAGGTCTGTTCTATGATCTAATGCACATCAAAAGTAAATCACACTGCATTTGTACAAGACATGAGAAATATGACTCTGTTATGTGGTCCCTCTTATTCTATAATCTACAAAATTTCATACTCTTCCTCTACTTCCATCTTGGGTGTGATTTTAAAGATCTCCTTATCAAACCCTGGAACACATTAAGCACTAGATTCCCTAAATGTCTATGAAAATATGTACTAATGTTCTTTTCATTTATTATTTTTAATTTTTGTTCAGAAAAAAAATATATTGCTATCTAGTGTTCAAACAATTTGATGCCAGTTAATGGCACAACTAAGCTTCTTGCTTCAGTTAGTTTTTCCCCGTGAATACAGAGCCAAGCTGTTTGTGGTGGGTTTGATGTTTTCAGGGCTTAGTTTTCAAAGGAACTTTGAAAAGGTGTTGACAGCTAGTTTGTCAAAATACTTGGCATCTGCTATTGTGACATTAAATATCTTGTAGATATGTAAAAAAAAAAATATGTCCCAAATAGTTATTTTTGATGTACAGAGCTAGAAGTTCCACTAGTTGGACCTGTTAGCAGATCTGAATGCCACAAAATGCCCATTCTCACTTGGGTTCTTGCTGAGAATGAATTAAGACTGTTTTTTTTTTTTATTTTTTTATTTTTTTATTTTTTTTTTTCCCCACAGTAAAGATGTGCCCAAGGAAAACAGTTGATTTTAGTTCAGGTGAGAATAGGATTTCTTTTGTAGTTTACAAAAATGATCTTTTACTCCGAGTCAAAGTATCTTTTCTTTTTTCCCTGTGGAAGCACAGATATCTTAAACATTAAAAAGAAAGTCTGAATTTGTTACTTGAATATAATCTGTCTTTGAACACTGGCTCATCCTTAACATGCATACTTGTAGTTTTGTCTGCATTTACCTTTTGGACATCAACAGTGAAAGTAACTGTGAAGTTGTTACTTTCTGTGCCCCTAAGGTGTTTTATCTTTTTTTTTTTTTTTTTCCCCAAACTCAGCTGGGCACAGTCTGTAGCACCTGAACTGTCCTGTGCTCCTCAAGCTGCTGCACAATGCATGTTTCATGGAGGCACTTCTGTAGTTGCGTGTACTTAATCTCAAAGTAGTACAACTCCTTTTTCTTCGCTGTAGGGACTGGTTTTGCTCAATCCCTCATCAAAAAATGCTCAGTAGCAGTGTTGGTAGAAACAATGCTGCATGTCAGGCCGTACATCCCTGCTATTTGCCATCCCTCCAAGCTGAAAGTGAACTTCGCAGCTGGGGAGCAAGGAGAGGGATGTTGGGCCACTTCAGCCTCCCTGCAGCAGTGGTGCGCTTCCCTGCGCCACCTGGGCAAACACAGGTAGGTGGGTGTAAAAATGGCCAGTTTTTAGCAAATTTGGAAAGATAAATCAGAGTAGCAAATGGTCAGATGAGTGAATGCTGGAGACGGTAGGACTCCTCTGCCTGGTAACAAAAAGTGTTGGGTCATCTTTTCTGTGTCTTGAAACAACATTGACACATAAGGATAAAAGCTGTGCTCTGAGTTGCAGGGGGACTGGGTGATGGATAGGAAGAGATGCTCTGTGTTTCTGTTGATTTTCTGACAGGCTGAGAAATGTTGCTTGAATGTAAAAGCAGAGAAAACAGAGAAAGAACAGGGAGTGATTGGTGAAAATGATCCGTGTAACATAGTGCCATACTTGGTAACTTAACCCTAACCATAATTTCAGGGGGAATTGCTTCTTTGGGGAAAAAAAAAAAAAAGCCAACAGGAACCTGCTGAGATGAAAAACTTAACAGTGTGGTTCTCTTTGCATCCTATACTTTTCACCGGCAGCCCCTGTCCAGCCCCACTCCAGCTGCAGATGTAGGCTTGCTTTCTCTCTCAGGCCTAATCCTAACTGTACCCCAATGTCTGCACAAGCTCTAAGCAGGGTCCCCTGGGTGTTTGCCCAGATGAAAAAATACCTTACAGCCCAGTTATCTTCTTTCAGAATTAAGGGGAATATGGCCACCATTGTCAAAAATTTAAAAACTGACTGTGCATGTAAATCCAGATTAGTGATCCTGCTTTCAATATTAATCATTTTTCCCTGATGATAATTATAAAAATAGTTTTATTACTCTTCTCTGTATCACAGCTTGTCTTCCTCTGCATGCTAAATGGTACTAAATTTTTCTGATTGATGCTTCATTTAAATCTTTCCATGTTCTTAATTAACAAAATCTAAACTCACCCTTCAGCTGAGAATGAATAAAGGTATAAGGAGATCACTGCCATTAATGATGCTTTACTTGCAGTGATGTCCCCCTGCAAAACATGAGTTTTCTGCACCTCCTTCTATTGCACCTATTGCTGCTGTACCTACGCTGTCCATTGCAGTGACAGCCTTGTGAGAACCTCCTTGTTGCAACACATCACAAAGACATACTGAAAAAGCCAGTAGCTTCTTCTGGACCCCAGACTGCTTGCTACAAAAACTGTATAATCAGTTTAATAAAATGTGCAACCAACTGGGATGGGAAGACTGAGTACAAACAGTAATTCCCACTGTACTATGTGTTTTTGGGAGTATTGTTTTTGGCACATACATGTAGCAGGCTGGGTTTAGTATCAGGGGAGTATAGCATAACATTTCAGATCATCTGGGCTTTCTAGATAGAAAATGTGTTTGAAAAATTGTTTTGAGTCTTGAGCTTCATTATCTGTTCTGCTGGAGACCTTGAGTGGTTAGAACTGAAGAACGTAACTCTATGTATGTTTAGACCTATGCAACTAAGAAGCAATTGGGTTTGCTATCTTTTTTTTTTTTTAACTCACCCCTCCCCCCCTGTATATTTTACACAGGGTAAAGTAATAGGTGTTTAATAATAGTTTTCTCAAAAATGTTTTATTTGCTCTGTATGCAGTTTCTGCTAACACACTTCCTGTGCTTTTGAGTAATGACAAGCACTGTGGTGACGCAGGTAGAAAATGAAGTTACACGTGCTTGGAAATCCAGATGAAGTACAGCCTACAAGTGATATGACAATACCATACTTTGTGTGTGAACACCGTCTGACAGCCTGTCCACTGTTGTGTTTCCAGAGCTTCAAAAAAAAAAAAAGTTTGAAAAAATTGTAAATATTTGAAGTTTCTTCCCCTTGGTCTGGATTATAAGATAGTAATCCATTACATTGTAAATCTTCCTGTACCATGCAAATCCCTTTATAAGGATTAAGAGATGGTAACAAAGATGATCATATTTCAAGAGGTACTGGTGCAAGCTATGTGCTGCTGCTGTCATACAGTCTTCATACAGTCTTAACCCAATGTGTTATATGCATTGTTCCAAATGAACAGGTGCTTTACATTTATTGAGAATCTTAATTCATGCAATGACCAAAAAAAAAAAAAAAACTGGGTTACAAGGCTGGGCAGCACATTCAGTCTGTTATTCTCTGAGCAGACTCAACAATAGCTGAGGGCATGCAATGGAGTGAAGACTATGCAATCAGTGACCCCTTGCCCCTTCAGTGGGGGAGAATTTCAGTAAAACACAAAGAAGCTGCTGTTTCTGCTTTTGCTGCTATCAGCCCAGGGACTACTTACAGAACAGGGGCTGTTGAATCTATTTCTGCGATTACCTCTTTGAGCAAGAGTAGAGGAAAAGTGTGTTTTAGCGTTGTGCCATTTCTTTCATTGGATCAGAGCCTGCTTAGGGAGAAGGCAGAAGCATCTGGCTTGCCTAGATTTCTAGTGGATGTTAGGGGTATGCAGTATTTTGCCAGCATTTCACACTGCTTCCTATGGGTAATTATGTGTTGCTATGGAAGGAAAAAATTCTATGAGGAGTTTCATTTTAGATGGTTAAGGAGCATTTGAAGAATCTGTTGTACTGCTGTATGTATAGAAGTAATTCTGAATGGATAGGGAATTTAAAAACAAAGCCCAATTTGTGAAGAAGACTGTTTTCGTAGCTCTTAGAAAAAATTTCCTTTTAAAACCTTTTGTTTTGGTCATATTTAAAATCAGTTTCTGTGTGTAGATTTTTCACATTGCTTTGGGATTGCTAATAATGGTGCAAGATCCAGGCTTTTCTGATCTCTTTAACTGGTACTGTTTTTAAAAACCTTTCTTGTTAGCTGTGAGAAGCAAGCAAAAGTAGTTCTGGTATTTCTGGAAATGCTTGTACTAGCACAGATGGGAATTTCAGTGCTTTTTGCTGCTTGAGGGTAGAAATACGTCACTTGTGAGCCTGGGGCACGCTGCTGGGCTGCATGCAGGGCCCCGCGTGGGGCAGAAGGGACAGGTGTGCTTCCCTCAGGCCCGAATTGTGGAGAGGAAGCAGAAGAGGTCTGCTGTAACCTGTCCTACCCACCGCCACAAACGGTAGCTGCTTTGAGCCACAAAGTTAGCTTTTCGGTATTGAGGTGCTTTAAACCGCCTCTATTTATGTGAGGCTCGCTGCTGCAGAAGCCTCCGGGAGTGCCATGCGGAGAGGGGAGCGGGGGGGGAAGGCATGGTGACGGCACCCCGGGGTGTGCAGGGGGGCGTGACGGGCTCGTCCCACAAGATGGCGCCGCGGCGGGAACGGGCGGCGGCAGCCGCGCGCTCCGCGTTCCAAACGCCCCGGTCGGCCCCACGCGCGGGAGGCCGCCGCCAGGGGGCGCGCTCGCCCCCGTCCCCCCCCTCCCCACACACACGCTCGGTCCCGCCCCTGCGGGCGCGCTGCTGACGCGGGGGGCCCGGAAGCGGCGCACGTGGGGCGCGGCGGGCGGATGGGCTCCAGGGCGGCGGGCGGCGGGGGTGGATGGGGGGGGCCGGGGGGCGACAAGTGGGGGCATGAGGAGGAGGAGGAGGAGGGAGGCGCCGAGGGCCCGCCGGCACAATGCCTCTTCTGCGCCAGGTCCGCCTGCCCCCCCGCTTCTCCCTCCCGTAGGCGCGCTGCGGCCGGCAGGTGCCGGCGGCTAACGGCTGTCTGCCTGCAGGGTGTTCGGCGCCGCCGCGGAGGTGTTGGCGCACTGCAGCGCCCAGCACGGCTTCGACGTTCGCCAGGCGGCCCGGGAGCACGGTGAGCGACACCGAACGGTGGGCGTTGCTTAGGGCCGCCGCGCATCCACACCGAGGGGGTGTGGGGGCGCGGGGAGTTGGGCTCGCTGAGCGCCCAGCTGCTGAGCTTCTAACTCACAGCCTGCTGCCCCTATAGAGGAACGCTGAGAAGCAGGGGAAGCAGGATTGGGAAGAAAACTCTTCTGAGAGCATGCATTGAACAGTGGGGAAAGACGGTGGCATGGGAGCTATGCAAAGCATTTGGACATCTGCATGTAAAACTGTAAGATCTGGTCTGCTTGCAGTCTAAAACCCATTGGGAAGGGTTAGAGTTTATGTGGTATCCTCTGTTTTCAAGGAAAGTACAAAATTACGTGTAAACTATCACTATTTCTGGGCTAGATGGCGATGGTTCAACTAGATGGCTAGGTGTTCAACTGGCTGGTTGAACAATTAGTATTCATATGATAGTAAAACACGTGAATTTTCTGTAACACAAGTTGTCTCTTCTGTTTTTTTCATTTCAGGACTAGATTTCTATGGATATGTTAAACTAATAAACTTTATTAGACGGAAGGTAAGTGTGCCCTGTATTACTTTTGTAATTTATGCCTGGAGAATGCAAAATCAAGGTGTTAGGTTTTCAGCTGGCTTTTCTAATAACTGCATGAAACTTTGAATTCTATTTCTAGAAATAAGAATTGACCAAAAAATAACTACCGATTGGTTTCTTTAGGTGCAAGCATAACTATGGAGTTGTTTTAATTTTAAATATATTAATGCAGCTTATGTCATTTCCAGAAGAAAATTTTCATACTTGCAAAAAGTCCACACTATGTTGTATCACATGGCTTTGTTACTTTGTCTTGGCCTTTGACTTAGACATCTTGCCCAAGTTATGGGTTCACTTCTTGATGACTAAGTTTCCTAGTTCTCGTGTGTGCTGGTGCAAAAGAATCTTTCCTAGGAACATGAGCTGGATGGAACCCCCCGGGAAGGGCAGCACTTGGTCACAGAATGTAAATACAATCTCTGCTAAAATATTAGAATTGGAAAAGTTGATGTGAACCTATAGTTTTAAGTTGGGCTTGGCTACGTTTTGTTTTATTGTGACTTTGATGTATGTTCTTTGGTTGTTTCATGAATCCTGAGGTCTACACTGAAAAGTATCTTACACAGGCTTTTTTTACTTGAATCTTTAATCTTCTACTTAAATCCTTCAACAGTTATTTAAGGTATTATTTGCTACAGATTAAGTCATGCAAATAGAAAAAATGAGGTCCAAAACCTCTTCATTTCCTAAGAAGTATTACCTGGCCAAATGCAAACTAAAGAGGATGTAACATTTTTATAAGGTGCTGTGCATGTAGAAAGACTTTATGCAATTAGGATGTTAGTTTCATTGATTACCTCTGTTGTAAGCTCTGAGCCTGACACAGATGAACACCTGTGTAAACTTGATTTTATACAGCATAATCCTGAAGGTGTCCTTCAGTGTCTGGTAGTCTGCTGTGCTTCACTGCTTGTACTGAGTTCCATGATCCTATAACTTCCTGGATTTTGCAACACACACTAGCTTAATAATGTATTTTTATGCTTTTCTCAGGTCACCATGGTTGTGGTGTCACCGTGCTAATGTGAATGCTTGATGTCAGAGCCCCGATGGAAGCCAGAAGTTTATTTCTTTATTGTTCTTGCTAGTTAGGTTTAAAGCAGTATCTTTCTTGGTATTTGCTATAAAACTACTTTTGTAATACACAATTTATTTTAATGGGGGGAAGAAAAGTCCTGTGCCTTGTTTTCTCGAATGGAATTGAAGGTCTGGTGTTTTCAAAGAAACTCTCAAGCTCTTCTGTTCTGTAGAAACCAACAGCAGAATATTTGAAATCACTCAGCAGCTCACTGCCTTGGGATGGAGAGGAGTATCTGAAACCAGAGCTAGAAGATGATCTCCTGCTTCAGTTTGGTAAATAACTGCTTTTCAGTATGATTACACTGTTAAATGTGATATTAAGAGTTTGTGTCACAGAAAGCATCATCACTACTCCTAAATTAACTTGAGTACTTGAGAAAGTTCATGTAATAATTGAACTAACAACGTTCAGTCACTCTGGTATTTTTACCACACATTGTATGCTGATTTTTAATGGCTGAGGTTTTCATAGCTCTGTTTATTATCTGCATTCACATATCATAAATATGTTCATAGCTGAGGTGCTGTATGTGGTAATGAAGCAGGTCAAAGAGGCTCTCTACCTAAACTTCAGTGGAAGATCTATGAGGCTTATAAAGCTTCTAAATGCAAATACTTAAAATTAGGTGCTTTGAGTTGAAAGTGTACAAGTGAGGAGCAAGCCATCTGCTGTGTTTGAAGAGTTTCATATGTTTTATTTCATATGTTTTAGGTTGGGTCTTTGGACCAACCAAGAGTAAGATAATACAATTGCATAGAGTTCTGCCTCTAGTGGTTTTAATGATCGGTTTGTTAGAAGGTCTTGAGGAAATTCAGTTTGACTCTTGAACTTAATTTTGCTATCTATGGCCTTCCAACTCTGTCTCTGTTTGGTACTTCATTGTGCATCTTTCTTTCCCCTAAACCATAAGGTACTTGGCGCTTGTGGAATTTTTCTACTCTATATAGTCTATCCTTTTCTAAACAAGCCTTGATGCCTGATGGCCCAGATAATCCATGCTAGAGGACATGGATTGGTTACTTCAGGGATTTCACATTTCACTGTGTACTTTACAGTCTAATTTGTGCTTTGTGCTCATGTTACTGTCTTCTGCAGTGCTTGGTGCTTTCAGCTACCTTAGTGGTTGCTAAGAGTTACAGGTAATATGAGCACCTGCAAATTGTGTTTTAAATATTGGTTTTGTTTCAGTCTCATGGAACAGGTAGTTTGTTGTCTATGATTAAAAGATAAGGATAGCTGTGATTTTTTTTTCTATTTTTAATGAAGTCTCTTGCCTGACAAGCTGGCAGTAGCTTCATACTACATCCAGAAACATAGCAGCACTGTTTTCTTATGCACTGATGCCTGTTGAATTCACCAGATGCATTTAGCAAGAGGTGAGGGGGGTTCTACTGCTGCATCTGAGTTGTGGTACTTAAAAACCATGTCATCTAGATTTCCTCTACGTAGGCTCATCTGAGTTCTCTATATGGAAAAATACAGAGTAGCACTGTAACTAAAGCTTAACCTAATGTCTCATTTATCAATTATCAAACACAGCTATCTGAAGAAGTCCAACGTGTGGATTTATTTGCTTTGTTAACTGAGCTCACTTCTGACATCATGCTTTTATTGAGTAGTATTGTGTTCTGCAGTTAGTCCTATCAAACTCAGTGATGTTTCTTCTAAAACACACTGTATTTGCAAATAGTCCAAATACACAAATAGTAACATTGGTAACATAATGCGTTTATGAGCATATTTTTTTCTTCTTCCCTATCAGATATAGAAGATCTGTGTGAACCCGCCAACGTATGTTCTAATGGTTTAAATGATATGACAGTGCTTGAACAATTAAAATGTGCAGAACACAGAGCAAGACTCGCAGAAGCAGCCTTGGCTAGAGCACAAGAAGATCTTCAAAAAATGAAGTAAGCTTGAACTGAGGCTTTTTTTATTTGATGTCTTAGACAAGGTGAGATGTTCATGTTTAAATACCAACAAATTGAAAGAAGTGGTAGAACGTAACTATGGAATCAAATTAATATCTTGTGCTGGGAATAGATGTTGGCCTCACTTCTGTCTTGTACATTATAAGGAAACTAAAAATTGCACAATTGAAAAGAGCAAAGTTAGGAAAGCTGCATAAGCACACGTTTGAAATGTATTTTGCTTCAGACCACTCTTTGTTTTTTATTGAAGGTAAGCACAGTGGAGAAGAGGGTGGTATTCACAATTCAAATACAGGGCTTTAAACATTTTGAAAGACAATGGAAGAAGTTGGAAATGTGTTTTCTTTTTTTTTTCCTCCCCTTGTTTTTACAGTGGAATCTAGTTCCATCTTGGAGTAACCCTTGATGAAATCTAATATACCCACTTTTCAGATACTTTTAAGTCTCAGCGTGGGTTCAATTAGGAATATTCAATGTATCGCAAACAGATATCTAGGCATCCCAATAGTTCTATCTAATACTTTGAAATCGTGAGGTCTTCAAAAAAACAGTTTGATGCTCATGCGTAAAATGGGAATTTAATGTTCTTTTGAGATTACACAGGATTAAATGTATGAAAACGTAATTTCAAGATAACAGCTACAGTGATCAGGCACTGAAAAACTGAAAATGTATTTAACAGACCTAGGAAAAAAAGTTACGATTTTCTGTTCAGAGGTAAAGTAGAAAAAAAGCTTGTTTTGTAAAAGACATTTGAGAGCTTATTGTATACTCTGAGAGTACATACTTGATTTTGTTAGCAAATGAGTATACTAAACTAAGTTCCATTCAAATCCTATCTACCCCCAGTTATTTAGACGTGTACAAAATGGACAATTTTGTCTTAAATAAGGTTTAATTTCTGCAACTAGTACACGAGAGAAGAGCCGTATGCTTGAAAGTATGTGTGTGCATTATGCCTGAATTCATCATAAACAATGAGAATGAGCAATTTTTCACTATACGTAGCAAACTTGTTCAAGTGGAAGTTGTCTTGCCTGACTCTCTTTACCTTCATTCTTTTTCATTTAAAGCAAAGAAGAATATTTTCAGGTCTTCAGTTGCCATTTCATTTCAACTCTCTAAACTTATATCAGCTTTATATATTTCTTTTAGAGGTTAGCTTAGCAAATTATCTGTTGGTGTAAAAGGGGCTCTTTAGTTGTTCTTTTTGAGTGAAGGCTCTTTGACTCATCAGGGATGGGTTGGCAGCAAAAAATAGCCAAATGTAGATGAGGTGAAGCAGACCAGTTTTAAATCATGGGCAGTTGCACTGTACTAGCCTACGTGCTGTAATTCATAGTGATGCTGATTTCTGCTCTAGGTTACTCTATTGGAAGAGACAATGTACAGATGTTTCCTTTCAGGTAGATGACATAGTGCTCCCTTCAGCAGAATAAAAGGAGCTTGTAAGTGGAATGTGGAGCAAGAATAGCAAAAGGGACCTTAATCTATGGGAACTCATTTTCTACTGTCTTCTGCCACGGAAATAGGCATATACCAGTATTTAGAAGCCTGGTTGACTGACTTTGGCTTCAGGAGTTAAAACTAGGTCCAGGAGCTTTCTCACACTTCAACTACCTACAGACCTTTTGTGGGAGACTAACTGTAACTTGTTTCAGTTGCAGTGTGATTGTATTGTGCAGATGTTCCTCTTTACAGTGTGGAAAAAATGTTGGGTGTTTTAATGACTGCTCAGGATCAGTCACGCAGCTCCCTAGAGATTGTTGCCTTCTATGCATGGTTGTAGTAGTATATATGAACACCTACTAAATGAGTATAAAATAATTTATGCAGAAAAGTTTCTCCAAGCTTTCCAGGCTCAGCGGACTTGTTTGTGATGAAATGGAAGGGGGTACAATTTCAAAAACAGGTAGTTGGAGGCCTTTTTTTCCCCACAAATGGTAACAGTTAGTATATAAATCAGGTCACCTTTAGCATTTGATGTAATTTAGAGATAAAAGAGCATAACTCATATATATGATTTTTTTTCCTTTATTCTGTGTCCTGTTCAGAGATGATGGCTTTTATTTTTATTTTTCTTGATTAAAAAGGTAGAGGGAATCTTCGCATCTAGAGTTTGGTACTCGTGTTGCATGCGTAGGCTGGAGGAACTCTTGGCTGAATCTTTAATTTTAAATTTGAAATTAGGTTTAAGTTCTACAAAATATTAATTTTCATTGTATGCTATATAACTTAAGTTTTATAAGTTGCTATTTTTATAACTTAAGTATTTATAAAAAGTAAAAAACAAAACAAAACCTGAACTGGCTTGGTAAAGAGCAATCTTAAAAATAAGATCTGTATCCTACCTGTATGTCAGGAAATACACTAAGTTTCTAATATCAACAGCTTTGTTGATATTAGGGTGTGAGCTCCCTTAACACCTTCTAATCCCCATCCAAACCAAACACAGAAGTATTTAAAATGCCATGACTGAAATAGTAGCTCTGTTCTCCTGTAAGGATGGTACTGGTAACGAGGTATTACCTGGAGCTTCTGTGGATCCCTATGTAAGAAAATAGGGCTTCAGTTAAAGGTCAGTGTTGGCTGCTTTGGAGTGGTCTAGGTCAGACTGTAAAACTTGCAAGAATGCTGTTTGGCTGAAGCGTTTTTGCTCTTCTGCTTGATTTTATATTGAAGTGTCAGTTACAACATTATAGTACGAGTTGCTCAGTTGTCAACCTTTAATTTTAGTTTTCATGATAAAACCATAGGTATGGGTTCTTCCGTCTAAAATTCTTCCAAAATGTTTATCAGTTATTTTTTTGGAGAAGTGAGAACATCGCATGCACTCCTTATATGTAAGGCCATGGAAGAGGAAAATAAGTATGGCATGTGAATAAAAAGGGAATTAAAATAACGTGAATTTTAAGCTCAGAGTTAGCTTCACCCAGATACTTCCATTTTGAAGTGCTTTCTTCAACCTTCCACGAGTCATTCAGCTATGCGTGACTTACAGTTCTGAAGTTCTGTTTGTGGCATTGAGTCCATAACTACATTATATACCTAAAATATACGTTGTCACCCTGCAGACTTCTACCATGGTGGTACTAGCTTTTGTACTAGGAAGTGCCAAGCAAGGAGTTGCTATGTAAAAATAGAAATGAAATCTGAATTGGATCAAGCTGTGGCTAGCACAGAGATGAATACAGTGACTGTTTCACTATTAATACTGCTTAAAATAATAATAGAATATCCTGAGTTGGAAGGGACCCATAAGGATCATCAGGTCCAACTCCTGGCAGCGCACAGGTCCACCCAAAAGTTTAGACTCTGTGACTAAGTGCACAGTCCAAATGTCTTAAATTCAGACAGGCTCAGTCCAGTGACTACTTCCCTGGGGAGCCTGTTCCAGTGCACGACCACCCTCTCGGTGAAGAAACTCTTCCTGATGTCCAGCCTAAACCTCCCCTGCCTCAGCTTAACACTGTTCACACGGGTCCTATCACTAGTGCTTATGGAGAATAGGTCGCCTGCCTCTCCACTTCCCCTTGTGAGGAAGCTGTAGACTACGATGAGGTCTCTCCTCAGCCTCCGCTTCTCCAGGCTGAGCAGGCCCAGTGACCTCAGCCACTCTTCATACGTCTTCCCTTCTAGGCCATTCACCATCTTCGTCCTCTGGACACACTCCAACAGTCCTTTTTGTACTGCGGTGCCCAGAACTGCACACAGTACTCGAGGTGAGAGTAAGAGAGAAGTGTGGATAGGTAATGTGGCAAGAGTGGTGGATCGTGGTGTGCAGCAGCCTCCAGAAGCCAGCAGAGGGAGATTGTGCACATTTAAATCCGAAGCCATTGTTGTAAAAGCCCCTGTGCAGACTGGATTCCTTATCTCTTTCAAGCTCCCTCTCCCCCCTCCCTCCCCCGCCTCCTTTTCATGGTCCCATAAGCATGTCTCAAGGGTGTATTTGAAATTGATTACAGACAATTTGCCCAAGACTTTGTGATGAACGTGGATGTCAGTAGCAGCTCGCCATCCAGCGCCATTGCAGACCTTCACGAGGATGAGGATGGTGTTTACTTCAGCTCCTACGGGCATTATGGGATACACGAAGAGATGCTAAAGGTTAGAAAGTGATCTCAACTGCATCTGAGTAGGGCTAAAGAGGAAAGATGGAATGAAGCAGGCTGTGTACTCGTAAATATACTGCAGAGCAGCTGCATTTTTAACCCTTTCTATACGTGGTAGTTTTTTTGTAGGAGTTGGGCTGAGATCCTTTTTTCAGTTGTATTTCTTTTGTATGAATGCTTTTTACTGTACATGAAGCATTAGGGAAAAAAAATCATTTACACTAGAGACAGGCTTGAAGATGCTGCAGTATCTAACTTTACCTTGCCAGAGGCAGCTTATTCCTGTATGCTTAAAAGATACACAATATAATGAGGTACAGATGATGAATATTTTTTTTGGTTTATTTCTTCTGAACAATTAAAATTTGTCAGGCAAGCTACTGTGATTTCCTATTACATTAGGTAAATAGGAATTGGTGTCATTTGTGCACCATCCAGCATATTGATAACATGGCACTGAATAGCTGGAAAAATTGTAAACTCCTTTTTTTGTGATTAAAAATAAAAAATGCCTTAACCCTTAAAAGGGAAGAGCCTTCCCCTTAAATTAAAAAAATAATAATTAAACATCTTAAAACTGGCACGTAAATTAAAATCCATTGATGCTTCCTTTCTAAAAAAGTCCATAGTTAGGGAAGTTGTAAGAAGTTTTATCATATTTTATAACAGAAATAAAATTCCTGCCTAAATGTATAGATGAAATATGGAGTTGAAAAGTATCTTTGTCCATGCAGGTAGCATATAAAATCTTGTGCTTTGTAAATCATTTAATGGCCCCAGTGTAGAAATGCACGTGAACCTGTGTTAAGACTAGTGTAAGTGTGAGGTAATTTTTAAGGGGGAGAAGCATAAAGGTCTCTGCGGAGATGGAAAAACATTTGCTTAAATGAGTAGTCTAGACAAACAGATTTAGAATCTTGAAGATAAACGATAGGAATTGGGTTTTGCAAGTCAGTTGTATAAATAAGTGTCATTTGAGATGTTAAAGGGTATAGATGAGGGTGTCTTTGATTATGAAGTTCTTCATAATTGTGCATTTCTGCAAACTGAGTTTGGTTTCAGGGAATGTGTGTCAGAATGCCTTTAAGAATACTTCAGACTTTTTTTTCTAACCATAGGAAAACATTGATTTTTACCACACATACGTGGATTTTTTTGCTATATGCTAGGCTTTCACTTTGATTTTTTTTGTATGTCAATATTATTTATATAAATAAATGTTTGTTACATAGAAAGTTTTAAGAAATGGGATTTGTTGTGTGTTTCTGACAGTGTTATATTTGGAAACCTTTTTTTTTCCTTATTCCTCCTAGTAGCAGGCTGAAGTTTTGATTTGTTTCTTTTGTTGCAAATACTTCAAAGCCAGGGAAGGATGGTTGTTACTTTATGCTGACCAAATGGCTAGTTTTCCCCCTTGTCATATTTCTTCAAAATTTCTTAAATACAGCCTTAAGAAGTTTCCTTACCATTTTATTTAAAAACGGAAAACAAGTCTTGCATTGAAATGGTCAGTGAAAGAATGGAATTGATGAATAGAGAGACCTGAAGTGAATGACCATGGCAGTAGTGCATATAGTAGAGACAGGAGCTAGAATTGTATTGATTTAGCTGGGGCAGTGCTGAGGCAATGTGAGTGGGCAGGATGGAAGGCTGAAAGCTTTCCAGCTGGCTGCTTTCTTGATTGATGCTGAACCTTGTGATTTTTTTCATACTATTTTGGTTGTTTCAGCAAATCCTATTATATACTGCGATAGAAGTGAACTACTAAAAATAGGTGCTCTGAATGAATTGTTGTAGTAAGCCAATGTAATTTTAAAGGATCTATTTGTTTTATTCATGTTAACTGTATATACTCTGAAAGTAAAATTCAGTAAAATATTCCATGACTGTTTGGGCCATGTGTGGTGATCTTCTTAACTGTTAACTGAATTTTAGGGTTTTCAAGCATCAGAATAACTTGGTTTGTCTATATAATTTTTATGAACATACTCTTTGTTCTGAGTCTCTTCGTGACCTTTTTTCCTAATAAAATACTTTGTTCTTTCTCACTGTAGAAAATTTATTTACTTTTCATACTTTTTATAAAAAAATTATTTGCTGCAGTAGAATAATGTAAACTTGAATATAAACAATTGTATTTTCTACTGGAGTATTATCTGTAGTCCATCTTTATTAAATAAAGATGATTTAAAAGATATTATTTTGCTTTGCTCTAACATCTGACCTGCAACAGCAATCCCAAAACGTATACTTGGCTGTCAATTTGTGTAGCTGGTGATGCATATTAAGAGGATCAGTATATTACCCTGCTGATAGACAGGGCTTTGCCACCAGCTTTCATACAACAAGATATTGTAAACGCTTTGCTATATGCTTGAAAACATTCCAGCTTCTCAGATCATGTTGAGATATAGTTAGATCTCTATTTAATTTACGCTTTCATAGGATGGGCTGTACAACTTTAATTACTGAGTTGTCTTCAGGCTTTCAGATTTGTAGTTTGTTCAGAAATAGAAACAGTTAATATGATCTATGACTCCTTTTGAGGAATCTGTGTGTCATGCAAGTTAAAAGCGTAGAATGATGCAGAAAATTTTGTGAGCTCATCAGTCAAATTTTTACCATTGTATAGAAGGCTGTTGTGTAAAGTTGATGTAGTATTGCCATTCTATCACTGCCGTTTGTGCAAGGTGATGAAGAGGTATTAAGAACTTGGAAGCATCTAAAATCAAATGCAGCAGGTCAGGAAAGTGAAAGCTGTTTATTTTCTCTTCCGGAGGCTCAGCTGGCTTTATTTGCTTAGGCAATAAATTTTAAAGGACTTTAGTATGGACAATATCATTATTGGAGAATCCTTGTAAGTACAATAGCCACAAAACATCTTCAGGCCAAGTTAAAAGCAACTTTCTCTGCATTTTTGAACAGTATCTTGTATATAAATAGGCAAAGTGAACATTGTTTTTTCTGCTTTAAACCATAGGATAAAGTGCGTACAGAAAGCTATCGTGACTTCGTATATCAAAATCCACATCTCTTCAAGGACAAGGTAGGTAAAACAGCTCAAAATTCAGTAATTTCTGCAATTGGCTTTTTCTTAAGTGGTAGAAATCCTTCCAACTGGTTACTTTGTAGCATTGGGTTGGAATATTGCACTGTCAAGATTTGATTTAATATACTCTGGCTCTAGTAGGTGGTAGAATGTGTTATTCAACTGCTGGAGGGTGGACAGTGCTGATAACAGAAGTGCTGATCGCTGTTGTCACTGTTATGTGTGCTGTGTCGGGATGTTCATTAATTATGTTGACGGGGTTAAGTTAAACCTTTCTCATCTAGTATATTAGAATCTATCGTAGAGGCACTCTTTATCAGAATTTAAGTGAATTTATATTTGGGTCTGATTCAGTAAAGACATCTGAGAAGCTCTATACAATTAGACCTGGGAAGAATTCATATGCCACTGACTTGTTGAGTTGGTGGCGTTTAGTATATTCAGACTAGGCTTTTGTTCAAGGATTTTGAACTGGGAACAGCTATTTCGTGTGCAGCGAGGAGAAAAGAGGCCTGTGGACATTTATGATCCTACTGTGGTTATGAGCCCAGTGCAGATGGAATACACCTCTTCTGTGTTTCTGTTGGCTATTTCTGTTGAGTTTGGTGTCTTCTGATTTATGCTGTGCAGACTTGTATTCTGGATTAGCTTTCTTCTACTTACCTTTTACTTTTATTCAGCGGGCAGGCTTATGGAAGGAAATCACTTCAGATTTTTATTTTGGTTCTGATAAGAAACTTCGTTAATGAGCGGTAACACAAATTCTTCAGTTGGAAATTGTCCTAGGTAGTTTTACAGGGGGAGGTATTTTTAGGTGGATAGCACATGCACTTTATATTTCTCACCTCAGATTACTTTTAGCAGCTGCAGTGGAAAATAATTGTTGGGTTTCGCCTCAGTTCATATCATAAGCATGTTCCTGCTGAACATTGTGAAGCTTCTAGTGGTAATGAGAGAACAAGCAAAAGCATCATTTGAAACATGATGCTGCCAGTTACTTGAAAGATATGGGGGATCAAAGAGCTGGGCGGCTCATCCAGCAAAGCAGAAAGATCAACATTTGCCGAGGCGATCGGCTCCGGGGCAGACGCGTTCTGCAGCGGAGCGGGGGATCGGGCCAGGCAGGGCTAATTTTTTCCGGCATCGAGCCTACTTGAGGGAGCCGCCAGGACCCGGCAGCCCTCGTGAGGGAGGCTGACGAGGCGAAGGCGGAGCCAGCAGCGCCCCCTCCCCAGCCGTTCAAAAGCAGCCCCTAGGGAGCGCGAGCGACCAGGAGCGCGGCGAACAGGGCGGGAAATCAGGGCGTGGCGCGTCAGAAGGGAGTGGCGCGGCAGTTAGCGCGGCAGTTCGCGCAGGAAGGGCAGAGCGCTCCCCCTATACACAAACAACACCTCGTTAACAACAGCCGTAACTAGGCGATAATGGTCGCCACCAGGCACGGCGCGCTCTCCAGAAAGTCGGTACACACGCAGACCGACTACCCGTTAAAAAATGCCGCAGTTCAGGTCACCGGATGCAAGGAGTGTCTGAGCCTGTTGCTGCCATCGGCCATCGGCGGGAGACAGAGAAACTGCGTGCGTGAGGTGCGAGCAGGTGGATGACCTGGTCCGCATGGTGGCGGAGCTCAAGGAGGAGGTGGAGAGGTTGAGGGCCATCAGGGAGTGAGCGGGAGATAGACTTGTGGAGTAACTCCCTGCAGGGCCTCGAGGAGAGGTACCGGGGTGAGACACCCCAAATGGGGGTGGACCCCTGGCCCTGTCCCTGTCGGGCAGAGGGAGGGGATCTGGGAGCTGAGGAGGAATGGAAACAGGTCCCTGCTCGACATCGCAGGCGATGCTCTCCCCTTCCGGCCCCACCTTCCCAGGTGCCCTTACACAACAGGTTTGAGGCCCTAGAGATTGAGAGGCCGGTGTGTGAGGAAGAGGTAGCAAATGTTCCCAGGAGGATGCCTGGGGCGAGGAGGTCGACTCCGTGCCTCAGGACTGCCTCCACCAAGAAAGACAGGAGGGTTATTGTTGTTGGTGACTCGATTCTTAGGGGAACAGAGGGCCCTATTTGTCGGCCTGACCCTACCCGTAGGGAAGTCTGCTGTCTCCCTGGGGCCAGGGTCAGGGACGTTGCCAGGAAGCTTCCTAACCTGGTACGCCCCTCTGACTTTTACCCCCTTTTGATAGTCCAGGCGGGCAGTGATAACATCGAAGAGAGAAGCCTCAAGGCTATCAAAAGGGACTTTAGGGGACTGGGTCGGTTAGTGGATGGAGCGGGAGTGCAGGTGGTGTTTTCGTCCATCCCTATGGTGGCAGGGAGGGGTTCAGAGAGGACACGGAAAGCCTACCTGTTAAACACGTGGCTCCGGGGCTGGTGCCAACGCAGAAATCTTGGGTTTTTTGATCATGGGGCACTTTACTCAGCACCTGGCCTGATGGCTGCAGACGGGTCCCTATCTTTTAGGGGAAAAAGGATCCTGGGCCAGGAACTGGCAGGGCTTATTGAGAGGGCTTTAAACTAGGTAGGAAGGGGGATGGGGCTGAGGCTAGGATTGTTGGTGCTGTGCCAGGGGGAACAATGGCAAGACCGGAGGATAAGGCAATGGCCCAGCTGAAGTGCATCTACACCAATGCACGCAGCATGGGTAACAAACAGGAGGAGCTGGAAGCCATCGTGCGGCAGGCAGGCAGGCTACGACTTGGTTGCCATCACGGAGACGTGGTGGGACCAGTCTCATGACTGGAGTGCTGCAATGCCTGGCTATAAGCTCTATAGAAGGGACAGGCAGCATAGAAGGGGTGGTGGTGTGGCTCTCTATATTAGAGAGTCTTTCGAGGTTGTAGAACTCGAGGTTGGGAATGACAAGGTCGAGTCCCTTTGGGTTAGGATCGGCAGGGACAACAAGGCTAGGGTCCTGGTTGGGGTCTGCTATAGACCGCCAAACCAGGATGAGGAGACAGATGAGGAGTTCTACAGACAGCTGACAGAGGTTGCAAAATCATCAGCTCTTGTACTCGTGGGGGACTTCAACTTCCCTGACATATCCTGGAAGCACAACACAGCCCTGAGAAAGCAGTCTAGGAGGTTTCTGGAGAGCGTGGAAGATAGCTTCCTGACGCAGCTGGTTAGTGAACCTACCAGGGGTGGTGCCCCGCTAGACCTTCTCTTCACAAACAGAGAAGGACTGGTGGAGGACGTGATCGTCGGGAGCTGTCTTGGGCAGAGTGACCACGCAATGGTGGAGTTCACTATTCTTGGCGAGGCCAGGAAGGGGACCAGTAAAACCGCTGTATTGGACTTTCGGAGGGCTGACTTTGAGCTGCTCAGGACACTAGTTGGTGGAGTCCCTTGGGAGGTGGTTCTGAAGGGCAGAGGGGTCCAGGAAGGCTGGGCGCTCTTCAAGAGGGAAGTCTTAATGGCGCAGGAACAGTCTGTCCCCACGTGCCCAAAGACGAGCTGGCGGGGAAGAAGACCGGCCTGGCTCAACAGAGAATTGTGGCTTGATCTTAGGAGGAAAAAGAGGGTTTATAAGCTTTGGAAAAGTGGGCAGGCCACTAAGGAGGACTTTAAAGAAGTAGCGAGGCTGTGCAGGGACAAAATTAGGAAGGCCAAAGCTCATCTGGAGCTAAATCTGGCTACTGCCGTTAAAGATAACAAAAAACGTTTCTATAAATACATCAACACAAAAAGGAGGACTAAGGAGAATCTCCATCCTTTACTGGATGCGGGGGGAAACTTAGTTACAAGAGATGAGGAAAAGGCGGAGGTGCTCAATGCCTTCTTTGCCTCAGTCTTTAGCGGCAATACCGGATGTTCTCTGGATACTCAGTACCCTGAGCTGGTGGAAGGGGATGGGGAGCAGGATGTGGCCCTCATTATCCATGAAGAACTGGTTGGTGACCTGCTACGGCACTTAGATGTGCACAAGTCGATGGGGCCGGATGGGATCCACCCAAGGGTACTGAGGGAACTGGCAGAGGAGCTGGCCAAGCCACTGTCCATCATTTATCAGCAGTCTTGGCTATCGGGGGAGGTCCCAATCGACTGGCGGCTAGCAAACGTGACGCCCATCTACAAGAAGGGCCGGAGGGCAGACCCGGGAAACTACAGGCCTGTCAGTTTGACCTCAGTGCCAGGAAAGCTCATGGAGCAGATCCTCCTGAGAGTCATCATGCAGCACTTGCAGGGGAAGCAGGCGATCAGGCCCAGTCAGCATGGGTTTATGAAAGGCAGGTCATGCCTGACGAACCTGATCTCCTTCTATGACAGAGTGACGCGCTGGGTGGATGAAGGAAAGGCTGTGGATGTGGTCTACCTTGACTTCAGCAAGGCTTTTGACACCGTCTCCCACAGCATTCTCCTCAAGAAACTGGCTGCTCTTGGCTTGGACTGGCGCACGCTTCGTTGGGTTAGAAACTGGCTGGATAGCTGGGCCCAAAGAGTCGTGGTGAATGGAGCCAAGTCCAGTTGGAGGCCAGTCACTAGTGGCGTCCCCCAGGGCTCGGTGCTGGGGCCGGTCCTCTTTAATATCTTCATCGATGATCTGGACGAGGGCATCGAGTGCACCCTCAGTAAGTTCGCAGATGACACCAAATTAGGTGCGTGTGTCGATCTGCTTGAGGGTAGGAAGGCTCTGCAGGAGGATCTGGATAGGCTGCACCGATGGGCTGAGGTCAACTGCATGAAGTTTAACAAGGCCAAGTGTCGGGTCCCGCACCTGGGGCGCAATAACCCCAAGCAGAGCTACAGGCTGGGAGATGAGTGGTTGGAGAGCTGCCAGGCAGAGAAGGACCTGGGAGTGCTGGTGGATAGTCGGCTGAATATGAGCCAGCAGTGTGCTCAGGTGGCCAAGAAGGCCAACGGCATCCTGGCTTGTATCAGGAACAGCGTGACCAGCAGGGCTAGGGAGGTGATCGTCCCCCTGTACTCAGCTCTGGTGAGGCCGCACCTTGAGTACTGTGTTCAGTTTTGGGCCCCTTGCTACAAGAAGGACATCGAGGTGCTTGAGCGGGTGCAGAGAAGGGCGACGAAGCTGGTGAGGGGCCTGGAGAACAAGTCCTATGAGGAGCGGCTGAGGGAGCTGGGCTTGTTCAGCCTGGAGAAAAGGAGGCTCAGGGGTGACCTTATCGCTCTTTTTAGGTACCTCAAGGGAGGCTGTAGCGAGGTGGGGGTTGGCCTGTTCTCCCACGTGCCTGGTGACAGGACGAGGGGGAATGGGTTTAAGTTGAGCCAGGGGAGTTTTAGGTTAGATGTTAGGAAGAACTTCTTCACTGAAAAGGTTGTGAGGCACTGGAACAGGCTGCCCAGGGAAGTGGTGGAGTCACCATCCCTGGAAGTCTTCAAAAGACGCTTAGATGTAGAGCTTAGGGATATGGTTTAGTGGTGGGCTGTTAGGGTTAGGTTGGAGGTTGGACTCGATGACCTTGAGGTCTCTTCCAACCTGGAAATTCTGTGATTCTGTGATTCTGTAATGCTTAAAAGCTGTGCACAATTTGAGTGACTGTGTTATTTAGGACTGTACTACTGTTTCCAGTTTTGAGAATTTTTTTGGATCTAGGGATAAGAATTTTTCAAACACCATTAGTAAATCTGAACTATATTAAGAAGTCTGATATGTGACCATTAGTTGGTCAATCGACAGAATGCACCCTCAGCCAATCTGCAGATAATGCTAAACTGAGAGATGTGTCATAACCCCCTTGGTTGTGCTGCTGTTTGGTGGGACCCCTGTAGGCTGGAGAAATGGGCCAATGGGAGTCCTCTGCGGTTCATCCAAGGGCTGTGCAAACTGCACACCCAGGAAGGAATAACCCCACATACCAGTACAGGCTTGGAGACCTACGGGCTGGAAAGCAGCATTGCAGAAAGGCAGCTGTGGGTTAAGACCAAGCTGACTGAGCCAGCAACATGAGCAGTAACCAAGTAACCATGTAACACATCTAACACAGTAACCATGAGCAGTGCTACGGGATAAAATCTCTGCTTTCCAATGTTTAATATTGCTGGCAACACTAGTAATTAATATTTGGTGTAAGAAATAAAATCTCAGTTGCTTTGCTTTTGCTTTTCTAAATTTTCTAATTTTTTCTAATATTTGAGCTGTCAAAACCAAGTGTTTGCAGTAGTCGTGTAAAATTGAACCCACTTCTTTAAGTGTAGTGATGAAGGTTCTCTCCCAGGAAAACTAACGGATCTCATATTCCTGGATTTTTGTCTTTTTTTTTAATAAGCCTGTTAGAAAATAATTTGTGGTTTTCAAACTCTGTTATTCAACACTTAAAAATTTAGTCATCAAAGCCATAGCTGTTTTGTGGCACTGTGGCCATTTCTAGCAGGGGATTTACAAATTCTTTACAAGGAACATAAAATGATGTGTGGAAGTTTTTATGGACAGTAAATATGAAGACAGATTCATCAATCTTGTCTGCTTACAATTCTTTCCTTATAATGAAGTTGGCACGTTCTGTTCTAGAGGCAAAAGTAGGTAGGACACGGCTTTGTTCCTTGGTGATATGAATGACTAGGGATTTTCTTTTATATGCTTCTGAAGACGAGCACAAGGCTATCTGCATCTGAAGAATCACATCCTTATTGTTGAAGGGGAGAAATACAAAGCATGGAAGTATGACTTAGTCACAGATTTTAACAGGCGAGGCAGGACCCATTTGTGTAAAATCCCTTTGGACCAAGAAGGATTTAGCCAATGAAGAATACAAATATATTGATACCATAAGAACGTTGTGAATGTGCATTCTCAGTATGAGCAGTCGGAGTGGCTGTGACATTTCTCTTTGGCAAGTAGATAAAGGTAATCAGTGATATCAGATACATGTGTATACATAGTCCTGAGTGCTTTAGTTGGAATTAAACTACTAGAAAGGATTAAAGTTTGTGAACAGTTTTAATGAGAAAGTGCAGAGTTATAGTATATTTTCTCAGTCAGTGACAAATTCAATTGTTAGAGTGATTCACTGATATTAAAATGCTTCAGACTCTTAATTTCCTCTTTCTCCTGTTTATCTAACTTCTTAGTTGTTGTTGAAATAATTGCTTGCAAATATTGCACTCGTGGATGAGTTGATCTGCAGCTGGAGCTAGTCTGTCTCACTCCTTGTCTGTAAAAAGTAGTAGAGGGTGTGGAGTTAAAACTGTGGTTTGGCTTGCATATCTCTGAATATGATCGTAGGATCTGATGCTGCCACCTCTTTCTTCCATTAAAGTGTAATATCTCACTGATGTAGAAGGACATGCGGGAAAAATCATAGCCAAGAGAAATACATGGAAGTAAAAATAAGTTGCTTACTCATTTCAGGTGGTTTTGGATGTTGGCTGTGGAACTGGAATACTTTCTATGTTTGCTGCCAAAGCAGGTGCGAAGAAAGTGATCGGAGTTGACCAATCTGAAATCATTTATCAGGCCATGGACATCATAAGGTACGAAAAGTTCTGGAAAAAGCATGGAAATATAACTGTAAAAAGTTTAATAAAATACCAGCCCAAGTTAATGATCATGTATCACTTGATAGGTCTTCTGCTGCAGTCCTTCTTTCTTTTTAGAATTAACACAGATTTTGATGTGCAGTCGTCTTAGCTGTTCTGATAGAGGTAATAAAAATAGAGCACTAGTTGAGGAAAAAGATTTCCCAGATGTTTTTTGGTATTGGCATCGGGGCCAGCGCTGTCATGCTGTGGAGGCTCTAAATGGCTGCTGCCAATGCATTTCCTATTTTCAATTTGTTCGCTTGAAATGTCGCTACTAGTAAAAATTGTAATTTATTTAAGCAACAAACGTTAGAGTTGTGACACCTTCCTAGAGGATATGAGGAACTTTACTGGCTGCAGAATTTTAAGTAATTGGAACTGCTGTAGATGAACCCAGTAGAAGTTCAGTTTTTTATCTAGATGTACGCACACACACAATGATGTTTAATTTTATATATAGAGAAAATTTCAATAGTTATATAATTTCTATAAGTTAATTTTCTAGATAACAGAAAATTAAAAGGCTTTACTAGGTCCATCTAAATGTATGTTTTTTAGATCATTGTGTTGGTTGGAACTGTGATTGCTTCAACTAATACATGACAAGGTTTTGCTGATTATTACCAATTTTAACACTTGCAACGGAGACGTGAAATGTGGCTTTGTTGGCAAATTTGGAAGTTATATGGTATTTACCTTTCTTTAATGAGGTTCTTTAGTATATTTAAGGGAGACTCTGTTTGTGGAGAGTAATAAATGTCTATTACCCCATATTTTGTTTCCTTGGAAACCTCCTTTGCTCCGTTTTTTCATGTTAGTTGGAAAGTGATTACCATTGCACTGCAATATTTTCTATAGTTTGAATAAAAAATCTGTTTAACAGCACGTACACAGACACATCAGTGCACAATCTGTGGGGTCACTGAGAAAAGATGTTTTCAGGAAAACCACAAATAAGATGTGTGCCATGTAAACCATCACAGAATTAGACAGAAGGGAAGGGACGGACCTCTGGAGGGCATCTGGTTCAGCTCACTTTGAGAACGGGCTCGGGTACAGTAAGTAGCTCAAGCATTGTCTGGTCAAGTTCCGAACATGGCCACTTTTGTCTGAACTTCTCTGGCAAATAGCTTGTTTGATTATCCTCGCTTGTGTTTTTCAAATAACAAATAGAAGTTTCCATGTCCACAGCCTCTCCTCCAGTCCCTGTGATACCAGTCAAGAGCTTCGCTTGGTCTTCTCTTCTCCCTCACACTAGGCAGAGCTCTTGACATGTTAAAATAGTTAGGTGTATGTGAATTAGTGTCTTATTTCTAATGTACTACATGATAAACTCTGGATTGTTCATCTCTTACAAGTGTACAAAAAGTCCTATATGCTTTACACTCAGAGGATGATAAAAGTATCAGCCAACACGTGTTACCTTTGGTGAGGAGAAGGGCGAGCTTTTAAGAAAAACAACAAATCAAAAATGTTACATTCATAAAAGTGGTAAATGACCACTTGAATTAAACAGTGAACCACCACTAAAGCTATGCATTTACAGGTAACTTCATCTGTAAAAGGTTCTGAATTGAACCTTTCAAGTCTTCGGTTCATATCCAAGCAGTTAGTATTTGCCTTGTTAAACCCCCTTTTCCTAAAGGAATAGAACTGACGAACTTGTAATGAAATAAATATTTAAGGGAATACTAAACAACTTGGTGTGGCTTAAAAGTAATTACTACGGTGTGCCTCCACTTATGAATAAAGTACGTGGATCGAAAGCTTGAGTCCTGTACAGAATTCGGGTTCATTCCTAATGCACTTCAATAAATGCTAGAAACAGTGCAACCAATGTGTATAAATAAATTGGAGTAAGTGGCCACTGTGGCATTCCCTTCTTTCCCAAGGTTTCACAGTAAATTTATTAACTATTGGCCCTATCTTTTCTGAACGTGAACAGGAAAAAGCAAAAATTTCAAGTGTAGTGAAGACTTGTTTTTTGTCATTTGTCCTGGTAGGCTAGAATAAAAAAAAGTATACTTCTTAATAGCATGCAAGCATCCTTTCCTACAGCTTGTTGTCTATATTGATGACTTTTTCCCTTTATACCTTAAAATTGAAAACAAGTATGTAATAATTTGGTGTTTTTACTCTTTGCTTTTAATTAAGTCTTTTTATATGGTCCTTTAGGAAGTTATCCATACATGCTTTTTTTCTTAAAATATTGATATGGTTGATAGCTCTTCAATGTTTTATTAATCCCTTTGAACTTCTGTTTTAACTTCTGCTCACAAAATAAATGTATTAGCGGTGAACTGCTATTCTTCTTAGGGATGACTGTCGCACGCGGAGTTTAATTGATGTTTCCAGCAGCCCAAGTGTTCAAGTAGCCCTTTGACCCTTTTCTTTCCCTCCCTTTTTTCCTGATCTTTCTTCTATTGTCTTCTAGATTGAATTTGTAATGTGATTAGTGGTCTGCATTGAAAGTCAGACAGCATGCAAGAGTAAGATATCAGGATGGGGGAGGAGGGAAGAGGCAGAGACAAGAACTGCCATGGATAGATAAATTTTTTTTGGTGGGAATACTTTTGTACTCTCTAGCAGTAGCTATCGTAATAATGGTATATGCAAGAAAGACTAACGTGGTTTGCCAAGGAGAAAATACTAAATTTCAAGTATTCCAGCATCTGGCAATTCAATTGTCATAGTTGTGGTTTTTTGTTGTTTTTTTTTTTTTTTCCCAAAAGCTGTAGTCATGTCATAGAAACTTCCTCTGTATAGAATGTTTGTACCATTACTTGCGTATAAGGTAATACCAATTGCTGCACTTACTGAACAGTGCAGATGACTCGGAAAATCACGGTTGGGATGATGCCTTTTTCTGTGGAATAACTATAATATTGATTTAGAGGGAATGTTTGTTCTTGGTGACTTTGCAGCTGGTATTGTGTTTTAAAAAAATAAGTCATGCAAAACAGCTTTGTATGAAGTTAATTTCCATTTCTATCCTAGTGTGATGAGTAGGCTGTAATCACTCTAGACTTAGACTGCAAGGATCAAAGGAGAACTGGAAACAAACAACTCTAAATGAAGAGGAGCATCATTTTAAGTTGGCCTCGTCTGTGTTTTCCTGGGTACTGAAGTCTACACACTTGCATTCGCAGCACACTGGAAGCATACAGATCTACTGTCTGCCACCTTTGCTTGGCTCTTAATCTCCTGAAATTTTTGGAAACATATAACAGTTCCATCTGACATATAACTGAAAAATAATATTGCATTGTAGTACTTTCCTGATTACTTTAAAAATAATAAAAAGTAGAAATTGTTATTTGAGGGGGAAAGAAGAAATGCAAAATGCAGATGTGAATATCTCTTGACAGCATAAAATGGAAATATAAACTAATTGATATATTATTTCTTGCAGATTAAATAAACTGGAAAATATTATTACACTAGTCAAAGGAAGAATTGAAGAAGTAGATCTGCCCTTGGAAAAAGTGGATGTAATTATATCTGAATGGATGGTAAGGCATATAAATATTCTTTTCAAGACACAGTTCTTGGGACAAAAAATAATTGCATTGATTAATTCAATTTCAGAAATGATTCTCTAAGGGTTGCTGTTTTTTAGCTATAGCTAAGATTTTTTTGGTGTTGTGGCAGTGGTTTAGACAACCTGGTTGATGGGATGACACTCTTGATTACATGGTATACAAATACTATTCCTCCTCTCTCTTGCACCTGCTGTTTCAGGTCAAGTTTCTCTAAGTATAGTTAAGCTAATTTGGATACGGAAGTATGTTTGTGTTAGTGTGCAAATGTATAGAAGTGTTCTGTGCTTCTGAATAATAGTATTGCAGCTGCTCATATGAAAGTAATGGAGAAATTTTGTATTTGTCATGTAGGTAGATCATTCTGATATGTAAAATACCATGAAGTCCATGGGGAAAACTGAAGACCATTCTGACCATGCAGGAAAGGTGATAGGAAGGAGCATATACACTGGGAAATCTGTGAATATATGGAGGGAGCTTGAAACAGTGTTTCCTCTGATTAAAGTTTTTTTATTGTAAGAGGAAATAAAGGTGCATAATGATGATGAAGGCTAATAGAAAACTTTCTGTGCAGTGTATGAGCAAGCAATTTCCTGGAATCTGTTGGGTTTCAGCTTTTGGACTGTTGACATGTTTTCACGTGTGTGTTTTCAAGCACAGTTGTGCTTGCTGCTTGCCACTGAGAAAGAAATCTGTGTGACAAGACCTAGTGCCAGGCTGAATCCCACAGGGACTAAGTTTGTTCCTTGTCAGAAGTATGGTAGGAAACACCATTTGACTTTTGTTTTGGACTTGTATTCAGTCTCCTGTGTCACAGATGTTCAAAAAGCTCTTCAAAATGGTGTTTTTTCATACTAATTCCCATTGTTGGGACATGAAATTGAAGGACAGAAGAGTTTCCTTTTAAGATCAGTAGTGAAAGCTTGTATGTGAAGTTACTACTTTTTACTTCTAATTAATTTCCAGGTAAAGGTGAAAATAAATTATTAGTTTTTTAAAATATGAAATATTTCAGTGTGCTGGCAATCAACAAATGTTTTTTTTTCTGCAGTCTTGTAAAGAATGTTACCAGAAGTATGAGCTTCATCTAGTGTTGAGGTCACGCATTTCAAAGGAGACTTAAGCATTGGATACTAGTGGATTAAAGCTAGTACGTTACCACCAGTGGTTTGTGACGGTATATGACTTCATTTGAAACGTAATCCCTTTTTCAGGGAAACTTCTGATCACTTGCCTAATATGTGCACTGCAAATAATCCTCCCAAAATCAGACTGCTTGTTCTGGAGCACAGGATTTGTATTCTGAAAGTCACTTGGTCACTTAAGAACCTAAGTCCTGTTGTAAACTAGTGCCTCTAAGGTGAAATAGAGGACTTAGAAAAGCACCTCATGTAAGAAATGACATACTGAATGTTCTGTTTTTCCCATTTTGGTGCTAATTTACCTTTTAATGTTATAATTATATAGACATGTGCATTTCACTTAATGAGGTATTCTAAATGTTTAGGGATGTTAGCATTTTTATAGGTTGCTGCAATACAGAGATAAAGAGGACAATGTTGTGAAAGTAAGATTGATAACTGGACAGCATGCAGACTGCTCCAACACTGTCCGGAAAGGAGCGTTAGGTTTCCCAGATGCAAATTAAGATTGCTCTTTGTCTAGTTTCCTGCTGTTGTGCATTTTCACAAGTATGTGAATTTCCTTTTTGTTTTCCTTCTCTATGTGGTAGCAACCATTGTGAAATCTTTTTTGTTAATGTAAGAATATAGAAGAAAATAAGTGCTTAGAAACAGGCCACTAGCTTGAACGTGTTGTAAATGCTCGGTGTGGAACAAAAAGGAACTCAATACATGTCAGCTCGCAGTTCTTTATTTGGAGCACTTAGGTAGATTAGCAGGAAACCTCCAATGGGAACAACATTTTTTCTTGGTAACTAAAATATGGAAGGTTGCTGTTCTGTTTAGAAAGCAAACTGTTCATACGCTAGCAAGTATCAAATTCTTTTGCGGAGACATCACTATGTTTTGCTTGGCACAGAGCAGTGCTGAAGATGTGTACCCTGCAAGCTTTTTAGAGCCACAAGTAGAGCGTAAGAAAACTATGAACAAGTGTGAAGCATTAGAACGGAGGCTGGAGAGAAGAAAAGATACTGCATCCCCCTAGCATGCTTCTAAAACAGGCTCTCTGAAAAAGATGGCACAGCAAAGAGTGGTATAGTATAGTAAAGTGGTAAAGTATAGTAAAAGGTACGGGGTTGCTTTATGGACATCTCTGTTGTAGTGGCTGATGATCATTCTGCTTGTGTAAGTGATCTGTGGATTCTGCAGGCTAATATTCCTTCTTGGTTAATCTTTAAATTTGTTCCTTAAAATGTGCCAAAATGGGAGAAACACACCTGAAGTTTTACACTGGATAGGTGAGTGGGTGTGTATATCAAATATATATGAAGCCAAACTGTTTCATGTCTATACTTGTCTTCCAAAATAACGTATTTCAGTTGTAAAATTTATCTGGATACATTTTGGTCATGTTTCGGGTATACAGGCTGAATTATGAGCAACTGTCTCGTCAGTGGCTTTTATCTTCCTTTTTTTAGGTCTAGGAAAGAAGTTAGACAGGGAACAGTGATCTTCTTTCTGATGTAAAGAGTAAATTGTTTGTGACATTTGAAGTATGCGTGTTAGACATCTTTAAAATCAGACCATAAGCAGGGCGTCTGTGTAATTGCATTCTACTAAAATCAGCATAGAAACAATTTGGAAAGGCAGAGCTCAGAGCTGTTCTGTTGGTCTCTGAAAGGCAGATTGGTGGAGATTGAGGACCTCTTGGATTACTGGATGCCCAGATAAATCCATCTGTTTAGATACTTTCACTTTGAGGACTGCTATGGATGTCCTTTAGCAGAACACTGGCCAAGTGTGCAGCCTGACACGAACACTTAGAGGGCTGCAGGCCTGGAGCACAGGAGAGGGCAGGTGGACCCAAGAGCCATCTCTCCTAATGAACCACACAGTGTTGCGGAGGATACAAGTGGACAAGTAATAGCCTGTTCTGCTAACCAAGCTGATTCTGTAAGATGATGGTCGTCTGCTTGTTTGAATGTAAGAATGGGTGACTTTTATACCCGAGCTGACCGCTGCCCTTGCTTATAGAAGTTTCCCTGTACAGGATGGTTTGATAATCTGTACCAGGCTCCAAGCTTCTGATGCATCATACTGCCTGGGGCTCAGAGGTGTACAAAAACATGGTCAGTCAGTGACTTGATCTGAAAATATTTGGCAAATGCCTAAATTTAACTGGAAATTTGGAATTTTGACTTGAAGGTGGTGCTTTTTGCACACAGGTAGTGGGAAGGCGCTTAAGTTAGCAAGAATTGTGCACGCTGTTGCTCAGAGTCAGGATCCCATATATGCCCACTCCCAAGAGGCACAGATTTTTAGGAGGCAATGAAGTTCAACTTGAATTAATTTTACACGCAACATGTAAGTTTGAATTGGAAGCTGCTGTGGAAAATGCTGAAGTTAGTTTTTGCTTAAATTGAATGTTTGATAGAATGAGATCTGCTAACCATACCAATGGAGCTGTGTTACTCCGCATGTGATAACTTTGTAGGCTGCTTATTAAAAGGAAAGGTGCAGAAAACCAGAAAATATGATGTTTTTCTACAGTGTTCTTCAGCTGCATCCATGTACAGTCTTTTTTTTCTCTCTTTATGTTTAATTTATGTTTCTGTAGCTAAGAGTACAAAGCTAGAGGTTGAGAGTGG
Source organism: Heteronetta atricapilla (assembly GCA_011075105.1). Classification (NCBI taxonomy): domain Eukaryota; kingdom Metazoa; phylum Chordata; class Aves; order Anseriformes; family Anatidae; genus Heteronetta; species Heteronetta atricapilla. The sequence goes on along the minus strand of CM021735.1, from coordinate 1,401,866 downwards.
TGTTCACCTGAAAAATAACTGCGTTTCTTGACTTTTTTTAAAAAACTGTGAGGGACAATTGTCTGAGATGGTTGTCTCAAATACAGTGGTGGAAGACACTGCACTCTCAAAAATGGCTGCCTTATGTAATGCCTTATGATACTGAATATGCAATATAGCCTTACAGAAGGAACAACTGGGAAAAAGATGGGTTCTTAACAGAAGCCAAGAATAGATGCTTGTGTTGTTCAGGTGGCCGATATCACACATTTATTTACTTGATTGCTTGCTCACTGTTAGGTATTTTGAAATGATACCATGATGGGTCTTGAATGGGTAGTCCAAATATTGGGGGAAGTACTAGGAAGTACTTCCTAGTGTGTCTGAAGTACTGGAAGTAATCTGTTCTCTCCTTTCTTCCATTTTGATTATGAATGTGGTGGTGCTTTTCTAACACTTAGAATTTCTGTTGTCTTGATTTTCTGTATTGTTTCCGTTAATATTTGAGGGATCATTTAGTAAGTAGTTCAGTGCTTTCATTTCTCTACAGTGAGATTTTTTTATTAATGGAATTGTATTTCCTTGTTGTCTGCCCCCTTAATAATGGGTGTCATTTGACCAGTCTTGACGTCTTCCATTTTGGTGTTCTTACTCATCTTGCTTTTGGTTAAGGGCAAAATGGGGTATACATAATAAGAGTCGAGCTGTGGTTTTGCAATGTGTGTGTTTTTTTTTTTTTTTTTTGAGTTAGAGCATACATTAGACATCAGCGTGAAGGCTCACTTACTGTGAGGGAAATGGTACTGCAGCAGACCATGCAGAAGAGTTCACATGTAGCTGCTGCTTGTCATTTAAACATGCCATGTTTTTATTTATTTATTTTGTTGGATTGTGTTAAGTAAAAAACGATTTTTCACAAAATCAAGCAGGCCCCGTGGGTTTTGTTTATCTATTAATGTGAGACAGCTTTTTATGTTAGAAAGTAGAATCTGTTGACTACTGTTTGAGGTATTCTTTAACTTGTTTTACTGTGCAGTCCAATGGAAACCTTGTAGGTAAAAATTTGGTTTAAGAAAATAATGCACATTTTATACTGACAGGGTTTAAAAAAATTAATCCACTTGATGAGGCAGTGGTTTGATATCTGCCTTATTAAACATTCAGTTTGGGGCCTTAATGAATCTCACTACCAGACCAGGTTCAGTTGTGTTACAAAAAAATAAAAAAAATCCTCTTTGATAGGAGGAAAAAAAGCACCACTTCTTCAAGTAGGTAAACATAGCTTCTCAACTTTTTCATTGCATGTTTTTTTCTGCTGTACTGAAAATCGTAATGATTTTTGTAATGGTAAGCATGCTAATGCCACTTCCTGAAAAGAATCCTTCATTTATATAGATTTCACCAATAAGCAGAAAATATGAACAGCAAAAATGAGTTGGAATAATGCATTTGATACAAATGGATAAGGGAAATGTACAGGAAGAGATGGTCCTAAACTGAAGCTGTTTTTTTTTTTTTTTTTAAGCATAGTATTTTTCTTTGGCTCTTTTCACACAATCAGGTATACTTATTTAAAATTAAATATTGTTCTTTGTGTTTTAATACTTTTGAATAGTTTTATCTCATTTTTCTCCATGAAGAATATAACAAATACTGAAGCAGTCTCGATAAAAGAACTTCCCATACTTACATTTTGATCTATTTGCAAAATATTTTAGCTAGTTTTAATTTAAAATGAAAAAACTTTACAGTGGTGTAGTCTGTTGGAATACCTAAGAAAATGGAACAGTACAGTGCATTAAACTGTCCAAGTTGTGTGAGCGTTTTATAATCCTGTTGCAAAACACAAACTACAGATAAAAGGGACATGAGACATTTTAGGTGTATTTAGGTACTAGCAAGATGAAATCATTAATATTCCGCTCACAGGTTTGTATTCTAGAGATCTCTATGCAGTCATTAATTTTGAGGATGCTAATACACATCGAAGAAAACAACCCCTGAACGTTTTTTGGGGTGGAAGCAAGAGTGTTGCCCCACAGCATCACAGGGACAAAACGTCAGGTATAATTCTCTTTCCAAGATGGCACCCCTACAGGTGAGGCAGCAGCCTGTGAAATTGCATTCTAAATTACGCTGCGGATGAGCACGGTGCACGGAGCAAAACACTTTGGTATAAGTAATAAATGACTTCAGTACCAGCTATGGCTTATGTAACTTGCAGGAATGTGAAGTTGAACTGGGGATGGGAAGGCAACAGCACTGTCAGAATGGAAGGGTCAGGGAAAGGACGGTGAGAATTTGACTGGATTTCTCGTTAAAAGGTGTGTCGTCTAGCTGCACTCCTTGGGCTTGGTTGGCAGGCATTTTAGATAACTGTAGTTTTCATCAGGAAGAAATAAGCGAGGAATTGATCCATAAAGATGTTGCTTTCTGTCTCACTGACTGTTGCTGTTAACTAATCTTAGGATGTGTCCTGAAGGTCACATTTTCAGTTAAAAGCATCTGAAAAGAATTTCTATGAATCAAACACATCCTATTGTAAAACTGAAAAAAATAGAATTTAAAAAGAAGACTGTTTCCACCCTGTGCTTTTGGCTTGCTGGAGGCGTAAAATACTGACTGATTCCATAAGAGCTCCTGGCCTCTTCAACCATTTTGCTAAGCTTATAAAAATCGTATTGCTCACAAAGCAAACAGTGTTCATTCTGGAACTTATTCTAAGGATTTTATAGAAGTTAAGCAGGAAAGTGGCAGAACAGGGATCATTTAGAAGAAAGTAGAGCACTGTCCCAATACCAAAGAAATAGGCTAAGGAGAGGGCATTTGTGTAGTTGTCACCAACACAAATACATCCTGCTTCAGGCTTCTTATTTTCTGGTTTTGTTTGTTTTTTAGTTCAGGAGGCTGCAATGTGGATGAGGACGTTTATGAGAGCAATTACGAACTTGCTGCGTTTTTTAATTTTAAGAACCTTAGACAATTAAGATAAAAGATGACAAACTTGAAGCAAACTTGGGATGTTAACAATGCAGTTCACATGCAGTGCTGTCTTACCTTCAGTAGGGTGGCTTGATGGAATGAAGAACAACAGCAACTAAACAAATCACAATTCCAAACACGGAATTTTAGGAAAGATGATGAAATCATTGTAGCTTTGTTGTTTGATCACAGCTACCTGGGCTTGTAGGGCTGCAAGTCTGGAGTCTGAACTTGCACTTACCCTTTTTGTTCTTTCCTACTGGCTATCGGCGCGTAGATCAACCCCCATGGCGAAGCAGTGTTTTAAGCTAAATGAGCTTTTGAACATAAAAAAATTGAAGTGTTTGCTGGTATGGTTTGTCATTAAGTGATTTGATGTCCTAAGATTGTGGGTGAAACATGTTGAGATATTCAGCAGGAGTAAGAATCATATTCAAACTTGCAAGATAGAGCATAAAATAGTAAGCCCTTTGATAAACAAATGGCCATGTATCTCTTAAAAAATTTGGACTTCACTTTTAGGGGTCGAAAATGAAGGTTTAATTTCCAAGGCTAATTGTATGTAATGCTACTGTAATGCTATTGTATGTAATGCCAAGGGGAAAGGGACTTTTTTGTTTCAATTTTTTCATATGTCACCTCAGAGTTGTGACTACAAAATCGACCCATAGAGCTTTTCTCTTGTGGTTTAAGGTAAATTTCATTACTTTGTATGTTACAGGGATCAAGTAATTGTTGGTGTAGATGGATATTGGTTGCCTACGGTTAATGAATTTAGTAGATGTTAGGATTTTTGTAGTGTGGGAATTAAAGATGATACTTACGTAATGAAAGCTCTGAAGTGACTGTACTAGTGTTGAGAAACTTACCAGGTGCTGGCTCTTACTGAGGTGTATGGGCATGTAAAGCTCTTAAACTGTATTGATGAAGTCAATCTGTATATTGATTAAATATGCTACGTAAGAAGTGTAATGACTTCTATATATTCTTTCCCTCTTCTGTGAACAGGGTTATTTCCTTCTCTTCGAGTCTATGCTGGATTCTGTCATCTATGCAAAGGACAAGTACCTGGCAGAGGGAGGCTCAGGTTGGTGCACGTAATTCTTTTAATAAATTTAGCTCTGGGGGGAAAGCTAAATGAACTCAGAGACTTGGAATAAGCTATGCATGGATGAGAAAGTTGCCAGTGTAAATGACAAAAGTCACCATTAGTATGAGCTTCGAGGCATTAATTTACTATATGGGTAGTAGGAGGATATTAGCTGGGGTATCAAGGTCTCAAGTTAATGGTGTTTTTAAGAATAGAAGGGGGTTATTTATTCTTAAGCACACTCTAAATTTTTCCTCCCTACTTCTTCCCACACGTCTACACAGGAGGGAGGGAGACGGGGGACAGTAGCAAGTTAATAAACTTGATTTCAAGAGTTAAGTTTTATGTTCCAGAATATTTTGTTAATCACAGGAGTTGGATGGTAACCTCAGCTGTAATACTTAAAGTTAGGACTGGAATGCTGTCTGCATATTTCCCACATCCTTTGTGTTGCAAAACAATCAATGTAGCCTATCTGGACAAAGATTTAGATAAAATGTCTTAATCAAATTATGGTGTTGGACTTAAAACCTTTCGAGATCTATGAGGCTAAATAGCAGCTATCAGAAAAGCTTGCATTTGTTTTCTCCTCTATAAATACCAGTTTCTGCAAAACAAGAAACAGAGGAATACAATTTTTATTGGTTAAGATATAGTACTGTTTGAGTAAGCTACAGCTTACATGTAAGATGAAAAGTTTGCAATTTTAATCTGTTTTCAGATAAATTAGAGGGAAAGGGATTAGGGTACGTTCCAGAATGGCAGATGATGTGTGGGGAGGACGTATAGTTTCAAACATAAGAAGCCCCATGAAATAACTAATGGAATTGCTTTGTTTCAGTTTAGGATATAATTCCCATTAGGAATGTATTCTTTTTCTTTGTGGCTGGAGGGTGGGGAAGGGTCAGGAAAAAAAATATTTTGAAGTAGAGTTCTTTTATCCTTTTAAAGTAGATTAGATAGAATCATCTTAAGCAGGGTTTAAATGCCTGTGAGTATTTATTAGTCATGTGATGCAGCTTTCTGCACGAGCTCTGCATATGCTTTATTCCTTTCAGTTAATTCCTTTGTCAGTATTGTATTTCATATTGACCTTTTCAATCGTAGTCATCGGTCTGTTTTTTCCCCCCTTTTGTGCTAACCATGCACATAGTTAGTTTCACTACACTGACTTAATGATTGGATTAATGACTATGTAACAGTGCTCGCTGCAGTGCTTCACTTTGATTGCACTGAGCTTTTGTATGCTATAGTGCAGCAGAAAAAGGGTTTTTTTTATGCAATTGTTCAACATCTGATCGCAAACCTGAATATACAAGGAAGAGATTACTGTTCATGTATTAAAATATTTAGAAGCCTATCGACCAGCGTAGCAGAAGAGGAGCTTTTTACCAGTATTGTAGAACACTGCAGCCTGGAACGCAGTTGGGTGTGCTCTGTATAAATATATGCTAGTCATTTTACATCAGTGTACTTTGAGGACATCCTCTAAAATTTTAAGGAATAATTTCCTGTTTAGCTAGTGCTTCCAAAGCTTTCTGAAAAGGGCCAGACATTTCTGACCTCTGCAGAAACTGTGACAGCATCTTGTTCTCCAGCATCTTTCTGTATTGGTAGTGTGTTTACTAGTGGCCTGAGCCTCCCCAAGATCTCTGAGAGAGAAGGTGTGCTGGCTCTGCAGTGCGCTTAACCATTGTCGTTTGAGAATCATCTCAGGTTCTTAGGTGACGCTTCCCAAGGCATACTGTATTACAGAGTCACAGATTGGTGCAGCCAGATTTTAAATAGGACGCTTTTTCCTTCAGATGCTTCCCATTACTCTCTTCTGCCAGTATGCATAGCAGGTAAATGGCTACGCCAGAGCTTTGTGCCAAAATTGCTCAGCAGTCAGCAAGACTGCCACTATGCGATGTGGATGAATAGCAAAACTGTGGGCACGTCCAAACGGGGATGAGCTGAAATTGAAGAGCTTGTTCCAAGGTGAAATCTTAAGAGAGAAACTCCTGAATCTGCTGTAAAGCTTAATTCTGTCTCAAGCCACATAATACTATTGAGCCCAATATCATTATTTATTGGGGCTGTTTGAAAGCTGAGAACAGGGATAGGAGCAGCTGTGATTTGGCCAGATCTTCCATTAACTGAAGTGGGAATAGAATCCAAATTTCCAGATTTGTGTGCAGTCAGTCATGTCATGGTTACTTCAGTTGAGCCTTTTGGCATACTGAAGTGGATTATGTCAAACAGTCTAGGGTAATGTGTACACTATATAACAGCATTGTTTGGGAACACAAAATTATTGCTGCCCAGGACCCATCTGCTCGTTCTTTAGAGCTGCTACTTGCTTGGGTGTATATTTTTTCATATACTTGAGCACAGCACACATTGGTGAGGGGGTGACATATGTAAGGAATTCATCATTCAAAATGTAATACTGTTAGCTTGTTTGAGTCAAAAAGATGGTGATGTTCACTTGGAATTCCTTCTGCATATCCAGAGGATTACTGCCTTACCCTTCAGTGTCCTGAAGTTTGTGAGGCATTGCTAAGGGCTAAAGGATTTCCCCTCGTATTCTGTCTACCATGTGAGCTGCTACTAGTGACAGATGACTTGAGGGCACTCGGTCAAGAAGGACACAGATGTCAAGACGATGAAACAGAGCATTGTGGAGTATGTGCTCTTGTCCAGTCAGCATTTTGGTCGCTTCACCTGTGAGAAAGAATAATTATTAGATTATAGCCTTAATCAAAAAAAAAAAAAAGACAGCTCTGTCAGGACTGCACAGGCAAATGTTACAAGGTTGCAGGAAAAGCAGAGTTTTTTTGGAGAAACAAGGATTTTTGGTTGAAATGGAAAACACAGTTTTAAGCAGGTGATTTTAAACATTGACAAAACTCTGCTGCTTTTAGAAGATTTAGTCTGATACTTAAATAACCTGTTTAGATTTCCAGTCAAACTTCAATATAGTGTAAGCTTCTGAACAATGGTTGGGTTTGTAAATATAGAATTGGATACATGAGTGTAATCTTGTGCCTGTGCCTTGTTTGTGGAACTCAAATTTATTTTTCTGAAGTCTAAACACGCTTAGTTTGCTTTGTTATTACTATTGATAGAATAAAAATGAAGATAAAATTTGGGCATTAGTTTTTGCCATTTTGCTTGTTTTTAAACACTTAGTGTAATCAAACAGAAGTTACACCTGTAATTGAAGGATTGGCTGTGTGGGTAAAGTGATTGAACAAAAAGTGATTATGGTCCCACTCAAATATTTTATGCTTGATAGATATAGTAAACTTTTTCCTGTTCACATGATGTGCCAGAAAGTTGAGCCAGTCAAATAAAAGAATGTTAAACATTTTTTTTTTGCTGTTGTTTTTGTTTGCAGTTTTGCTACCTGTAGCTTGTGATCTCATTTCTATAAAAATATTCTGTAACTATAGACATCAGGTCTTTTTTCACCCCTTTTGTATCCTCTTGCTACAGACCTTGCATCCTGTAGTCACTTGCTTTTGTTGTCTGTCCCATGCTGTCTTGGGGGCGATGTTAGTGGTGGCTCTTGGAGGTTTGCAACACTAAGGTAAAGCCTAGTATAATGCGGTTCTCATATCAGTGAACAGTAACTGAGGGCTTTAAGAAATGCAAAACCTTTATCACTAGCTCCAGAAACTACTTGCAAATACTCCTACTGCCAGATTTCTGTGCATGTGACAGCTGTCAGGTGTGCTGGAATCAACTGATTTGTTTCAAACAACGTAGTTGAATGCCTCCCTCTTTTGATTCTCATCAAATTACTTTTTCACTGCTGAGTTAATTGTAGGCTGTTCTTGGAAAAGCCACCTGCTTTCAGTTCTCATCTGCAAAGTGGAGATGGTCGTTTACCAATGGGATTCCAATTTAAGCTAGCTGATATTTATTTAGTATTCTGGCTTAAACAGTCAGAATGTGAGAAAAATGGCAGTGTGCGCTCATTTTTTTGCATGATCTAGTCATTCCAGCTGTAGAGGTGGTAGCTTGCTTTAACCTCTTCACATGGAAAAGAATAGCTTCTTCAGAGAAGACTTGCCTTTATAATGTGTATAAGTTAATTTGCTTTAGGATAGACATACTCTTGCTATGTAACAGGTCTAATACCAGTTTTCTATTTCTATCTTTGCTATTTTACAAGGCAAAAAAACCTTCCTGACCAATGCTTCTTCCACATCAGTTTTGATAAGCTACAATTTCAAGCAGAGCTGAAGACAAAATTAATTTTACACTTCACCAGATTTTTTGGAAGAAAAGAGTGACTTAGCTGTAGTTTTGCTAACACTGCTGCATTGATGTATCAGTAAGAAAATAAGTAAAATAAGGTGCTTCATAGTAAGCATTCTGCTCTGAAGCTAGATCAGAAATTCAACTTGTGTGACTTGGAAGGCTTTAATGCTCTAATAGAAAGTGGAGATTTCTTTTCAGAAAGAAGCCTGATTAAATATAAGCTTTAAATTGAGCTTCTCTTACTATTTGATTATGGTGTAGACAGCCATATTCATAGCAGCTGTTGTGTGTGTCCTCTCCAATCAGTAGTGGAAAGAGATCAGCTGGCTTTCCTGTAGGAAGATGTTGAGAAGGAAAATGTCAGCCTTGTCCTACTATTTGGAATATGTGTTATGAAAATCTTCTTGCAAGGAGAGAGCACAAATGTGAAGACCATGTAAGAATGAGAGATGTCATCCTAAAACTGTGGGGAAGACTTGAAGAGGAACCTGTCATCTGTCTGCTAGGTTGCTCCCATGTTGTTGGGGTGCAAATAGAAGAAGAGTGTTTATTCTCTCTCAGTACCCAGAAGTCATGTTTAGGTTCTAAGGCACGTATCAGCCAAGTAATGTCAGGAAACAGGAATAAAATACCCAATTGAAAATATTTGCTCTGTTCTGGAAATAAGGTCTTTTGGAAGAGATGACTTGTTACTTCAGAGCCCTGACCTGAACTTTCCTTTGGGTATCTGTCTGTCTAGTAGTTATTAAATGCATTTTGGGGCAGTCTGTTTATAGCCACAATAGGATGTTGCAAAAAAAAATTAATCAAACATGAAATTTCCAGTTATGTTCTGGCAGTGGGATTCATCTAAAAGGAAATGTTCTCATGAATGGTTAATACTGTTAGCAGAGAAGCGTGGCAAAATTGAATTTTAGTGTCTAGTCTCTTCTGTGGAAAAGGCGATGCCAGAAAAGAAAGCAGCAGGAAAAATGTCTTATCTAAGAACTGAAAAAGTTCTTTTATGTGTTTTTAAGATGTTAGTCATTTAAAAAGATAAAATGTGAAACTGTTTTGCATGTCTAAGAATCAATTTCCTCTAATCTGTGTTTTGTTGTTACAGTTTATCCTGACACTTGCACTATTAGTCTAGTAGCTGTGGGGGATATGAATAAACATGCAGACAAGCTGCTCTTCTGGGAAGATGTATATGGCTTTGACATGTCTTGCATGAAGAAGGCTGTAATTCCAGAAGCTGTTGTGGAGGTGCTGGATCCAAATACACTTGTATCTACAGCCACTGTTATTAAGGTACCATACCAGATGCTTCTTAATAGTTCAGTAGTCAGGTCAGAAGTTTCCTTCTGTTATTTCTCCTTGTGTGCATCTTTTTTTTTTTTTTTTCCCTGTGTAAGTATTCCTTATTCGTAGATGATAGTCATTATGGATGCCTTACGTTTTAGTGTCTCAGCTTGTTCACTAGACTCCCTCTTCAGTAAATGTAATAAAATACACTTTAAGGGGCTTGACATGTTTTTATCTTGAGGACACCCGTAACAAGTTGTGTGACTTCAGCTTGTTTAGACATATATGCTCTCCTTGAATGTAAGGAGAGGATAAATGATCGATGCAACTTTTGAAATATACTTGTAGACCTGTAATTATAGGGAAGATAAATTCTACCATTAGTGTACTTATGCACGTGAAACAGTAGTGTTGAGATGGAGAAAGTGAAGCTGTAGTTAGCTATCTGAGAGGTTTGTCTGTGCTGTAGGTGAGACAGAGGTCTTTCTCACCTGTGTACACCTGTATTTCTAGCTCTTCATTATGACTCTAGTGGAAATGAAGTTGAAAACCTCTTGCAAATGGGTCAAGCTTGGTATACTAAATGAAGAACATACAATGTGCTCTGAATGAACAACTGGGTGGAAAAGTTGAGCTACATCAGTTTATTAGACAAGAAAATGAACAACACATCCTAGCCGAGAAAGTTGATGATAACTCTAGTTAAATTTGCCCAGTGTAGCCTATAAGCTGCTGTCATTTTAAAAACGTCCATTTTTAAGTCTGTATAATTACAAGCAGTCACTGACCAGCACAGTATGGGCTCAGTGAAATTTGTCATTGTATAGGATTTCTAATAACTTCAGTGCCTAATGGTTTCATACTCATTTGTTCTCAGTAATAATCATGGTTTTTAAAATAAACTAAAGGCTATGTGTGAGCTCATTGGCTGGAATTACAGTAGAAAGTAGTAAAACTAATGAGTTGAGCAACAGCAGCATTACAGGTGAATTGTTATAATCAATAGCCATTCCACATAACAAATAGAACGTATTTTTGAGGGAAAGTTTAAAAATGTTCCAATTTATCATATGATTACCGATGATATTTTAGTGTACTTGTTCATACTAGCTGATGCTTGTTTTGAATACTTAATGTAAGTTTTCATGAAGAAAATCCCTGAAGAAAGCTGAGGCAGCATAAAGAAATACTGACTCATATTGTATGTAAGATTTAATGTCAACAAAATACGACATTCTAGGATAAAGCACTTTAGGTGAGTAAGCAAACTGAAGTACTTCATACAAGGCCAGTGTGACAGAATTTTCATGAACTTAAGACTGAGGATTTTAACTTTCAAAAATTGATACATGTGTCTTTAAAAAAAAAGTTTAAATGCAGGTAGTAGTTTGTTCTGCCGGTATTTATATGTACCGGATGCCATTGTTTTGCAGTTCTCTACCCCCTGTGCTCTTTCTTATCTGTTGTGTCACACTCACAATTCATATGCGGATACCCCCAGTGGTTGTGCTGCTGTTTGGTGGGACCCCTGTAGGCTGGAGAAATGGGCCAATGGGAGTTCTCTGCGGTTCATCCAAGGGCTGTGCAAACTCCACACATGGGGAGGAATAACCCCCATGCGCACCAGGACGGGCTGGGAGCCTACTGGCTGGAAAGCAGCTTTGCAGAAAAGCAGCTATGGGCCCTGGTGAAGACCAAGCTGACTGTGAGACAGCAACATGCCCTCACAGTCAAGGCAGCCAGACAGCCCAGTGGGCTGCACTAGGAGGACTGCTGCCAGCAGGTCGAGGGGGATGAGCTTTGTCTTCTCATCAGTTCCAGGGAGCTCACCAGTGGATGCTGTGCCCGGTGCTGGGCCTCCTGGTGCCCAAGCGAGCTGGATGTACTGGAAGGAGTCTGCTGAAGGACCGTGAAGCTAACGAAATGACTGGAGCTGTGTCTGTCATGCAGGGATGCGGTTCCACTTAAACATAAGGAAACTTATTTTACTGTGATGGAACACTGGCACAGGTTGCCCAGATAGGTTGTGGATGTTAATCCTTGGGGATGCTCAGAAGCCATCTGAACGTTGAGCTGGAGCAACCTGGTGTAGTGGATGTGGCTTTAAGTTATTGGATGAAGAGATTTCCAGAGGTTCTTTTTGACCTCAATTATTTGGTGATCAATACTAAACTAATCTTGCAAATTAAATAATAATGAAAAAAGTTGTCTTCTAAGCCAGATCAGTTTCATATTGTAGTCCACCGTGTGGCTACAGGAACAAGGAGTAGAACAGGTGAAGGTAAAGGGTGGGAAGAGGTCTCAATGCTAAGAGTGCTTCCTCAACAGAAGTGACTTGAGAAATTGTGGCCATATAAAGTAATTGCTGTTGAGAATACATGTATATATGCCTGTGAATGGTAGCTCTGGGGAGCTATCATCAAGAAAATTACCTAAGAGCAACTTCCTTGAACAGAGTGAGCTACCATTCCTAGTTCCAAACAGCTGCTAGTCAGTATCTGTTTATGTTGACATAGAAGAAGAGCGATTTTATGTATTTGGTCAGTGTGCGTTTATGATTAGACTGTTTTTAAGTCTCTTCTTGGCATTTCAAAGAGCTGTATTAGTATTGGTCTATAAAAGTTGTCTTTTTATGGAGTAACTGAAAAACACATAAAGGTCTACCAAAGAGATGTCTTAATTTCTTATAAGCACTGTTACTGACAGTATTTTTTTCCTTTCAACAGCGTATCGACTGTAATACTGCATCCACTTCAGATTTAGAATTCTCTTCGGAATTCACCCTAACAATTACAATGAGCACGAAGTGCACAGTAAGACAAATCTTATTTCTTTATGTATAGTCAGTATCGTGTTGAACTGACAGTGTATTTATCATCAGTCCTTGGCTTGAAACTTTCACTTCAACTTCACAGAGGTGTGAAACGAGCCCTCTCACTAACGAGAGGTGAATGTTAAACTCCTTATAGTAGTATTATGATATACAAGTACAGATAAGATGAAGAAGGGAAGGATAATGGGTCTTAGCATTGTTTTTTTGTTTTGTTTTTGTTCTCTAACCCATTTTTGGAAACACAAGATTTCAGTTCAGACAGGTTGTTACTATTGTACTGAAAAGTGTTAATCAGTGTTCTCTGAAGAGCTTTTCTGAGTTCAATAAAAATAGTGAAAATATATATAGGAGACAGATAAACTATAGCTCTTGCAGTAAACACATAGCAGCTCATATGACAGACACGGTTTTTCACACAGGGAAGTTCCTAATCTTCACGTGCAAAGACTGAAGGGGAACAAACATCTGGGTGATAAAATTTTTATTGTATCTGTCATACATTTTGTATATAAGTTAATACATTTATTTGCTGTATGCAAATTAATTACTTAAATTAAAAAGAACAATAGTTCTAGAAAGGCTGTGGAATTTCATTGAAGGGGTTATTTTAATAACTGCAGATGTAAGCTTACTCACTGTGATATTACAGGCTATGCTGCATTAAATTGGGTGAAGACTCTCCAACAAATGGGAGACAGATCTTACCAAATTGAGTATTATTTGTCTATGAAACACTAATCAATATGAAAAGAAAGGGGGAAAATATGTTTTCAGTCTGAGCTTTAGAATTAAGTAAAATCTCAGTACAGGGGCATGTTAGAAATACTCTCACGTTGCACCTACATTGTTCAGTATGAATTTACATAAACATGTTCATTTTGCTGCTTTTTTTCTTGGTCATTGAGTATCAGTTACCAATGAGGGAACAGAGAAATAATAATTTTTGGATTAGTTTAAAGTGTTGTGTCTTTCTTTCCGCAAGTGCCCATGTAATTTTTATTTTGTATATTGTTCTGGTTTTGAAGTCAAGGAAGATATTCAAACGCAAAGCTCATAAAATAAGTATATTTGAGTGTGAGTGACTTCCGAAGATATTCTGAATGTGTTTATATATTCCAACTATAATAATTATTTCTAAAATAGTTAGAATTAGTTTTGATTCACAGATTGCTTTGTTTACTGGAGTTGCGAAGGAAAGAATCAAATAGAAGGATTTGTGTTTGTTTTTTTTTTTTCCTCTAAAGAAGTTTTAATGAAAAGAATATAAGCATAGAAAAGGGTGAACATTCCAGTGAACTCTCTAAATGTGAAGCTCGCGAGACTTTGGATGTATCTGCTTTCCCAATGGCTGGACTATTAGAGAAAGAACAGTTCTGAACTAATTCACGAAACCAAACATTCAGGTATCACAAAGACGAGGAATTTTTATGAACAACAGAAAAGATGACAACTGGAATTTTTCCATCAGGTTTTGAAAATATGGTTACATGCCTAAATTTAAATAAATGTCGCAGCAGGAACTGACATGTTTCTCAGTCCAGCCTATGAAATTCTCCAAGTTCTTACATATGTACATTATTTCTATACTGCTTTTGTTTCTGTAACAGCTTCACTTGGGATAAACAATTTCAATTCACTGATTACTTGAGAAAACAGAGGAATAGGGTCAGAACATGTTACTTAGCGTAAAGTGTAGAGAAACATTGGAGAACCCATATGCTGCAGTGCAAATAAAATTTTGCAGTTCAAAGACAGTCAAGCTCATCTCCCACTTGATACCTACAACTTAGGTAAATAAATGATTTATCCCCAAAAATTGAGTTCTGTTCTTATTGATAGCTCTCAAATTCAGGTGATTTTTAAGCAGCTTGCATCAACTTTCTGTGATGTCAGACAGGTTGAGAATGAAGACAAGGTTTGAAAAAGGTATAAAAAATTGACTAAAGAGAAAAAAGCAATTATTTGAGGTTAACAAAGGTAAAAATCTAGTATGTCTGGAAACTCATACCAATTAGCTTGTTGTTCTATTAATTAGGAGTATTTAATTCTAACAGCTTTCATGAAAGAGGAGTTGGAGTCTCAGATATAGTGGACGATTGGCAATTACTTCGTCTGTATGTGTTTTTCAGCTCTAAAATATTGAGATAAACCCTTTTTTGAAATCCATTCAAGTCTTGGTCAATTAAGAAACAAGATAGACTGATATATATATATATACACACACACATAAAGACTTGTTTACTTTTAGTACAAACCATATGATTGAATTGGCAAGACATACAAATTAGGGTAGTGGAAGGCAGACTGAAAAAAATAGCTCCTAGAAACATCTTAGAGCTTCGTCATCAATTATGTATGTATAATATGTTTTCCTTTTTGAATTACAGGGAAAAAATTACTGGATTACACAGAGTTTTTTAGTTAGTCATAGATCTATAAAATAAGTCTAGTTGCCTCAGCATGGTCAGCTTTGATTTCAGACCAAAATCTACTAGAGCTCTGGACTAGTTACCTTAATTTGGACACTTCTGAATAAGTGATGAGTAAATGAAAATCATTACAAAATCTTGGTGATACTTGATATTTGCATAGAGTAAAATAGCGTATTTAGTAAAAATTATTTTCCCTAGCACTAGACCTTTACAAAAACATAATTTCAATTCTGTGTTCCTGATTATGGTATCACTGACAAATCAAAATGCACGCCTGCATTTTACAACTTGGAGGGTGAAGGTACGGGGAATAGGGAGAGAACAATGTTTCTGAAATTTTGCAGTGAATGCAGGTTCTAAAAAATGATCAGAACTCTGTAAAGTATTTTGTACTTCATCATTTAGGTTTATTGACACTTGGATTGAAATTTCTACTCTTTCTATGATGGATTGTACAAGTTTAGTTGTGAGTTGACAGTTCATCCATCATATCAGGCTGCCTAACCTTGCAGCAAATGAACAATGAAAGTCCATTATTTATATTGAGAATTTCTGAGGAGATGTTTTAGGATTGCAATTTGTCCTTTGAAAATAACATTTGATGCTTTCTTGTTTGTATCTGTTTTTTGTTCTACTGGCTTTTTGTTTTTTTTTGTTTTCTATACCAAAAAAAAAAAAAATCCCACAATTCTAGCTTACTTGATTGCTCTATTTTGTGAAGTTTTTTTTTTGCATGTTTAAGTGTTAACATTTTGAAAATATTTTAGTTTCAGTTACAAAGAAAATATTTCACCCAAAATATCAGTTGGAAAACAAATCCGTGTATGCTTGTGTGTTTTTATTTTATTTTAGTTCATAACCTAAAATTGATTTCAAATGAGCTTTTCTTGGCCTTTTTTCTGTCATCTAGGTGTGAAAAGAGATTTAATTGTCCTTTCCAAGTGCTGCAATCAACTGCAAAGCTAAATTTATAGCACTGTTATTGTCAAAACTTGCACTACTCTTGAACTTGTCTGATTGTTTAAGAAAAACAATCAACCAAAAGGCTTAGTTACCCTGTGATCTGTGATGTATTAGCAATTTGGTGGATCCAGTTGCAGATCAGCTACTAGTTCATGCTGTTATTTGAGTTCTGGGGAGTGGGTTTGTGTGCTGCTTCCTTCCAAGGTACTACATGAGTGCAGAGCTGTACACAGTAGATGTTCTTCTATGGAGATGTATTGACAGTTTGGAAGTCAGTGTTGCTGCTGTTGAACTTGTTTTAGCGGAAGCATAGCCCTGGTGAGCAGTAATTTAGCAAGTACACAGAACAAGGAATTGTGGGGATAGCCAGTTGCAGTATGCGATACAAAGTTAATCATTGAAAAGTTGAACTTTTAGCTGGCAATCTGTTGCTTCCTCCCATCGACATGTTTTCATTTCTGTGGTAACAGGACATTCAGTAATAAAAGCTGACAGGAATCACAACAACAAAAGCAGTCTTTTTAGCAACTAACTAGCATGTTAGCTTTATGTCTTGGAACAACAGCAGAGAAGCTGCCCTAATTTCAGTGGTAAGATGCTCAATACCTCCAAAGTCTGACCTTAGTTTCTCCTCGATCTTGGTTTTTATCCCCTTTAGCAGATACTATTTGAAACTGTGCTTGTTTATTTTTGATCTTGACAGAGAAATCGACCTCTTCATTTCCTCCATACTTAATTCCTGTTGTTGTGACTTATTGCAGTAATAGCATCTGGATGGGTTTTGTAAAGGCTGTGGGGAAGGTGTTCCATGTTGCTTTGGGGACAGTTGGGAATAGAGTTTTTTTCTGTTTTTTAGCTGGAAAGACCACAGTCAAGGTTCTTTTCAGAGAGGAAAAAAAGTCTGGTAACTTTCCTTTTTTCTTCCTGTGGTTTACTGCTTAGTATTACTTAATAATAGAAACATATCTGAGTCATCTGTCCTTCGTCTGTAACTGATTTCAAATTACTGTCGTAGTTGACGTACGTGTGGAAGAACATAAATATTTACCTAGTGGAGCGTTAAATCACACTTAAAACAGATCAGCCTAACATCTCTATATATGCATCCTAAATGTATCACAAGTGATCCTGAGATGTATTTGTTCAAGCCATACCCTTTAAAAATGCTTAGTGCTCTAGTTGTTCTAGGTGTTCAAGCAATTAGTTGAGTCTTCAAGGAAAGAAATGCATATTATCTTGAGAAATATGGAAAGATTGAAAATAATTATTTAAATCTGACAGTGGCCTTATGTGTGATCTTGAGGATTTCAGAAGTTTTTCTGGGGTGGGGAGAAGGCAAGTTTTTTTTCGGAGCAAGTATTCTTCCTGTTAATTTTTCTTTTTTCCCTTCTTATGGTTTACTACTTAATAGTACCACCTCAGTAGTATCTTAGAGGTATTAGTAGCATCTCAGAGTATCTTAAATGTATTAAGCTTCTTTATCATTATTTTAGTTTTCAAAGATAGTAGATTTTCAAAGCATGAAGCAATGGCTTAGAATCATTATTAAATTGATTCAAGGCACTTTTAGTGCAGGTTGACTTGATTTCAGTCTTACGAAGATAATGGCCAAAAATAAATTAAATTAGCTAGCAAAAGTCCATTTTCCTGGTGAAGAACTAGGGTTTGTCACTGCTGATTTTAATGAGACATCTGGCTAATATCAGTTAGTAGATGCTGCTAAGAAAATATTCCATTAATTGTATTCTAAGTTGATCACTGTGTGAGCTTTTGAGATAAAATACAATGATTACCCTCAGTGAAGAAATCAATTGACAAACTTTCTCTTTTGTTTGCAAGTGTTTCCCCTGTGAGTCCATCAAGGTTGATCTTTCCTAGCTGAATAGCAATATCCCTTGGGAGGAAAATGGCAGTATCTCTTCATTGCTCCCGGGAGATCTTGTCAAAGAGCAGAGGATGCATATAAAAAGTGGGAGGGAGGAAGGGGATGAAAGAAGGATAATGAACCAGAGGACGTGACTGATATATTAAAACCTTCTGGAAGAGAAAAGAAATTAAGTTGACTCTGGAGAAAATTATTTTGACGACGGAGAATCTACGTTGAAGATGTCTTATATTTTAGACGGTTTCATCCTTTAATGTCCAGTTTTGCACTTGGGAGCCAAAAGTAACTATTAGCATATCAGTATTAGGTGAGAAATATTTTTTTACATAACAGTTGGAAATCTGGCTTAGGGTGCTGCTGCAAAACACACCTTCAATGCATGATTTCTCTTTAAAGGAACCATCTCATGTTACAAAGCAGGATTTGACCTTTGGAGCTGTTCAGTTATCTTCTAGCCTCCTCTACAGTTGTGTCCGGATTCTTAATTCTTTTTAAAACCCAAAGCTGTTAGTTTTTTGGTAGCAAGGGTTTTTCATTTTTCCCCCCCTGTGATAAAAACGAAGCAACTCTACTGCATGGGTTACAAATATTCCATCTCCATGCTTGGATAAACTCCATCAAAAGCACATTATCTCCCACTTCTGTGGCCAGCTGGCTAATTGTATTTGTTGTAGGCACTCACCGTTGGAACATGATACTAGTGAACAGCAAGAATGATAAATTACTCACTGTAGGTGATAGCGATGATGATAATTTTTAATTTCCTTGTTCCTAAGTGAATTGCCTTTACGAGCTCTAATAAGGAGTCGAGCACTGTCATTTGTTTTATCCTGTTAAAAAGTTGTATAGAACAGACACCCATTTTCTTCAGAAAAAGCCTTAGTATTCAGATAATTTGAATTAATTTGATAAATCTAGTTTCTTCTTCGCATTCCAGCTAAGGCTGTAAGTCAAAGAGTATAAATAAAGAATACATACTAATACTCATCTTTTACAGCTGTTAAAGCTTTTTTTCTGATTCAAATAGTTTGTACGTGTTACAGGGGAGGAGAATTTGTGGAAAAAAACGGGTCACATTGGGCAGAACTGCTTCATTTACAGTTCTTTGTATGCTTGCATGAACACCTTAGAAAACCTCTATGATGGGTGAATACATTAAGCTATTTTATGCGAACTCTTTATCAAAATCGGGTAGATGTTAGTGGCTGCTATCAGCTGTGATGATTTCAGGAGTACTTGATTGTAAGTTGCTGAGCGAACTCTTGCTCACCTTGGTAGGATGCTGCTTGGCAGTCTCAGTAATGCAGATAGATTCTTAATTATTTCTTTAGCTCTTTATGTACTCTTAGTTCCCTGTGAAGCAAGTGTAGGCGGTTAGTTCTGGGGTTAGGGTTTTTGTTGTCACAGTTCTGCTTTCCTCCTGGCACTTGATTTGAGAACAGGAAAAATAACACTTCTGCAATGTTTCCCAATAATTAATACAATTTGAGACCAGGGCTAGATGCTAGGCTGGAGTTTCAGTTATTTATTACCAGTTTATAAGTTGTTATTTTTCATTTTCCTCTTTAATGGTATTCAAGAGACTGGTACTTGAGAGATTCTTCCAGAGAAGGCATAAGTTACTGATGACTGATCATTGGTGAAGTTTTAAATAAGTTATCAAAGGTGGAGCGAAAAGATGAAGAAAATCTTCCGTCTCCCATGTAAGAAATAACTGTTTATTGTTATGCTTAAAACAAAGGAATCCAAGGCAGTGATTCGAAAATTTCACCTAGAACTTAGAGAGACATTAGTAGCTGCTTTGCTTTTCTTTAGGTTGACCTCCTGTAAAAAAAAACAAACAAAAAAACCACCAAGATG
The DNA here is from genome assembly GCA_011075105.1 of Heteronetta atricapilla. Lineage (NCBI taxonomy): Eukaryota > Metazoa > Chordata > Aves > Anseriformes > Anatidae > Heteronetta > Heteronetta atricapilla. The sequence continues at coordinate 1,382,307 of CM021735.1, read as the reverse complement.
ACACCTTAAATAAAAATCTGGCTAGCCCTTTATTCCATTGTATTATGCTTGTGTCTGTGAGATGGTTGCGTGTCTGTCATGTGTAAATGACTTTTTTCCCCTTACACATTTGCTGCATAGATGCAAGTGTTAAGTTTTACAACAAAAAGGGAGGACTTACTCTTCCCTCAATCTGTAAGCATTGGCTGGCATTGTCTTAATTTGTAGTACTGCATATTTAATAGAAGCTTGTGATTCGCTGTTGTAGCTACTGCGCACTTGTTTGTTGTGCTCTAAAGTGAAATGAATGGAAAGTGCTTCCAACTTCAATTTTACAGAATTATTTCAGTGAAACATACTTAGAAGCAGAATACACATTGTGCATCTCAGCATAAGATTTTAATGAAAAAAAAAGTTGAGACGTAAGATAAGACACCTCCTTGTAAAAAGACAGTAATTGATGCCTAGCTTTGCGTCATCAGTTATTTCAACTTGTTGATTTGGGGAGATTTTTAAATTTTGGAGATTCTGTTTTCAAATATACAGGATTAGTGATTGCAGACCAAATCACAGAAAACATTAACTACATCTACTTCACTTCTTTACAAGATAGTAGTGTGGAATTCCAGAACTTGGCTGTAGTGGTGCAAAGCTTAAATGTAACTTGAGGTTGTGGTGGTGGTGTGGTGGTTTTGTTTGGATGGTGGTTTTTTTGTTGTTGTTTGGATTTTTTAAAGCATCTGGGAGTATTAGAATGGACTTCTGTAATACTGTCAGAGATTTTAGGTTTTCGTAGCTCCTCTTAAAGTGCTGTGTTACTGGCAGGGGAACGCATGCAACCTAGCACATGAAATCTTCCATGTGAAATCAAGAGGACTAAAGGAGGAAGGTAGAAAATGTAGGCTGCAGTATACTGGGAGGCTTTGGGGTAGACTTGACTGCTTAACTTGTGTTTTAGTTTATGCTAAGCCTTGTTTTGTAGTGGTAAATATTGTGCTTCCTAGATCAATGGGTTCATAGTCTCAACAAAAATCTTAGTAAAAACCTCAACAATTTACAGCCCTTGTTAGCTAGGTTTTAATACGTGAAAAATGTACTGAAGCTACATAAACTCAAGAAAATCTGTTTAACTTAAGATATTCAGACACTTAAGGTTTGTGTGAACAATGTTTTTCATTAACTTTCTTAATCTTATCTGCAGTTTGAAACCCCAAGATGTGCTTCTTGTTGGCATCCAAAGAGTTGTGAAAACAGTTGGAAAAAACACCAACAAACTCAACTCTGTGGATTTCTAAATTGCAATATCTGGTCTTAAGGTTAGTTTTTAAATACAGTATAGACTCTCTCCTCTATGTGTTTAACTTAAAGCATAGAATTACTATTTAGCTGTACATGACTAGGGTCTTAATCTTTGCTAGTTTTCATAGCTCACCAAAAAGGTGGGACTTGGCTTTGGGTTGGCTTGTTTTTGTTTGTTTTCTGTCAGGTTTTAATGTCCTGGAGGCAGCATATTTGGAACGGATCCATGCTTTCAGTCAAGAGATGTCAGACCTTAAAACTGAGGAGTTTTGAGGAATGCCTGAAGGTGTTCGCTAGAACTTACCCTTAGGATCTTGGGGCATTCTTTTTGTTAGAATATTGTTCTGTGTTTTTTTTTTTTTTTCTGGCTCAACAGTTGCTTCAGTGAAGGGAGTATATCTATTTTAGAACTTAGCAAAAAGAATTGAATGGATCAATGTAAAAAAGACTAATTCTGGAACTCTGAGTAAGATAGTCTTTGTGATATGTAATACTGTTACTGCCTCTTGATTTAAATGGTCGATGTCAAGGTTTCAGGTTTTTCAGTTGCAATATTTTCTTTCCATTTGCAGTGTAAGGAATGAAGTAGTTATTTATCCTGGTCAATTACAAAAGGTGTACAAAATCCTATTTCCCTGAGCACAGGAAAGAAACAGGTATCAGGGTGATGGTTTCTTAGCTTATAGCTGCAGTCTCCTTTCAGCCTGAACTTGATCCCACCCCAAAATATTCATCTGGTGGGGTCGTTTTCTCAGGGTGGCATGTTGGATGTTTCTGTTGGTTCTTGCTGCCAAGCATATGGCTATTTGCATCTCCCCCAACTGTGGTATGTCTGATTGGAGTTTTGGGCTCTGTCTTTGCTTTCTGCTCATTCTTAATGTATTTTTGTTGTCTCAACCTTTATCTTTCCTTCCCAGTAATCTTATCCTAAACTTTATCTGCAAGCATATCAACAGTATTGACCTGATGATTAAGAGGTGTTTTCATGGCTTCAGAGATGTCTGACTAGCATCCAAAAAGATGGTGCCTCCGTAAAAGTAGTCTGAGTCAATAAAAAAAACTTTGTCAAAACCTCAATCTTCACTGAAAAAGGCACGTTAGAGACAGGGCTGTAATTCAATTGGGAATGGGTTTCTCAACGTTGAGTGATAGGGCCTTACTTAAGGGATGGAAGAATCACCATTTCCAACATCTCATGCTCATTTGTCACGAAGGTCCCATAGTATCTGCGTAGTTCATTCTGGAGCTTTCCAAGCTTCTCTAGAGTACCATTAGTTGAAAAGCTAACACAAGTAATTTAACACTTCTTTTTTTTGCTTTAAGTTGTACTCACATCCGCGTTGGCTGTTCTGGATTTAGACTGGAAAGGAAAAATACCAGAATGGTTTAGCTGTCACTCACATTACCTAGTACATAATGATAAAGCCATGTGCCGTTCAGTTGTTTTGTTACCTTCATTTTGTAAGCATGTTTGATGTCTTAATCTTTTTCTTCACAATCTCTCTGACTCAATATTAAGAGCATGCTGCAGAACTTGGCCTTTATAACTATTCAAAATAACCACTTTAATAGACTTAAGAGAAAAACACTATTGCTATGGGAAAAAGGATACAACCATTTGCAGTAAGTGTTCACACAGCAGGCTTTCCGTTACTGCATTGGACGGATAGCTTGTTTGGATATACAGTAGCTATCAGGAGGAGCATGTCATCCTGCTATCAGAGGGATAGAAGTTCCCCAGCAGCTATAAGTAGCAGTTTTTCAAAACATCTGTTCTGAGTCATTTTTTCAAACTGACAAAGAGTAGAAAAGCTTAACAGCTCTGGGTCCGTTTTCAGATTTGATTAAGCCTTTTCGTAGGAGACAGTAGGAAGCAAAGGTGAGCGTGGATAGCAATTCAGAGGTGAAATGGTGTAGCTAATGGTCTTATTAATATCTTCCAGTTCTTTCTTGGAATTTATTTGAATTCCTTGAACTTCTGGGAGTCTAAGGCTTTATTCATCAAAAAAGCAGGCCATCATGAAAAGACTGTAACTAATAGCGTGGGTATATTTTTTGTGTGCAGATATTTTCTATTTATTTTCCTACTGAAGCTGGAAGACAAGTCCCACTAGCGAATTATGCACTGAAGAGAGAAGCTCTTTGAGGCTAGGAGTGGGATGACAGGAGGAACAGAGGAAATGGCCCAAGGAATCTTATGGGGAGTTACTATTAAAAACTGCTGAGAGGGCCAGCATGGGGTGTCTGAGATTCTTTTTCCTCATCTGTGTATGCATTAGTAGAAGAAAAATATCTATTGTCTGGTTATGCTCTGCATCTGTTCTCAGGGAGTTTTTATGGACAATGGTGTTAAGCTATGCAAAGTGTGAATACGTCCCTCATGTTGTATGTGTATTTAGTGTGAGTGTCATGGAAGCTATAGATGACAAGGACTGAAGGACTGAAGTTTGTGTGCTTGTGGGTTTGCACATTTAAAAAGTACCTTTTCATATGTAATTTCAGTTGCAGTTAGGGTGTGGAGGTTATTTTGGAAACTTAGCCAAAGGTTAGATTTGTAATAAAATGCAACTGTAGGCTGAATGTTCTTGAGTAGAAATCACAATAAATAAATACATATATATTCATGATAGTCTTTTTCTCGAATGTCACTATTACTCCTTTATCATATCTATCTTTTCCTATTTTTTACAGGCAGTTGCTGGTTATTTTGATATATTTTTTGAGAAGGATTGTCAAAACATGGTACGTGGGGTTATGGATTTTAAAAACAGCCTTAAAAGATGAGGATTTTTTGTATGTTTTTTCTACCTTAGGGTGTTTGGCAGAGAGTTTTGCTGTAGAAAACACGCATGTGGTTTTGATAATTGATTGATGTATTGTGGTATTAAAAATGGTGTTCTTTAATGGAACTCTTGAACTCTTGCAATGCAGGTCTTGTTTTCAACGGGTCCCTTGTGTACCAAAACACACTGGAAACAAACAGTTTTTCTCCTGGAGAAACCAATTCCTGTGGAAGCAGGTACGTTTAAATTCAGTTGTGGTGCAACAATGGTTGTGTTACACTGCTATTATCATGTAAATGTAAAACAGTTCTTTTTAACACGTAATTCTTGAACTAGCAAAAATACGTGTTAAAAAGAACTAGCAAATAAGTCTTTCAGCTGCTGTTTAAAAACTTCATTTGCTTAAGCAAAGCAGTAGGAAATATTTATCTGTATTCTATAAAATCAATGTAAAAAGTGCATATATGTGTTTACACATGTATATTTAAGTGGGCATATGTCTAATATGTAGCTCCATACTGTTTTTCATAAGAAATTGGTGTCTCAAAGGATTTTTGTTTGGCACAGGGGAAATTTAAGACTGCAGCACTGCAGTCTTAAATGCAGCATTTAAGACTGCATTAAGGTTCTTTTAATTTGAACATTAGTTATGTTCTTAAGCATCATATCAATCAAATGATTGCATAGGATTTTTTGTACTGCTCATAAGCTATGCTCTATTTCTTACATAGGTACATGCATGGGTGTTGTACCTGGCACCTCTGGGATTACTCTGTAAATGGAAGAGGGTTTTAAAGAGCTCACAGCCATGAACGTGATCCACTGAAGTATGGGAGATGTGATTTTGATACAATGAACATTTTTATGGTGTGAATAATGACTGTAATGTGTTCTATCTTGAGTCTGACACAAGTAAACAAAGCTTTTGTTGTTGCCAGGGATAACCCAAAATTCAGGTGTCAAATTGTTGGAGTAAAGTTTTGAAGCTGAAAATTATGATAGTGATTTTTAATTATGTGTATGTATTTGGTAAGTTTTGAAAGTACTTTTCTATGCAAGTAGTAAAGCGTTCCTTGCTTTATAAACATAGAAATGTGTCCAATGTCCATCGTGGGTCATGGTTTATAATCAAAGGAAATCAAATAGCTCTATTGCTATGCTGGAAGAAGAGTACATTATTTGTCTACTTAACCACTAAATATATGCTTACTACTGTTGAACTCGTACTCAGCTCATATAGAGGGCTGTTTTTCTTTACAGACTATTAGGAAGGACCTAGAGGGGATCTAGTAATGGGCTCAGTTCTGCTGGTCAGTTATGCAACTCACGGTATTACATGGCCTTGAACTGAAAAGTTTACAAGTAGGCCAAACATACAGGGGAGAAAGAGCACAAAAACATGCGTGGATCATATGTGGAGGTCAAGAGGTTTAGAGATGAGATGGAGTATTGAGGTAGAAGGGGATATTATCTGCTCTTGATAGATGATAATTATGAATGTACAGTGCTGATAGCAGCATCAGGCCTCAATTAAAACAGCTGTGATTGCCCCATCCATCTACCAGTCATCACAGCTTTTTGGCAGGAGTGTCTTTCCTGAAGGCATTAAGGACTATTATGTGACAAATCTTTTTTTTTTTTAATCCTTTGAGTTTAAGATCTTACATGATTTTTACTTCTTATATTTTTAGATCCTTGGGATGCACATGTGCTTTGGTGCATTTGCGCTTGGCTTGCGTTCTGTTCAGTTTCTCTCTCTAGATGAGGCTGGCTAAGGTCTCCTTGCTGGAATTCATTATATTTCAATGTCATAGAGTGTGAAGTAATTTATTTTTTTAAAGTGCAATGACATTTTTTAGAATATGCTCGTTATTTAATATTACATAGATCATTTGACATTTACAGGATGTCCAGAATTACAGGGAGGTGTGGCTGGATCTAGAATTCCAGTCTAGATGCTGTGACTTTCTGAAGATAACTGCAGAAACAGTGTGCTTTGAAGCTGTGAACACTGGTTGACCTTCAAGATCACTTTTGCCATAACTTTTCTACCTCTTCATTAGCTCGTATTTTTAAAAATTATTCCTATACTAAATCTTGTTGCTGCTGTGCTTCTCTTTTCTTTCTGCTTGCTTCCTTCTCTTAGTATTTAAGTTCCTGTTTCCCATCTTTTTCTGTTCTGTTTTTGTCTTCTGTAGAAGTTTAGTTTTCTCTGATTTGAAGCGTAAGAGAAAGTTATGAGAGAAACACCGACAATCTCCTTTTCCTTTGTAAATACAGTGTTAATTTCTTTGGGATTTTGGTTTTTCACGCAGGATAAAACAGTACCAGGGAAGAAGGTATTTCCTGATAATTATATCAGAATGTTTCTTGATTTGGGTGATTTCTGAAAACATCTTGTTTCTGACTTGGATTCGTTATCATTCCAAAAATCTTTTACAGGAAGACGACTTGAAGAAAAAGATTTCCATATCTTTCAACTTTTCATACTGTTTTTTTATACTTCCCAAAATAGTGACTTTTTACTATTAATCTCTGGTAATTTGTGGTTAACCATATTCCATGATTTCTTCAGTCTTTCCCTTGCTGTTTTACCAGCTAAACTAACTGCTCAAGCCTGTCTAACAGTATGTCTACAGTTGCACTTCCAGCTGTTTCTCATCTGTTACTTAGGTTAATTGATAAATTAGCACAACTTGTCACCATTTGGCCATTTATTGTTTCTGTCTGGCATGGTGAACTGACCCGTACTCTAAGTACTTAGCTTTTGGGGGAGATTTTTTGTCTTAAAATTGACTTTTCTCCATGTGAGTTAGCTGAAGAAAATGGTAAATATACTAGATTAAACACATTTGAATCATTGAAAGACATGGCCTTTTTGCCTTTCCCTGTACTTACCAATATTCAACCGTCTTCTGTATAAATTCTTGGAGTAAGGTATGTTTATATGACACTGGGACACAATGAAAAAGACTCAGTTGAGACCAAATAAATTGTTTCAGCCAGGACAATCTCTTAGTGGATAATGGAAAATAAATAGAACTAATATCATTTGAATCTTTTAATAATCTGATTAAAAAACAGCAAAGCATAGCCATAATGCAGTTAAGGAAAGCAGAGGAGGTAAGCAGACACATGGAATATGCTACATGGTCTAACCACGAGCTTTGTTCCATTTTTAAAGCTAATATCAAGAAAGAGCTGCTTATTTCAATATTTGGCCAGCTTACTGTGGTGGCATTTGCTTCCAGTATTTAAATAAGCTGTGGAAGAGGGATTTATTGGTATAAAACAGTTTGAAAACATTTTCCTGTTTTGAAAACATGTCTTTTAGGCAGGTTATTTTTTCTTTCCCAGTAAAGAAAAATGGTTCCTTCAAATTTTTAAGTCTGAGTAATAAAGCTGATTTCAAGTCTATCAGAGGTGCTTTATAGCTTTTGGGGATATGCCTGATCTGGTCATAAAACAATGATGGTATTTGGATTTGCTCTGCAAAAGAGGTTGAACTTAGAGGTATCTGAACCTGATGGGTATTTAACAGAAAAATGCTCCTTTGTGCCATGGTAAAATTCCTGTGTTCTACTGTGGTAACTATGTATTTTTTTTTAGCTGTTTGGCTCCAGGTTATTTGTTGTAAAAGTAGCTCTATTTTCTCATCCATGGGAAAATATAAAGTGATTTTGATCTTGTTTCTACTAATAACAGAATGAAGCCATTACATGCCAAAGGATGCAGCGTGGAACTAATCCTCCCCGCGTTGCCGCTCCTGCTGCAGCCTGTGCTAGGTGTGCAGGGTTTATAGATCCTCTGAGGGGAAATGGGAGAAACTTAACCTGGTTCCAAAGATCTGGAGACTGGAGCAATAAGAATTGCACCTAATTAATAGAGACTGGAGCAGTAAGAATTACACCTGATTAATACATAGGATTTGCTACTGAATTTCAGCTTCATACCTAACTATGATAGGTTTGTGTATAGCTTTAATAGATAATTTTTGCTTATTTTGGTTTATTTTGGGGACGGGGCAATCTTCTACTAACATACTCTGAAAAGCTAGCTTTTGTCCTTACTGACTGTGACGAGAGACTTAAAGCTCATGTGCTATGAAGTAAAAAGAGCGTCAGCACGTTGGATAGGCTTTAACTGTTTAACATGCAGTAAAAATAAAGAAGCTAGAAGAAGAAACCAGGTGATACTGCCAGAAAAATGTTTTTTCTGAGACAAGAGTATTGTATTGCAGACTCCCTATGGTGTATGAGGCTTCACTTAGCAGCCCTTTTAATAGCTTGAAAAAGTCTGTATTTTAAAAATTGAAATTCAGATGCCAAAGCCGTGTCTTTCTCTTATTAATGATCCAAACATGGATCTTGTTCTTCCATTGAATGTTGTGGTATTGCTGCTAAGTTTCATAAACAGAAAATTACATACGGAATGTCATTCTATTTTGGTTGACCGAAGGGTTTACTGAGCAGATAAATACACATATAAGAATGATTTCAAGGGGGTGACAGAATCAGTTCGATAACAGTCCGTTAAGTTAAAACCCAGATCTGTATGCGAGCAAATTCTATTAGCAGTAAAACAGCATATTGTCAACATTTTGTGTTCGTGATAGTGCCTTGCGGTGGAAATAAAACCTTGATTTGTTTGTCTGTGGAGTTAAAAGGGGCTTGCACAGCAAAACTGGAGAATGCACATGACAAAGCCCCTGTAAAATCCATGATTATCTTGAACTCCTCAGTCTCCACAGTTGGGTAGCTGTTTGTAAATTTACAAATTTGAAAACATTGATTTGACTACCTGGAGAGTTTTTTATTAAAAACAAACAAACAACAAAAACCCCTGGCACAAATAATGTTTGTTTTGATTTTTTACTGGAATATTTCAATATTATGTATCCCAGTTGGATTGTTTTGCTTCTTAATTGAGATTTTACTGTTTGTTTTGCCTGTCTACAGTTTGAATGATGTTACTTGCTTTTAAAAACGGGTAACTGTTAAAACTTGTTTTTTGAGGTCCGACTAGATCTTGCATGTCTTCTGATGTAGCTTTTGAAATCTGCTTAAAATCATCCTGAAATCATCCTGCTTACTTTGCAGAAACATCTGTGTGTACATCAGGCACTAATGGGGGAGAGTCTCTTCTCATGGCCTATTTATCTCACTGTAAGTTAGTAAAAGTTCGGTATTTATATAGGAAAAGTTACGGGGGTGGGGGGGCTTCTTATGCTCTTCTGTGTGGTCCCCTTGGCGTGCTCTTGAGACAGCAAGGGGATGTGATGCATATGGCATGAAGAACCTACCTTTCTCAGAATTTTGTTGCAACTGCTGAGAGGAAAATTGAGACAGGATACATGATACAGGATCTCTATGTCAAAATGTAGCGAATTGAGACTATTTCTAGGCGAGTTAGTTTGGCTCGTACAGCTCTACATGTTGGAGGACCATGGAGAGGGCCCTCAGTGGTTCGTTTGGCAAGTATTTCTGGTACCTGATCTGTCTTGGGAATCTCGCTGCTCAGCTAGCTGTGGGGTGTACATGTTATCTTAGGCAGCCATACAAGGTTGTCCTATCTTACTCAGCAGGCTGTATAGCCTTCTACGGAGATGCCTACTTTGTGGTTTGGCTTGCAGAGTTGAAACAACAACTGATAGGAAAACTTACCGAGGAAAATGTTTAGGATAGGATGGGTACAGCAGAACCTCAGTATAGTTTCAGAGCAGGGCTATAACAGAAGGAATCCGTCAACAGCTGGTTAATTGATCAAACTGGCCAGCGTAAGAAGGATCAGACATCATCACTGACTTTGGTATTGCTCTGCTCAGTACAGAAAATGCTCATTGGAAATTACTGGGTTGATGATGCAGTAAAAACAGACATGGTCAAATGGGAAGGTGAGGGTTTGTGTACAGCTGCAGGTGCTTGCCATTTAATTAGATGGGGGGATTAAGGATAAGTTACTGAGTTTCAGGGAAATGCTATTGGTTCTGCAACAAATCAGTTGTCTTTCATTCTTTTTTTTTGTTCTTTGAAGATAGATGGTATGTAGAAACTGTTTCCTAGCAACTCTTCAAAAGTAATCCTTTCAAGACTTGCTTTTTACAGTTGCTTGCCAGCCCTCAATGTTATTTAAGATGGTGACTCCAGTTTGTCTAAACTGGGGTGGAAAACAAGATATAATGTTTAAATTGTCAGTCTCAAGTGAGCGCGGCCTTATCTTGAAGAGAGCTGTCAAAATGCATAGGTATATAACTGTTAAGGCAAATCTGACTTCCCCATAAAGCCTGTGGTTGTTACAACGTGGGGGATTGTCACAACCTCAGAGCAGGGATTTGTAAAAGATATTTCTCGATGGCAATGTGGAAGTTGTGGTTAGCCCAAGTCTACTACAGTCTTGTAGGAGCTCTCTTTGAAACAGTTTCAGTGAGATCTTTGAAAGAAAGATCTTAAGGTCTTTGAAGTCAAAGACACTAAGCTTTAAGAGGGGGGTCAGAAAAAGAACGGTTTGTGTGTGTTCATACTTGGCTTGCTGTTAGTTTCATAAAGCTCTTCCACAAGAAGAAAAGAAACAAACTGAGAGAGATCTTGATTGCTAGCTGCTTTCGTTAACTCATTCCATCTTGTTCATAATCAAAAACTGAGAGGGCACCAAGCTGTATTAAAGGGCAGGTTCATTGTCATGGATGGTGTCAAGCTTAGCATAGATGCCAAGCGTATGTGTGCAGGAGACTGCATACAATCTTTGGGTTCAGTCAAGTCATTTCAGATGAGTCAGGTTACAGACTGAAAAATGCCGGAAATAACTTACGTGACAGAGGCTCTTGCATTGAGAGGTACCTGATCTGAAGAACTTGCCCTATGGATGATGGTGTTGCACAGAACTAAATGATGTTAGTTACAGTTTCACCGATAATAAAAGTCAAAACCAAAATAAACTATTTTGGTTGTTCAGAGTTAATGTATACAGGGTGTACTGTAGAGCATGTAATAGGATGTGTGGTACTTGGCAGCAGGTCAGTATGGATTTAGGGATGTGTTTTTTTTTTTTTCCCTGCGCTAGCAAGCTTCTGCAGCGGTTCTGCTGAATTCAGTTTCTTTGTGGGACGAATTTCAGGACTCCCCAAAGGCTAATAAAAATGCTGGAAGGGGGTCGTAATGGATTCAGTTTTGTCCTAATCAAACTGCAATGGCACTGTGTAGTTTACTCGCATTCAGCTGAGCGTGATAAGAGCAAGGTGATGCAGCTGAGTCCCCCGGACAGCTTTCTCCAGGCAGTTCATAGGACAGTAGAATGGTGAAAAAACATCAGTCATTTTATATCTACGTGACATTGATTAATTGTTCAGAATTGCCTTTCTGTTACTTGGTTGCACTGCCGTTGTTTGGTTCAGCCCTCAGAAAAGACTGTTTAGAAAGGCAGATTTAATGTGGTTACTGCATAAAAAATAGCTGAGAAAAAGGGACCACTTCGTTTCACTAAATGTATTTAGAAACAGAATGTGAGGATTCTATTCTATAAAGTCAAATGTAATTTTTGAAATTATATTTATTTTTTACCTTGTTTATTGCATTGTTTTGTATTTAGATGCTTTAAATTATAAGACTGTTACAGGCTGATTTAAGTCATTTAATTTTAATTTTAATTCTGTTCCTAGATGTGTCTTATGATTTCAAACATATTCCGTATTACAGAATGTTAACATAATCCAAGTGATTCATTTTGCAATGCAGTTCTGAAAGTCTTTGTGTTGAAACTACGCTGAGATTCCCAGCTGGAGAGGGGCTATGATGCTTTTTTCCCTTTAATTTATTCGTATACTGGCAGATCTATCTCAGTAAACTAAGAAAACGTTTTTTCAATTCTTTGCAAAACGCATGGTATTCTATCAGTCACTTATGTCCTAGCAATAAAGCTGCACAAGAATGAAGCTAAATCTGCAATTTTTAAATTCTCAAACAGAAGAGCTTTTGGATCTCCCATCCAGTATTGCTACCACAGTTAATCTTTCTGAGAAGGTTTTTCTGATGTGATACTTAATACAGTGGAACTTGTGTCAGTTCTTTGTTTGTATGCAACTGTGTAATGTATCAAATGGAGACTACTAAAAATCTCACATATTGAAAACTGGCCTGGTTTTGGAATTGCTATTTGTTTTCTTTATTTTTCAGTAAGAAAATTGAAGATTTCAGCCTCTTAACAGGGCATGAATAGCTGGTTTTAAAAACACATTAAGAAACAGCTGGGGAGTACTTGGTATCCAGAGGGACAGAGAAGCAGTAGCAGTGGCTGGTGTGAGGGTTGGAGATGGGTGGAGTAGCAGAGATCTTGATGCGGTAGGCCTGGGTCATCCCTGCTGTTGGGTGTTCCGTAGAATCATCTGCTTAAATGCAGCTGTTGTATTTATCAAGTGATGGTATGAGATGACTCAGTGGTGGGTTTTCTACGTATTTACAAATGTAGTTGAAACTACAGGTCTTGTTAAGGACTGAAAATACATTGGGATTTTATTATTTTTTTTTAATATCTGCAAGTAACAGTCTTTGCGAAAGCATTGTGAAATAAAGAGGCTGCTTGCTAAGCTCATTTGTAAAAGAACTATAAAGCCCATATAGGTCCTATTTCCTTGCAGTGTGAGGCGATATCTCTATTTGTGGTTTTCTTTCTTGACATGTTAGAATATTCGCTAATGCGTAGTGTGCTCAATACAAAAAAAAAAAAAAGCTCTGGCCTTACGAGCACTGTACAAGTTGCTTGAGTGCCAGAACAGAATGTGTAATTCCAGAGCTTTCACAGTGACATGGAACTTGCAGGTAAGTTCGGGCCTTAACCAAACCTTAGAGTATCTGATCGAAGGCCCCAAATAGAGTAAGATAGCTTGACTCTGGGAGTACTCCAACAAGGTGCAAGTCCTCTGACCTCAAAATTAGTATCTTGCTTGAGCACTTCATTACAGATACCTTCCTTGAAAATGTTAATGCTGTTGGCTAAATGGTTTATTTTTTTCCTGACATAAACATGACGTTATTTAAAAACCTGACACGATGTCAGAGTAAAAAATTAAGATCCATTCTGCTTCTTTGCAGTCCAAGCCTTTGAATTTCACTTGTTTGTAAGCAAACAAGTGAAACAAAGGTGATTTTTTTTTTCCCCCAGTCACAGGTAAAATTGTCATATCGGTTCTTTGGGTGGGTCAACTGAGAAAACATAACTCAGCACCTCACCAGGTCTAACTGCAGTCACTTTGTAGGTTCATTTTCAAGACCATTGGTTAGAGCTTTGAAAACATAAAAGAAACCTTCTTAGACTGGTTTAATTCTGACTAATTGGGAGCAGCTTCTTGTACAACATAAGCACATGTAATGCATCTATCTGGTTGAGCAGGATACACGTAATACACAGTAAATACGCATAATAATTCATTTATTTTTTCTTGCAGGTGAGGCCCTGAGAGGCAAGATAACAGTTCGCAAAAACAGAAAAGATCCACGATCCCTCTTTATAACCCTTTCGGTAAAGGACACAAAGCAGACCTACAGCCTTCAGTGAAAGTTCTACATATAGCTTTGAGAAATGTCAGATATAACTGTTAGATGAAACTGTTGATAACTGTTTCTAAATATCCGGAAATGGTAAACTCGTGGATTTCTATATGTATACATGCATGGGAATATGAAAAGCATATCTGGAAGTGAGAGTACTGTTTGGATGCTCTTGCGGTGGCATAGGGCAACTGGTGACACAGTGAGATTCTGCTGTGCCCCACGTAATGTGGGGGAAGGAAGGAAAAGCTGGATTTGAGTTAGATAAGACTGCTGGGTGAGAAAAATGCCTTTAAAGTCTTGCTGTGAAGAACAGTGAGTATTATCTCTGAATATTGTTTTATTCTCCAGTTGGCAAACGTTACCATTAACAAGTAAGCAAAATCCTTGTGCAATTTATTTTAAGGAAAAGGCTAAATGATGTGCCAGAGCAGCTCAGCAGTAGCTGGAAAGTCCTGATGGGAATAAATGTGGATTCCAATTGCAGGATTGCAGCAACAAAGACTATTTTTATTACACGTCTATAATTAAAAAGTTGTATCACATTTCAGTTACATTTATCTAAATAAATGATCCGAGTATGTTTTATAACACAGTTGCCTGTTTCCTTTTCTTTCCACTTAATTGGAAATTCTGTCTCTCCAGTGATGGCTCATTTATTTGTGGTTGGTTGTTTTTTTTTCCATAGTAGCCTATTGGAGCACAGGTGAATGGAAGCACGTATTTTATCAGTGTTAAGGAAAATACTATGAACTGATAGCGGCAGGTGTTGCAACAGTGGATTTTATTTGGCTGCTCACAGAAAGTGGCTGTGAACAGTCAAGGATTGATGTTCGTGTCACAATGTTGAAACACCAAATTGCAATAGAGTTTGGACCAAGTGTAACTGTAAGCTGTTAATGTGCTTGTATTGTACACATGTTTGTATTGAATACAAATCCATTTTTATGGATTTTTGAAATAGTTTCAAAAATTATTTCAAGAAGCACAAATTGCAGTTTTGCTATTCATCTTCAAACTTCTGTTAAAATACATATTTTTACAGGACTAAGAACAATTCATTTTTTTCCCTTGGAATCTGCTCTATAAAGTTTGGGTAATTATATATTGTGTATCTCTTGTGCCTGTAACTAAAGATAAGTAGAATGTTTTCAGCAATTATGCCAATTTGGCAGAAAAGTGGAAACGAGCATTCCAAAAGCTGAAAATCTCCTGCAGTACAACACTTTTTTTTTCCCCACAGTAAAATAGTCATTGAATAGGACGTCACAATCGCTACAGAGCTTCAACATTTGCAATTGAAAACAGACTAGCACATTTAATTTCATCTTACACTGTTTTATCTTTTTCTGTGCAAACATATAACTTAGTAATTGGCATCCGAATAATTTTCTAGGCTTGGAAGGGTGGGGATTCTCTCCTGTGTGAAAAGTATTGAATTACCATGTCCCAATTAACATCTAGATGTTGGAAAGCTCAGCACACATATGCAGGTTAAGAGGGACGTTCAGGAGCTGAATGCTTATGCTGGTTAACTCATTGAAATGCTGTAAATGAGAGCTTGACCACCAAAAGGATTTAGAGCTGTATTGGCACGTGGGCTGTTGTGTTCACCATCACTGGCACTTATTTTTAGATCCCTCCATTTTTTGAAGTGCAACTGCACACAAGTGACAAACTAGATATTTTCAGAAGTTTGTTTCAGGATAGGCTTAATTGTAAAAATTAACAAATGAGAAAACTGAATAAAAGTAAATCCAAGATGCATGATTTATTTCACAGGAGTATCTGACAAATATGAATACAGTGATATAGCTGATGTATAAATCAGTGTGACCCGCCAGCATTTTTCTAGCTCAATGATGTATATGCCTTTCAAAAACTCATTGTTTATCTTTGTTAAAATGCTTGAGCCTGGTTAACTGCAACTCACACTGTTCAGCAGTGCATAAAAACTTACTGTATAGATGAAATGCCAGCAGTTAGCATTGGACTGATTAATGTAACCTGTGACACAGTTGTCAGTATTAGACAAAAAATACGCAGGCTGGGGTTGGACTGCTACTTTTGTCCTCTTCTGAGAGGCACTGTAGAAATGCAGGATATTGACAGACTAAGCAAAATGCTCATATGGTGTTCCCAGCACTATGCCAACCAGAAGCTGCAAGTATCTGCATCTGAATTTGCTTGCCTGGAATGTAGTTTACTGTGGGAGTTTCAGGTGCTTTGACTGACTGATTATTTTGAGATACTGGCATTGAGCTACACGATGTTGTGAGGTTCCTTCCAACCTTAACTTTTCAATGACTGCAGATTTTGTAGAAACGTGTATATTGTGTTTGTGTAAGTGTTGACATAGAAGACCTACACAGAGTTGGCGTAGCATTTGTTAAGAGGTAAGCAAAAATGAAAAAATGGTTGAAGAATGTTTATAAGGAGAGAAAAGATTAGCTGGTTAAGATGAGGTGATTTGGTACGTCCTTAGGTCTGCAGGAACAAAGAGAAGAGGAGATGCACCAAAGAGAAGTTAGACTGATGGATCAGCATGATCAATGCACGTAGCAGATAGCAAACAAGCAAATCAGGCTGCCTGAGAATCACTTGGAATGCAGAGATGGAAGACTGAGTGGTAATATTAGTTAAGAATTTTGGTGCTGTTGGGTATTTATGTTTGATAAATCCAGATCTGCAAGATAGATGTCATGTACCTTGTTTCTTGTCAAAGCTGGGACAAGGTGTGAGGGAGAGATCAAAGGTGCTAATGAAGATAACACTTAAGTAACACAACTCAAAGATGGATTGATGCCACTAGGAAAAAATCAGTGTTGTTTCAAAGAACTTCAAATACACCAGTGGAAATTGATCCAATAGGTAATGTCATGCAGCAACCTGTGGGAATAGCCCATACATTATGGAAGACTTTTTTCAACGTAGAAATTGAATAATACAGGATTCATCTGACAGCACAATCCGTTACTTATCTTTCCTAATAGTAATTCTGAGAAGAAAATATTTTAAGAAATGTGATTGGTAAACATTCTTTCAAAGGGACTTCAATGAATGATTCAGAGGCAGAAAATTTGAAAGTAACTGCCTGGAGGAAAACACCCTGGAATGTATCTGCTCAGAGATAGTAACACTTCATGCAAAACCTGATTCTTTATCCTAAGGCTTGTGGTCAAAGGTGCAAACAATTTGTAACTGAACATGATAGAAACACTGTGGCAACTTCTCCCCTTCCTTTTGGTGTGCTGATAAATACAGATGACGTTTTCCATGCATGTAACAAGCCCCACCAGTGGTTGGCTGCTGTCGCATTTACATCATTTATTCTTGCTCTTGTGTTTGTTGTCTGACGTGTTAAGTAGAGATTTTTTGCTGTTGGCTTCATTTCAGAGCAAGTCGGTTCTGTCCCTGACCTGATTTTTTTTTCCTTATTCTGGATTTTTTTTTTTTTGGGGGGGGAAGGGGGGGTTGGGGGTGGTGGTGGTGTTTGAATTCCTTCTGCTATGTTACTTATTCTGACAAGCTTCCTCATGGCTGAAGGCTCTGGCATAAGGCTGTTGCTGGACGGCTTCCCTTCTCCTTGCTCCTTCTTTTGTTCTGAATGGTTGAATGTGCAGTTTATTTCTAAGAGATGCAGAAAAATTGCATACAAATGTATGCTTTGATTCAGCAACTGGCACTATGCAGACTGCTGGATTTGCACGCCTAGCAGGAACAGGATCCAAGTCAGGTATGGACAAAGGGTTGGTACAGGTTTGGGCCTTTAGGTTTTATGAATTAGTTCTGGCTGCTAATGGAGAACTGTTAAAGCATGGTAAAACACAAAACTGATTCAGCCTGGGATGCACCTGTAGGGTGATATCAAGAAAATAATGGATGTCCACAATTCCAAGTCAGTGGTCAGATGCATGAAGTAATACGAAACAGTATTCTTGTACTTGCTTAAGCTGTGTGCAACGTAATGTCAAATGTGGTGCTCAAATCAGGAGAGCAGAATTTGTGTGTTATAAATTCTTGGTACATGTTGACTAGATGACAACATGCATTTATCTTTAGATCCGCTAAGACTGGGAAGAGACAGAAGATAAGGGAAAAAGATGTAAATCTGGAGAACTGCAGTGGAGTTCTCCTACTGTTGTAAACAAGTAGGATATAAATGTAGGTGTTTCAGATCATAACCTGTCAGCTATGTGATTGCTGTAGATCTTTTTATTGGGTCAACAAATAAGTATTTTCTGATTAATATGGGTCAATTTTAGTCACTTCCATGTTTTCCTGCAGTTACTATTGAACTTGAATAGTTATAGTAGTGCTTTAGTGGTCAAGTGTTTTCTTTAAAATAAAAATCTTGGCAACATTTGGTAGAAAAGGAAAAAAAAAAAAAAAAGGTTGATAAGCATTTCTAACTTCAGTCCTAACTTTACATTTCTCTGCAGAATCAAAAAGTGACTGACAACTACTTGGTTGTAAATGAAAAGGCAGGCCTGGCACACTGGGCATTTGAAACATATTTATATCTCGAATGCTCTTAGAAGAGGTGGAAAGCTCTTGTACATTTGTCCATCCGCTATTTTTAGAGATATTAAAAATATGTGAAGGAGTACATATTTTATATTTCAAACTAAACCATATTTCTATGATGTAGAAAATTCATGTCTATGAGTTTTTTCTCAAAGTTAAAAAGATATTCTGATTTAGCTGTAGGTTTCCTTCATGTACTTCTGTTTGAAAACAAAAAACGGGCAAAACATTGCTGGTGGTAAAGAAGGTCAGGGTAATTTCCCAGACAAAATCTTTAGCTGCTCAATATGCAATGTCTGCAACTGGTGAGCATTTTTGTCCATTGTTATAAGTAATAGATTAGTTTTAACATCCCAGGAGAGTAGCTTGGTATTTTAAGCAAGATGTCTGAAAAATTAGTAATTACTGATATTTAACGATTAGTTTGCAAGTTAATAACTCAAAAAATGCTGTAGGCTGTTTCAGCTAGCAAATTGAAAGACACAGACATTGAAGCAAAAGTTACCCTATTGAAATGTCTTTAACCCATAATTATTTCTATGCTTGCTCTAATGAATGGGAAATCATTTGAAAAAAATGCCTGTTTGGCTATAAATAACAGATTTAAAAAAAAAAAAAAAATTATAGGAAAGTATGGTTTTGTCATGCTTGTATAATGAAGTCCAGGAGTCCTGAAGAACCTTGAAAGTGCCTAAGTTTTTTTTTTAAAGTAATCCAACAGCTAACCTTTTTCCCAATAAAAATACTCACATATCCATCTTTTTTCATGCTTATGTAGTTTACATTATACTTAGCTCAAGGTCACAGGTGTTAAATTGCCTGGTGAATCTTCAAAGTTCTTCTAATATTCGGATGAAAATGACAGCTGGGTTCCATTGTCTTGCTTGCACATTTGCATCCTGAAGTCCTTGTTTATTTACTTGCATATAAAGAAAGAACTCCATCTGAAAAGAGTATAGAGGATCACACTTCCGTTTCTTACGTAGATGTCCAGCTACATTTTTCCCCCTTTTTGTGATCTGTTGTTGAATTAATCTTTCCTGCTTTCTGCAGTGCTTTTAAAAGTTTATTTAGCTAAGCTATAAAACTCCCTTTGTGTTTCTACCCATCAGAGAGCAGGTGAGCAAGAAAGACCAACTTGGAAGCTCCTGGTCTTTCATTACTGAACATCTCTCGTGTGCACATCATGCTGGGCTTGCTAATAGGATTTTTCCATGTGCACCGTAGTTTGATCTTCAAAATTCTGTTCTATGAGGTGTGCCATAATGAGATGGATCCAGCTTCTGTGATCCAGATAAAAGCAAACCCTCAACTTCAAATAGATAAAGCTCTACAGAGGATTCAGAAAGCTGATTAGGGAGATATATCTGCTAACTAAAGAAGGTAGGCTGCTAGTTTTTAACTTCTTCCAAGGAATTTTCTCTGCCACCAATTCAGTAGTGCCCAAAGTTCCCTTTAGTAGTGACTGAACATTTTCTCTCCCTGGTTGAAATTATTTGAAGAAAAAAAATCCAGAATGGTGTATCTTTCAAGCGTAGTGGGATGTCACAACTTAGCTGTGACTTGCTTTCTGTAAGAAGTAGAAAGCGCCCACAGTTATACTGGAAGAGAAGTAGAAGACGAAGAGTTGAAATTAAAGGCTTGTTTGAAGACTAAAGTGACGACAATTTGATTTTTAGATACCAGATTCTGTATGAAATTTGTTCCTGCTTCTGCAGTGTTGATTGATTGCGTAGTAACAGGTCTTAAGGGTTTTCAAAAGCAACCAAAAGTACATTCAAATCCTGTGCACATCTCCTGATATACCCACTTTGAAAGAGATGTCAAAAAGATTGTTATATTCTTTTTATACAGGCATTAACAGGTGCTAACAGTAGTGAAAACCTGATATTTGGTTCTAAGACAAATATTGTGTTATATGAGAAGATAAGGGAAAATGTAGGGAATAGCTAACCCCTAATGTTAGGACTATGGCTGAAAAATTTGCAAAAGAGCTGATGTGATTTAAAAGGTTTAAAAAGCAGTCAGTTTGAGTTAGGTTTATGTAGTTGGACTGGAAAGCAATCTGAACATGCTTCAGTTTCCAGGTTCAATAAAAGAGTCCAAAATTTACTATTTGATGTATTATTTGATGCTGTGTAAAAATCATAGGTTATTAACTTGACTGTTAAAAGCACTGTTTTTTAATGGCATTTTTTACCAGTGAAGACAGAAGAGGCAAGGAGCATGCACGTACTGTTTATATGGAGATTACATTTTGTTAATGGAACATTTCAGAAGATTGTGCTTTCTCCATATGCAAATCTGTAAGTAGTAGTCTGTTCCTTGATGTGTACCAACTGGTTCAGAATTTTTATTTGCTTTGCTACTGCTCATATATCGAGACAGAAACAAACTTGGCTTATATCCCTTTCTGAATGACGTTTCTCTTTTTCCTTGACTTACTAGTGCCTCTAGCTCCCAGTGCTCTCTGGGCTCCACCACAATAAATGAAGAAGACTCACCCAATGAAAAAATTGTCTCACATAACAATCAACTTAGAGTTTTATAATGTTTTTATCACTGTTTATGTAACAATTAGCTGAACAAAAATAAGACTCTTAATGACAGCAATAACAAATTAAAGAGGAATAAAGCTTACTCAACACGTTAATTCTATTTTCCACTTGGGTACTACTCAAAACAGCAGTGGAAAAAGTGATAGCAAATACGTCCCATGGAAAACAAACAAACTGAAGTTATCTTTTCACAAGCAATAGCAACAACCCAAATAAAATAATTCTCCTTGAATTTAATTGGCAGATGCTAAAAAATCCTGTTTTACATGGCGGTTGAGAGGCTTTTCTGATTTGTGATTCTTTTTTTCTTTTTTTTTTTTTTTTCCCAAAGGAAGCTAGGCAGAACTGGGGATGCCCATTTTCATTTTTCTTACCATTCTTGCATCTTGATACGGGTTACAACATGCAGGAAATGAGGGACAGATTTCTCAAAAGGGGCTCATATTTTATGGGAAAGATCACACCTTTACACTATAGTAATGCAACGAATAAAAAGGAACAGTGAAATGAGCAATTAAAATACTCTGAAGGTTGTCTGCATTTTGGAAATTTCCAATGGTGAAAACACATTTCAGGTATAACACACTGTTAGGAGAATGCAGTTTGTGCTATGTAGGCTCCTCTTTTTATCATCAATCCGGGCTTAAAACTGTATGCACTTTAGCAGGTGGTTTTCACAACATATAAAATATTCCATGACCTACTAATATGTTAAACCAACAAAATAAATAAATCTGTAAAATAGGGAAACTTCATTTAATACTGTCCAAATGAATTAATACAAATCTGCACCCTCTCTTTAGCACTATCACTCTTCACTACTGCTCTTTGCGGTAGTTTTCATCACAAAGTCAGTTTTGCTGTGAACTAACTTCTATTGCCTTGTATTTCCCGGAGTGTTGCAGCCTGTCTGGATGAAAGAAGGAGCTCTAGGTTGGCAGGAGAGAAAGAAAGGTCAGCTGGTAGGAGGGCATGCTGAATCTACAGGACCTGGGTGTCACGTACCATAAAGAGCTCCCTTGAAGCAGTGCTGCTCCTGTTTGGATAATGATGGCTCAGGTAATTAAGCCCTGCAATACAAGTAGGATTCAGTAAGTAGAATTGAACTTTGATTAAACCTTCTGATGGGTTATGCAAAGAGAAGAGCACTGCAGAGAGGGAATTTCCTAATAATATTGACTTCTGTCACAGCACTGGACATTGGTGAAACCAAATCTACTCAACTGGAAAATTGGATGTGAGGAGAAGGACTTCTCTGTAACTCACATGTTACAGTGGCACTACGCTTGTCTGGTTGTAAATCAATATGAAGTCTTACATTGAGAACAGAAGGCAGTAGGAAACACTCATGCTAATGTGTGCATTGCTGTTAATTTTTGAAGCTCTGTGTGTTTATAGCATTCACAGCTATTTTATCTACTTGGACTCTAACATATTTGTAACTTAACAATAGATCCCATGTGGTGTCCCCAGAGAGAGAAACAGTGCTCTGGTAATAGATTTGAATAATTTTGACCACATTCATGGCACCAGCTGACAATGGCATTAGGCTGTGCAACCTAGTTGGGGATCAGTTGCCCCCCTCTTTTTTTTTTTCTTCTGTCACCTAGAACAGAACAACACCTCTTGGGAGTGGCAGAAACGACCAGCAGGGAACACTCCCATCTGAAGAAAATGGAAGGTGGTTTCGTGCAAATATGCACGTGCTACGGAAGGTTAATGGTGTCAAAAGGAAAGCATGTTGAGGAAAAAATGTCAAGCTCTTTAACTAGCAAACCCTTCAACTGTAATCTAAAATTTCTGAAATGCCTAGTGATTTTATTTTCCTTTCTTATTGCTCTGCTGAAGCTTCTTTTCTTCCCCCAAGAGTTTGTCTTTCTGATGAAAAGCCTAAATAAGAGCTCCTTGGTAGTGTCTTAAGTGAAAGACAGCCATTAGTCTCTTTTGAGAATCAAGGTCATGAATTTTCAGCACTTTTGGATACTTCTCTGATATTTCTGCAGGGGTGACAATAGGTTGCTGTTGTTACGAGGCTGCCAACAACTTGAGAGAGACAGAGAGAAAATGGTGAGACATCAAATGAAATTTCTGGAGTAAAATAGAGATTTTAATTCCCATACATATCACAGAATCACAGAATTACTAGGTTGGAAGAGACCTCAAGATCATCGAGTCCAACCTCTAACCTAACCCTAACAGTTCCCACTAAACCATATCCCTAAGCTCTACATCTAAACGTCTTTTAAAGACTTCCAGGGATGGTGACTCCACCACCTCCCTGGGCAGCCTGTTCCAGTGCCTAACAACCCTTTCAGTAAAGAAGTTCTTCCTAACATCTAAAATCCCCTGGCGCAACTTAAGCCCATTCCCCCTTGTCCTGTCACCAGGCATGTGGGAGAACAGACCAACCCCCACCTCACTACAGCCTCCTTTGAGGTATCTGTAGAGAGCAATAAGGTCGCCCCTGAGCCTCCTCTTCTCCAGGCTGAACAAGCCCAGCTCCCTCAGCCGCTCCTCGCAGGACTTGTTCTCCAGGCCCCTCACCAGCTTCATCGCCCTTCTCTGGACCCGCTCAAGCACCTCCTCGTCCTTCTTGTAGCGAGGGGCCCAAAACTGAACACAGTACTCGAGGTGTGGCCTCACCAGAGCCGAGTACAGGGGGACGATCACCTCCCTAGCCCTGCTGGTCACACTGTTTCTGATACAGGCCAGGATGCCGTTGGCCTTTTTGGCCACCTGAGCACACTGCTGGCTCATATTCAGCTGACTGTCCACCATCACTCCCAGGTCCTTCTCTGCCTGGCAGCTCTCCAACCACTCATCTCCCAGCCTGTAGCTCTGCTTGGGGTTATTGCGCCCCAGGTGGAGGACCCGGCACTTGGCCTTGTTGAACTTCATGTAGTTGACCTCAGCCCATCGGTGCAGCCTATCCAGATCCTCCGGCAGAGCTTTCCTACCATATGTTAGGAAGGGAAACCTTTTTTTATAGACCAATAGTTTAAGATTATTTTCTCTAAAAGAGACTTCCTGAATATTTCTTCATAGCAATCTGGTCTGTGTTTTACTAATTAAAAGATGTCATACTTTTTCTCATCTTCCTATATTTAAAAAACAAAACCAAGACAAAGAAAAAAGGCCAGGCAAACAGGCAAGGTGACAGGTGATTTAATGGCTGTATTGAAGTCTGAATTTTTCATGGGTTTTAGAGTGCATTTTAGTCCCTGATTTCAGTCAACTCCTTAAGTTAAAAACTGGATACAATGCCTGGCTAGGGAATATATTATGAAGTTAATGTGGTCCAGGCCGTTCCTAGGTGGAATTTTGTTTCTCACACACAAGTATTTTTTAAATCAGATGTTTCATGCCTGATTTAGTCAGCTGTATGACAGTAAATTATACCTGAAGCAATTGAGACATTGCTGAAGAGAGCTGTCAACAGAATAGCCTTAGTAAAATCAACACTAAGACCATCTTGCAGTCAGCTTTTGTATGTGCTGTTTGAAACCCTTACTTCAGTCAGTGGAATAAGTAAGCAATGGCTGAGCTGTTACGGCTGTCCTAGTGTTTCTCTGAGAACCTAAATTTATTCCTAGCAAGAAATTGTCTCGATAGTCTATAGAGTTGGGAAAAGGCTGCTTAAAGGTGATAGGCTAAGGCAATCAACTTATGGGGGAGTTCAAAGGGGTTTTAGTAAAATAGTACTCTTCCATATGCCTGCCAGAACATAGCTGTTTTTTTTCTGAGTTCTGCCATGGCTCCTCTGGGACCTCTCTGTGCTTGAATGTTTTCAATAACTTGTCGTGTTTGTACATCTGCTTATATAGCACTGCAAACAAAATGGAAGTCATACTCATTAGTCAATATGCCCAGCTAACGTATTACTGTACCGTGACCAGCAATGGCTTACTAAAAAGAAGGTTTCATCTGTTTTTCAGCAGATTCCGTTATTGCCAGATGTATTTTGAGAGGATTGGAGTTTGAGTCTTCTGGAAGAGTACAGCTATGTATTTTCAAATTATCTTCCCCATCTGTATTCTCTCTATTAGGTGTGTGTAGCTTTCATTATCTGGAGAATAAGAAGGGGTGGTCTGCAGTCACATGGATTTGTTGGTTGGTGGTGTGGTTTAACCCAGCCAGCAGCTAAACACCACACAGCCACTCATTCACCCTCTCCCCTCCCTCTCTGGGATGGGGGAGAGAAATGGGAAAGTTAAGCCTGTGGGTTGAGATAAAGACAGTTTATTAAGACAGGGAAATAATAATAATAATAGTACTAATAATAATAATAATGTGCACAAACAAGTGAAGCACAATGCAATTGCTCACCACCTGCTGATCGATGCCCAGCCTATTGCTGAGCAGTGCCCCCCCCACCCTGGCTAGCCACCCCTATATATTGTTCAGCATGACATCAGATGGTATGGAATACCCCTTTGGCCAGTTTGGGTCAGCTGTCCTGGGTCTGTCCCCTCCCAGCTCTTGCTGCACCCTCAGCCTGCCCGCTGGCAGGACAGAGTGAGGAGCTGAGATGTCCTTGGCTTGGTGTAAGCATTGTTCTGCAGTAATTAAAATATCAGCATGTTATCAACATTATTCTCATCCTAATCCAAAACATAGCACCCTACCAGCTACTAGGAGGAAAATTAACTCTGTCCTAACTGAAACCAGGACGGCTGGGCATTTATTCTGCGTTAGACAATGCTTAACCCATCCGTTTAGAAACATGCTGGAACAAATGTTACCTTGTTCCCCTTTCTTGGCTGCTGAATTTTGAATTAGGAATCCAGCTCATTTTACTGGATTTTCAGGACAGCAGGGCAGAAAGATGAGGTGGCAGGCAGGCGCCCTGCTGCTGTGATACGGCTGGGATCTGAAACCAAGCCTCAGTGACGGTGGGAAGCAAAGAACCTTCCAGTTCATACAGGGGGTTGTTTAATTTGTTAATGCCAAGGCTAGTCTTCAAAGAAATGCTTTGTTCTAAGAAAATGAAGGAATTGATATTGGACTTTAGTGTACTCGTTCTCTTAAAAGAAAAAGGGGAGCCGATGGAAATCCTACCTCTGGATCTAAGCATCTTCCCTTTTAGGATTAATTGCATAGTATTACAGCAGAACTTCAAGCTGTTCAGGAGCTTCTCAGCACATAAAATTCACTTTGGAAATGTTCTATGGTAGATCCCTCTGCTCTGTGACTATGATGAAATGTGTGAGAATGTTATAATAATTCAGCTGAATTTTTAAGGACACATCAATTTCAGTACTTGAAGTTTAGCTGTGATTTGAGCATTGAGCTCAGACCAAGAGACAGTATCTGGTGTGAATTTTGAGTGTCTAGTGCACGGCAGAAATATTTGAAAACATCTGTAGAGTGGAAGTATGGCAAGATTGACTGGAACAGGCAATTGCACAGTCCAGCACTTGGGTTTCTGTGCGAGATGGGGGCAAGCTGTCATATGTGGCTTGTGCAAAAGCCTAGTCCAGAGGTATAAAATAAAGATTGCTGATGGACAGAGTTGTGTAATAAAGCAATGGTCAGAATTTATTTGTAGGTTTTCACAGAGCTCCTCATCCATATATTTGAACTCCAAGATGGTAAAAAGATATTTGGTCATAAGAATATCATAAAATGGGAAATGGAAAAGGCCACAAAAACATATTAATCGCCCAACAGGAATGGTCATAAGTAAAGCCAGTTCTTGAGTGTTGGAGTTGTGTAGGGTGTTGAAAAGATGGCTGGGTGTAGAGGAAGAGTGAGGACGGGGGACTAGGTAGATATATTGCATGCACTTGCACATAAAATATCTTCAATAGAAAGTCTCCTTCCAGAGTGTCTCACCTCTACCTGCTTTTTCCTCCTTTCCCTGGATGAAAATCCAGAGGCATTAGTCAAATGCAATTTACATTCTCTCTAGAACTGAAGCTGGATTAAGGAAAGGGATGCATAAGTCTAGCTTGTAACAAGAGTATAGATGGTAGGGGGCAATAAAACATCTTCCTGGAACTTGATAGAGCAGTTATCTCAACTTAGAACCCAATGTGGTTTAACAAAATATCACCGGATCCTATTACATTTTCCTGTACTTCACAGATGCCTGTACAACTAGATTTTTTTTTTCTTTTCACTCCCTACCAACCTCTTGTGGTATACAGGGAGAAGCTATTTTTCATGATCAGTAGCACGTAAACAGAAGAGAGAGTATGAGCCATCAGCTGGAGGATTTCTAGAGGGAGTTAAGGATGAATATGATGGAAGGCCAGCTGTAGATTGTACAGATGGCACATAATCATTGTAGTGCACTGTCTGGACAGGAGGTTGCTGTTGTTTGCTTTCCTCTAGTTGTGTGAGATTTGAAAGGGGTGTAAAAACTTGTCATAGGTGTTAATAGTATTGGCTTCACGTGCAAGCTCTCTAAGCTCAAGGTTTGGTGGTAATGACAACAAAAGTAAACAGACTGTGCACGTATCTCTCTTTGTTGCTGTATGCCGGGTCTGCTTGCCTCTCGTGCAAGGTCTGGGGTTTGCAGTAGTTCTTGATGACCTTGCTAGGTTAAAAATGAGATGAGGCGATTCAGGGTGCCCTGTTTGAACACTGATTCTGTTAGCTGATTTGAACTGTTGATAGTTTGCAGAACATCTCTGAAGAAGGAACAGTGCCATCTGGCACATCTTTTTCTATTTCTTCTTGGATTGCACGTTCCTTTCTAGCCTGTAGGCTTCTTTGTGTTTTTTGTTTTCTCTGTGTCTGACACATGCTCCCAAACTGTGTTTGTCTCAGTCAAAATTGCATTAAAGTGTGTGCTTCTATGCTCCTTCACTTGCTCTGAGGTTCTTTGTTTTTCCTCAGCATCAGGGCTTAGTGATATCCGTAATTTGCCTCTGTCTGCTACAGACCAAGCAAACTTGTTTTCTTTGTCTGAAATTAGTCCACTCACTGGGATTGACAATTATGAGAAGCTGAAGGAGGGAACGTCTGGTCAAGTTCTGTGAAATTCTCCAGGTTAGTCTCCAGACATCAAAATCAATTTCATTTATCTGTCTAAATGTTACTGCTTGAAATTGAGTAATGATGTATTACTTGAGGATGAACAAATTGGGTAGAAAGAGGCAGGAGCCTTCCTCTAGATCAGAGGTTTCTTTTTTGTTACAACTCCTATAAACAACTACTGCCCTGAAAAACTTCCTCTGACATAGGAGAGATGAAAACACTGATGGTGAAGTAATTTGTTTGTCTGGGTGGATATGTTGCATGCATTTGTGCAGGCATAAACCATCTTTGGTGGTTGACCAGACAGCTCACCCTACCCTAGTTTGAGCACCCCAATAGCCATTTCCTATTCAGTAATGGGAATAGTGACAGCACAAAACACAGCCCACGTCTATCTCCTCACCTGGCCAAATCCCCCACCTAGGCTGAGGTGGCAGGACCAGCACTCCCTGACAGAAAATACAAATATTTCCACTGTCAACAAGTCTCTTCCAAGTATTATGGTATGACTAAATACATAGTTTCTATCAGTATGCCCTGTTGCAGTTAAGGGGAATGTGGGGTGCAATGTGTTTGAGTATAGGAGAGCTTATTGCCACAGTGCAGGAGATGCAGGTATGTGAATTAGAGGTTATCCTCTGATTTTTTGATCAACTTGAAGAGGATAGAGAATTAGAAGGTTAGAGGTTATAGAGGTTAGAATAAAAGAAGCAGAGCAAATGATCTTAAGCAAAAAATGGAGAGCGAGGAGAGGAGGAAAAAAAAATTATTCATAGCATCGCTCAATGAACCACTATAATTGAAACCTGTCATCCAAAAAAAATACAATTCTGCAGTAAGAATATCTGGAGATGCTATGCTTTAGCAAATGTCCTTACAAGGCAAGAAGAGACAAAAACGAACTTCTGTATCTCATCCTGATTCGTGTCAGCAACCTTACTGTGAATGCTATAGGCCCAGTACACAATGCTATCTGTGTTCTAACATAGAAAATGTCGAGTGCCTCTTTCACATTGGTCAAAAGTTCATCTCTGGACCATCCAGCTATGCCTGAGCTGGTAGGCCAGGCAATGCCAAAAAGGACTGCATACAAAAAAAGTTGCTTTGCCAAAGCTTGTGGAGCTAGTCTTGATGTCAGGATCTCCCATCCTTTCTATCTAGGACAAAGCTTGCAGTTTCAGCCAGACAAAAATCTGAGACCTCAGCATGTGGAAGCACTGGTTGCTTTGGTGCTAGTTCTTACTTAGTTGGTTGAATCCATTTCTTTTGCCCTAATGCTGCTTAATGAGCTTGGCAATTAAAGACAATAAGCAGGGGCAGACAGAAAGCTACTCGTTGACGGCTAAGATCTAACTTCCAATATGACAATTTCTCCATTAATTTCTAGTACATTTCTATGTTTAACTCTGCATTAAAGCTCTAGAATATTGCTGACTTCATGACAGGTTGATCTGGGCTACTGTTACTTGGGACGAACTTAAAGTTTTTTTGTCTTGCATTTTGCCCTCAAGATGACTTATAGGCTGGTCTTGGGATCTGTACAAAATTGGCTGGTGGAATACCTTTTTTTTTTCCCCAACTCTGAGTAATCAGATTGTGTTGATTCTGATTGTTTTCTAATAATGTCCAGTTATTTTTGGACCTTGTGTTAATCTCTGATGTCAGCGTAAAGTGCTACAGTGAAGGGAGAATGCCAATAAAGTCAGGTCAGCTGATGTTCTGTGTAAAGGACAAGAAATAAATGAAGGGACAGTTTGGAGGAGAAACATTTAAAGCCAATGTGATAAAAATGCTGAAGTTTTGAGGAAGGTTTTCTTGCAGTGTGATGCAGTTCAGAAAGCAGTGTGGGTTAATCATTGCACAGTGGCCTCAAGACATAGTCATGTTGCAGTGTTATATAGCTGGAGATTATGTAAGAAGGACTGATTAATAAACAGAGTGTTTATACCAAATTTTATTTCAGTTAAGGGTGGACAGAAGGGGGTTTGGGGATGCATGGGAAGGAGTAAACTTAATTTTTTAAACCTGTGAAACACTATCCTGGCTGCCAGCATAACAATACTTTATACTCATGCATTTGCCTACTAACTGTAAGATGAGTAATACCTTCAAAAACTATTTATGTAAATGTTTTCTTCCCTTTTTTTCCCCAAGATTGTTTGCCTCTGTACTGAGAGTTCACACAAGAGGGCATTTGAAACTTACTTGGTACCCAAGTGATACTGCGTTGAGTCAATTTGAGGCTCGTGACAGAGCTGCACTCCAGACTCACGTTGCCCTTAGTAGGTTCTTCCCTTCTCCAGTCCCACCCATTGGCTGCCTATACTAGGCCTGTTTTTTCTGCTTCTTAAGGTAAAGAGAAATTATGGTATCTAGCGCTATTTGGTTAAGTTCTTTGTGATATGATGTAAAAACATGCACTGAGTGTCCTAGATAGATGTGCCTTTATTTGGAGAGAATAAAGTGAAAGTAAATGATAAGGGTATGAAACCGGCTACTGAATACCTCTGGTGATCTTTTTTCATGTCTTACTGACAAGTGTAGGAGTTAGCTTGGAAGTGTAATAAGAAAATAGTCTTGACACTGAAGTCTGACTTGAATTTCCATCCTTCTAGATAGTGGATCACCTTGAAATTTTTATATGACTGAGGCATTTGGTATACTTGGAGCTCAGTGTTGAAGCTGTCCACAGTTCCAGAAGATAACCATAGGAATTAGCAAAGTGATCATTTAAACAATGAATCTCATACCTTAGGAAAGCTCTGTCATCCTAATTACTCTGAGATTCATGACCAAGAGAATGCTTAAACCTGATTTCTACAAGACTGGTAGAAGCTTGTTTGTTTTTTTTCTAGCTATTTTAAAGCAATTAAATGTCTTCTGTTTTAAATCTGACACTCTACACTGAATGTACAGGTTGTCTTAAGGAGTAAATTGAAACTTAATTTTTTGTTGCTAATATTGTTGTTTTCTGTTAAGAATTAAAGTTGAAGGAATGCTGCAGTCCGAGGCTGGTTCAGCATGACCAGAAAACAAGTGTGGTTATAGAACATGGGTCTGCTTTTAGTGAAGCGCAGACATGATGGGATTACGTAGCTTTGACTAACAGCCGAGAAGCCGTTGAAAAATAGCCACATGTGTACAAGCTGTAAGCCAGATTCTCTGCTGTGATGCCAGCCCCTTTGAGCCATCTGACAGTGTAATGAAGCTGAAAAGTGGCTATGTAATATATCCCTATCTCCCATTCCTCAACCATGGGGTAGTTCCCAGCTGCCACAGTGTTGGCATACCTGACTCTCACCCAAGGCTTAGACTCTACTAAAGGGGCTCTGTCTGGACTTGGACTGAGAGCCTACTAAGCAGAACGTGATCAGGTGAAGCGTTTCCACCAATATATTCCTGCAGAGCTGCTCCGAGTACAGTAGTGGGAGTGGTAGGTTTCAGAATAGGGAGTTGTTAGTACCAGCCCCTAACCTGTACTCTTCAAAATGAAGGAAAGCTGGATTCAACCTACAACCCTGACAGTTTACTGCTCCTGAGAACTGCTCCTCCAAACTACTCGCTGATGAAGATTTACTTCCCAACATTGAGTTGACTGATCAACACTGCAAACAGATGGGTTTCTTTATTTGGCACACTATAGGAAGAAGTGTAGGATTTTGTATTTCATGCTGACAGAGGGATCTCAGTTCAGTCATTATCTCTGTATAACAATCACCATGATCCAATTTGCTATGAATTGGGGGATTTCCCCTTTCACAGTGAAAGAGGAAAAAGTCAGTGAGAAGCACTCAACCAAGCAGCTCCTATGAGAGAGCACAGAAAAAGTTTAAGGCTTTTTTTTTTTCCCCAGTCAGAAATTCAAAGGATCCAAATGATGATCACAATGTGCCATATGGAAAACTGAAGCATTTACATCTGTGTGTTTGATGGCTTTTCCTGAAGATGGGACCTCGTAATCAGTGTTGTGAGATAGCATCATGGAGGTGCATGCTACTATTTTTCATTCCTACTGTGTTTGACTCAACAGTCAAAAGTGATTAAGATGCTGAGTAAAAGGTGCTAGAAGGGATGCTGTCTGCTAGAATCTGGTTTATTTTCCCCGTGGTGGTTATGGGGCCACCCCTTCCAGGGGCATCTGACTAGAAAATCAACAATTTCATTTTTAGGGAAAAACCCTTATGATATTTCTTGCAAATTGCTGATTGGGAACTCAGCCCTACATGTGGTGTCTTCACATAATAACAAGTGACCAAGGTATGATAGTTAAGAGAACTACAAATTCATATAGTTCAGTCCACCACAACTGAGAGATTTCTGCCAAAACTGAAATAAAATGTCCTGGTTGATGACATCCCAAAGCACTCAGATTGCTCTCCAAAGCACTCCTTTATGTGATGTTTCTGCAGCTGTCCCTGCAGAGAGCTGTGGCTTAAGAAAGAGCTGTCTTAAGGAAGCTTTTTTTTCTGTTCTCTGCACTAACTTAGGTATTTGTACCAGTTTAAAAGAAGCTACTGATCTTAATCTAGTTTTGTCCACCATGAGTTCCAACAGACGGATTTTTATAATTTGCAGTGCCAGGACAGGTCATTCTCACCTGAGTCGGGGGAGTGCTGAGGGCAGGGACCAGGTGAGGCAAAGCCTGCAGCTCACTGTGGTGCTAGAAAAGCTGTGTCCTTGTCCTGATTGCACTGGAGTATGTCCTGGGAATATATTCCAAGCTGTAAATAGCTTCTGCTTATCATTTTGTTCATTAAATACATGTGCTGTTGGCTTTTTAATACTTTTTGAAAATTAATTATATTAATTTAACCCCCTTTCTATCGGCAAATGGAGGTTCAAAGCTGTGTATGTTATGCCCTAGACTGAGATTATGCCCCACAGTTAGGGAAAATGGACAAATGAAGAAACATGTATGTATGGGTTAAATAGTTAGGAGCATAAATGCTTGGCCAGTGGTGCAGAAATTTCCTCCAGATGCTTCTGTTTCCCCCCCACACCTGATCCCCTTTTCTTTCCTTCCTATTATTTACAGTGGTCTCTGCTGAAAGAGTTAAACCTGGCAGTATACGGACTCCTTTTCGGTGAGGATGCCCGACTTCGACAATTTATTGAAAATCCACGGGCCATCCAGCGAGTTACCCGGGTTGGAGCAGATGGAGACGAGCACATGAAAAATTGTACAGTACAGCTAATAAACATCAGGATGAGCCCGAGGCATTCACGGGAGAAAAATATCAGGTAATTATCGCTTTATAGATTTTGACCGTCTCTTCATTATTTAGACATAATTAACTGAGAGAGGCAAAATACTGCAGCCTGCTACGGGTAGTAGTTGGCTTAAGAAAGGGTCTGTGGAAAAACGGTGTCTAGTTGAATTAAGGCTGTAAAAATGTGGTTAGAATGAGAAGGGAAAGAGAAGCAGGTGAAGGTGCGTAGTGCTGTGCAGGAGCTGGCTTCTGGAGACGCGTTTTGCTCTGGGTTGGTCTCCTCGTTGAGCAGGGTGACTGCGATGGTGTGCGGGGCTGCGCCTTGCGCACTGCTGGAGTTAAATGATGACAGCGGGTACGGCCACAGCTATGCGTCAACGAAAAAAAAAAAACCCTAAATCTTCTCAAGGCACAGCACTGCCATGGGGGCAATACCTCTGCACGGCGGGCAGCGGGATGGGGCCGGGGTCCGTGCTAGGAGCAAGGAAAAACCCGCAGAGGGCTGCGGGTCGCTCCCCAAAACGCGGGGGCGGCCCTTTTTAGCAGCTGCCGTTTGTGCGCGTTCTTCCACCGCCGTCACCTTGAATATCAGGGCCGGGCGGTGCCCACCTTCGTTGGGAGGCTGAAATTCAGCTTAAATTCAGGCACCCTTTCCTTCCCCTGCCCTCTGGGCTTCTCTTTTCGTTGCAGAGGGGAGAGGGGGGTGCGCTGTGGGGCTGCCGAAGGGGGTCCCGCCTCCCCCCTCCCCTTCGTTTGCTTATCTGCAAAGGGGGGGAAGGAGGAGGGGTGGCGGGCATGAAAAAAAAAAAAAAAAATCAATTGCTATTTTTCATCTTTGACAAAGTAATTAAAACGGAGGCACTCGTTCCTCTGCTCCGCAGGTCTCAGCAGGGAAGCGGGAGGGGGTCCCCGTTTTGCACAGGCTGGGGTGGTGTCCCCTTAGCCCCCGTGGGCTCGGGGCTGAGAAGGGGCTTCGGGAAACCCAGGCGGAGCTCCGCAAAGCCGCTTTAATTAACTTTCTGGCAGGCACCGGGGGCGTCGGACCCCTGCTTTGGGACTTGCCGATGGAGACCCCAGCCGTGGCTGGGGACTGGGTGATGGAGACCTCGTCCCCTCCTTGGGGGGGCGAAACGGTGTCAGGGCCTTTGGGTGCTCCGGAAAGGCAGGAGCAGGGCTTGGGGCACAACGTGGCTTGGGATCAACCGTGGGGAACGAGCGGGGGCGGTTCGCTGCAGCACCAAGAGAGCCCCGCGCTCCTGGGGGAGCTGCGGGGGCTTCCCGACCCGCCTGCTTCTTGGGGCGCTGCCGTGGTGCTTTAATTCGCCCGTGCCTTCTTCAGAGGCTTGAATGCAAGCCGAAGGGCAGCACAACGGGGCTCTCGCCCTGCCCCGGCTGTGGGCAGCCGGCTCTGCGGCTCTCTGCAACAGCGCAGAAACGCTGCCAAGCGCCGCTCGCCTCCCCCCCGAGCCCTGCTCCTGGGGGGCTCTGTGCTGCATGCAGGGAGGGGAGGAAACAGGAGATAAGTCTGCTAGGAGAGAGGAACAGAGTGCAGGCTGTATTTCATACGCACGTCTGCGCACAAAACACCTGTATTTCGGTACAATTTCGTGTGTGGAAAAACAGATGCTGATGCTTAAGTATATTTTCAGCAGCTGCAGCAGCACAGGTTAAGGCGAGCTGTGGCGTAAAAACGTTCGGGAGCTCTGCTGCCAGGTGAAAGCATTTATTTTTCCCACCTGGGAAATGTGCTGATCTTTACTTCAGGGGAAAAAAAAAAAAAAAAAGGAAAAAAAAAAATAAACTATTTTTTAAAACGTTCGGCTTTCCTCGCCCCCCTCCCCTCTGCTGTCGCGGTGCTCGGGGTGGCACTGCCGTGGGGGGACGTTTGGTGTCCCCGGGGGCTTCGCCGAGCCCCGCAGTAGCCAAAGACGTGCAAATAGGCGTCGGGTGCTAGGGACCGTAGCCCCCTCTTTTCTCCCCCTAGTAGGTGCACACTGCTTACGCTAAGATGTGTAAAATAGCCCCGGGAGAAGCTGACGCTAGCAGAGTGTGTGCGGGGGAACAGCAGCAGCTCTTCCTCTGACGCTAAAACAACCGGGAAGGTTGCTTAGGGAGCATCCCGATTTGCCAACGCACTCTTTTTTTTTTTTTTTTTTTTTTTTAATTTTATTTTATTTCTTCAGGAAAAAACCTGACTCGTGAGCAACAAACCTCCGAGAAAGCCCCTCAGGTAGCAAGTAGCGCGGGAGGTGGTGATGGGTGGATGACTCCGTTGGAAAAACGATTCTAGTGCAACTTTGGTCTTGTAGCGCTGAGAATTTCCCCCTCAGTTCTCAAACAAAAAATGCTTTGATGGGTGAGGGCAGAACACCGACAACCTGACTGCAGTTGCAGTCATCTTGGCTCCCCCTCTCAACTCTTCAGATAGCTTTGGTGAAAGAGGAGATGGCTTTATTGTGGCTGTCGCCTTGACTGACTTGGGGCTGAGGGCTTCCCCCCATGAGTCAGGGTGAAAAGAGAAGTTGTGTAGTTGTATGATGGGGTAGGGAGGGCAGGGAACACAATTAACATGTGTTTGTGCACTATATACACAGGGAACTTCTCTCTCTGGAAATAGCTATACAGAGGGATATATATTTATACACGTGATATATAT
Source organism: Heteronetta atricapilla (assembly GCA_011075105.1). Taxonomy (NCBI): domain Eukaryota; kingdom Metazoa; phylum Chordata; class Aves; order Anseriformes; family Anatidae; genus Heteronetta; species Heteronetta atricapilla. The sequence continues at coordinate 1,346,772 of CM021735.1, read as the reverse complement.
ATATATAATTTTTTACATATACTATTTTAACTTTCGATCCCATGTGAACTGCAGGAATGCAGAAGATGGATAATGGGATGAACCACAAGGGAGGTGGGAGAGGAGCACAAATGGCCGGTTTCTCCCCCCTTTCACTCTTCTTCTGGGCGCAGTAGTACGTGGTTCTCGTGCTGCTCCTAATAACCGGCAAGAAAGTTGTGTGCTCCTGCAGGATCTGGTTTAGTAATCAGCCCCCCATGAGTCACACGGGACACGCAATCCCACTGCCGCATGAGTGACAGCTAGCCGGCGCTCAGGCTCCTGGTTGTCCCTTTAAAATCTGAATCCAAGGGTAATGATTTATCAAACTCTTATTATCACGAAAATGTCAAACGAAGGGCACCTTGCTATGCACTGACGCAAACCCAGGCTTTCCCAAGGAAGTATAGAAGCTTTGCTCTGGACTGAGCAAAATCCAGTCTGTCAATTGCCTCTACTGCTGTTTTTACCTCGACCGACTCGATTTTAAGACATGGTAAGCGCTTCGTTTCTTTCCTTCGACACCTAGAAGGGCTCGAGGGGAAGCTTCTCCAGTGAGTTCTGTGCAGGCTGCCCTGTGCCCGCCTCGCTTCCCCGCCGCTGTCTTCCTCGCCCGGCAAGGCAGAGGGGCGACTGTCCCCCTAGCCGGGGTAGGGCTGCAGCCGGGGACAGGGGCACTGCTCCGTACCCCGCGGGCTGGGAGAGGAGCCGGAGGTGCTGCAGGCGCAGCCAGGACGTGCGGCGGGCACGGCGGAGGCAGTGCTGGGAAGCCTCGGTGTGTGGGGATCCGGAGACAGGGTGCGTGGGGAAAGAGGGTTGTTAAGGGATGGGAAAGGGAGGCATTGCCCGCAGGGTCCTTAAGGTTTTTTTTTTTTTTTTTTTTTTTCGGGGGGGGGGGGGGTAGAAAAAGGAAAGAAAAGAAAATCATGATATACTGTGAAATATAATTTTAAACTGGTGGGAAACGGGGGTGCCGTCAGTAATCTATTTAGCATACAGGAGAAGGTTTCAAACCCATTTTTTAGAGGTGTGTGAGTCGAAAATGTAAGGAAAATGAGAAAGAAAGCCAGATGCTGACGGCTGTGGTTCCGCGGTGGTGGTGCGGCTGTTTCCCTGTTTCCCCGACTTGCTGTTGGGTTTTGAGAGGTGGCAGCCAGCTCAGAAGCGCTCCCCAGCACAATTTCGCTGTTTTTTTTTCTTTTTTTTTCTTTTTTTTTTTTAACATCCTTGGCTGCCTACAGGGCAGCTCGTCTACTGCTTGTATGAAGAAAAAAAAAAAAAGGTGTGGGGGGGAGAAAAGCCGATGTGCATTGTTGAATGACAGAAAGGAAATGGGGCGTAAAATTAAAGAATCTTTCTACACTGGTGATAGGGAAGGGAGCATCCTACGCTCGTGATGTGCAATCTAACGAGGTCTGGCGGCGCAGTGCTGTAGGAACATTTATCTAAAACTCTGATTGCGGTTTTGCAGCCGCTGTTTGTTTGTTTGCTTGGTTTTTCGTTCCTTGCTGATTTCTCCGCCAGAATATTAACGCTGAACGAGAGGGCAAGCAGGGGAACCTGGCCCCTCGAAATTCACCTACGTTTTAATCCAGATATTCTAGCAGATGCGTTTTGCGCACGAGGGAAGCAATCGGTAAAAGAAAAAAAAAAATCCCTGCGGTCCAAGCCGTTTTTATCCTTTCGGTAAAATATGTGATATTGTTTTAGGATTACGCCAGTCAAAGGGAGATGAACAAGCAGCTCGCGAACAGCCCGGACGCGGTTGCTCCTGGACCAAACGAAGGTGCGGGAGCTGGAAGAGGCAGCCCCGAGGAGGAGCCGCAGAATGCCCTGCCGCATGCCCCCGCCGCGATGGCTAGGCTGCCCCGCTCGCTCTCCAACGACCCCAAAAGGTTTCCCTCCGAAGAAGCCAAGCCAAATGATTTCGAGAGGACCAAGGTCGGCATCTGCAAGCTCAGCAGCACCCCGGTGCAAGCTAACTCCACGGTGCGGAGAGAATCCGGGGAGACCTTCCCCTACAAGCACACCGCTGGGGCCGGGGCCGCCGGGCAGGCTGCGATCCCCCCCTGCAAAATTCCCGCATTGCAAAGCACGGACGGGGACGCTACCCTGAACCTTGGGAAGAGCACGCTGGAGCAAAACAACGCCAAAGACGCCTGGGTGACCTTGAGCCAGAGCACCGTGGTACTGGGCACGGATGGCAACACTTCTGTCCTTCCCGGCAGAGTGGAGGGGGTAAGAGCCCCCTCCCCGTGGTTCTCGGTCCCCGAGAGTAAGGGATTAAGGGATGCTCGGCCCTCAGCGCCCGCTCGGGGCCGAGGCTCCAGTGGGAGCGGTGCGGGAGCAGGTCGGGGATGGGGCTGAGCCGTGGGGCAGAGAGGGAAACCCCCCGGTGCAGAGCTATCGCGCCCAGAGCCAGCCGAGGCTCCGGTCCTGCGGAAAGGAGGGGGTCGTACGGTGCCGGCTAGGTCTGTCCCGACAGAAATCGGGGGCAGAAAGCCCTCCGCTGCAGGAGCAGAGCCTGTCCCCAGGGCATCGCCCCCGGCCGGGCGCGGCGCATTGCAGGGGCTGCCCCTCGGGAAGGCAGCGGCGAGCCGAGCCCTGCGCGTTTCGCCCCCGGAGGAGCCAGCTGGGGGGCGGCCAGCGGGGACTGTCACAGCCCCCCATGCCAGGGCTGCAACAGTCGCTTCCCCCCCCCCGGCTGCTCCCGGGGGAGGCGACGCCCCCCCACGATGGAAAAGCCTAATTTCTCGGGCAGAAGCGGCCGCAGGGGAGGGTGCCCCCGGTGCGGCTCCGCGATGGTCGTTGGAAAACGTGGCTCTTGTCCGATCTTTTTTTTTTTATCTTTTTTTTTTCCTTTTTTTTTTTTTTTTCCCCTTTCCCCCCTTTAGGAAGACGATGTAGGGGATGAAAATAAAGCCCGAGGGAACTGGTCTAGCAAGCTGGATTTCATCCTCTCCATGGTGGGTTATGCAGTGGGGCTGGGCAATGTCTGGAGGTTCCCGTACCTGGCCTTTAAGAATGGGGGAGGTATGATGGCTTTTTCCTGTCTCTATACCTGCAGTTCCATACGTGGCTGAGCCGATCCCCCCCTTTGCGATGGGGACAAGCATGAGGGGAGTGGAGGTCTGGGACGCCGAGCTGGGCACCCCTGGGACCCACACTGCGCCGTCACACCTGGCGAAAATCCTTGCCGGGGGCTTTTTGTTGCTTGGCTTGGTTTTGGTTTGGGGGAATGGTAGCGGTCAGCCGTGAAAATAGGCGAGTTCTGCCAAGATTTTGTTACAAGGTGACACTTGCCCAAAAAAAACACCTGCAATGGGTGCTGGCCAGGGTACAAGCAGCCAGGGCAGTCACTGCAGGGGGCTCTGGACCTTAGAGAGGTCATGTGGGCTCCTCCTGAGCTGCTGGAAGTGAGAACTTGGAACACCTCAATGTTGAAAATAGTAATAACAATAATAAAAGGTAAGCTTGCTTTTAAACATACAAAATTTAAAGCACGTGTGGAGGCTGTTCAAATACAACACTGCTGCCTCGAGCGGATGCTGGAAATGCAAAATCCTGCTCCTCCATTCCTGCTGGGGCTGGGGACAGCAGGGATGGCTGCCTGGGCTGGGCTGAGCAGACTGTCATTTCTTCCCCCAAAAGGTGCGTTCCTCATCCCCTATTTGATGATGCTGGCGCTCGCTGGGATCCCCATTTTCTTCCTAGAGGTCTCCCTGGGGCAGTTTGCCAGCCAAGGCCCCGTGTCAGTGTGGAAAGCCATCCCTGCCTTGCAAGGTGAGCCCCCACTGCCACCCTTACCCCCCTGTGGCTCCCTGCATGGGCGGTGGTGACAGTGGCCCCTTCTGGGCCCCCTCTGCTCTCTTGTAGGCTGCGGCATTGCGATGCTCATCATCTCTGTCCTGATAGCCATCTACTACAACATCATCCTGTGCTACACGCTCTTCTACCTGTTTGCCTCCTTTGTGCCTGTGCTGCCTTGGGCTTCCTGTAACAACCCCTGGAACACGCCGGATTGTAAAGATAAGAACAAACTTTTACTAGGTGAGTCGGGATGTGCTTTTGGGTCTTCCCAGCTCTTTCCCTGCTGCCAGTAGGCACTGTGGTGCCCAGCCCAGGGCAGGGAGTGCTGTCTGGGTGGCTAGGAGCAAAACATTTGCTACTTTATTTGAAAAAAAAAAAAACAACAACCTTTTTTTTGCCATCAAGGGTAGATGTAAGCTTTGAACTGTAATGTCAAAAAACAAACAAAATCTTTACAGCTGAAAGGTGCCTGCACCAGTGCTGCACAGACATCTGACGTGGGGTGAAATCCTGTCCCATTTCATCTCCTGGTTCAAGTGACAGCTTCCCTGTTTTGGAGTTGAGCTTATGCACATCCCTATAGCTGTGTCGACATTGGTGTAGAAAGGAGGACTAGATAACAATCCCTTCTGCAAGCCCTAATCTGTAACTGCTTTTGGTCCAGACCCTTTAATACCTAGAGTATTTGGGTGTAAAGGGAGACATTTTAAGAACTAGTACTCTCAGAGCTCTACAGCTTTGGCAAGCAAGGTGCTACAAAAATGGGGTGCAGAACTGAAACTCAAGTGGTGTGTACGATAGAATGCTTTTTATTGTTGTTTTGCACCCAGTCTGTAAATCCAGGCAAGTTATTTTCTTCCACTTTTTTTTTCCTCTCCCAGATTCATGCATTATTGGTGACCAACCAAAAATACAAATCAAGAACTCCACTTTCTGTATGAGTGCCTATCCAAACTTGACTATGGTTAACTTCACCAGTGAAGGAAACAAAACATTTGTCAGTGGAAGTGAAGAATACTTTAAGTAAGATCTTTTCTTTGAAATATTATGTTACTTTCTCTAAAATCTGTGGTAATACAGATAATCGACCAATAATACAAGAAGTAACTATTTAGAAGTCTAGAAATAAAATATTAAAGAATGATAAATGATACATACTTCTATGCATATTAACAATGTAAGCTAAATTCTAAACACTGCATCATTTTTGTTCTTTTCCTCTGGTGCTTAGCACAGCTGAGGTGTTGGCCCGTGCATGGCATTTTTATCTCCTACTGCAATGCAGATAAATAAAATAATACATGGTGACATTCACTGGAACCTTCTGGAGAAGCCACTGAGAACGCTAAAGCAGAACGACGTACTGTAGGAATTTGCATTGAATTACTGCCTGCAGTTGCTCTCATATTTTTTTTTTTGTCTTTTCAGTTTTTTATTTTATTTTATTTTTATTTTTTAGGTACTTTGTATTGAAGATTTCAGCTGGGATAGAATATCCTGGTGAGATTAGATGGCCCTTGGCACTGTCTCTTTTCTTAGCCTGGGTGATTGTATATGCCTCCCTTGCAAAAGGAATCAAGTCATCAGGAAAAGTAAGAAAAATATTTGCAATCATACACGGAGAGAAAAGCAATACCCTGCTTTGTGGGAATCACACTCTTGTTTAATGCGCTGAACTGTTGAAATTTGGTTTCAACAAATGGCTGCATATTAATGAAATGCCTTTTTTCCTGTTTGTGTTTTCCTATCTAGCTAAAATGTTAAAAATATAGTTTCAGAAATTAGGTTTAGCATTTGATTCCTAATAACTCAAAAACTTGAAGATGAGCCCTTGAGCTGTGCTTAGCAGTTGGATGGTAGAAATGGTGCCTTCCCTAGCGTGTGTGGCGTTCACCAGAAATCCTGCAGTCACCCCAGGTGTCACTGTAATCTGGGAAATTATGATGTACACTGAGATGTTAAGCAACATGTTTTAAAATCAGAACTGAACTTAAATCATTCTGTGGTAATTATGAGCAGTGACAGTATGTATCTTGTTCTCCCAACTACTTCATCCCTCTTCCTAAAGCTTCTCCTTGCAGTAACACAGCTTCCTTCTTCTGTTTCTGACATCTCCCATCTCCCTCAAGTACCTCTGTGTCATTTTCTCCTCTGCCTCTCTGCTGTTTAGCTTTCTGCCCTGTATCGTAACCAGCAACCATACAAAGAGGGAACATGTGCTCTCATGGACACGCAAGTGCAGGCATCCTAATTGTCTAGGCAGCTGTCTGAGCAGGGAAATGCAGCCCTCTTTTTAGCAGCAGCACTGCTTTGGGTGTTTTCCATGGCACTTGCAGCAATGCAATATCCAAGACTTCTCCTTCAGTGCCATTGTAATTAGCTTGTAGGTTAAAATGTTAGATGATGATATAGCATAAATGCAGTTCATTTAATAATTGTAGGCTGAAAAAATGCTCCCCCCCCCCCCAAAAAAAAAAAAACAACAAGAACACATACACAAGTGAAAAACAGCCCACAAATGAAACAAAGTGAAATGACAAGACTGGAATGGAATAACTGTATGCTTTCTGTGTTAAAGGTAATGCATGTGCAGGGGCAGCTATGAATTTTCTACAATTTGTCACTGGGCATCTAATTTCAAGCCATCCCTTGGCATCTAGAAGCTGACAACCTCTGTTGTGAGCTAGCTTGGAAATTAGCTAGACTTGGGTACAAGGGGAAATCTGTTAGTTTTTTTTTTCTTACATATAGTGTGACAGGAAAAACATTTTCATGAAAGGCCAGAGCCAAGAAACAGAAGATGTAGAGGAGAATAACTTGGGTTTGGATGTGGCAGGAGATGGTTAGGTAAGACAGCCGTAGTGGCCATAAGAAATACTGGTTCCTTGGTGCCAGGGGTAGGAAACTGGTATTGATGCTTAGATGACTGTAGTGAGGGGGCAAGTGGAAATCCTTCAGGTAACTGCCAATATGTGGCCCTGTGGGTTCTTGCTGCCTCTAACAAAAGTGAGAGCTGTCAGTCTGCAAACAATTGTCTCTGGCTCCTCAGGCAGCTCTCAGGAAGGTGCCCACAGCAGTCAACTGCAGCCATGTGGGTCTGTCTACTTAATGTGCTGGGGACCAGATGAATGAAGTCAACTGGTCTTGGAGGACTCAGTATTCTGGTAGCAAGGAAAACTAGCCTGCTGAAGAAGTTGTGTAGGTCCTGTCTAAATGATCAAATGGCATCTAGGTTCAACATAAAAACTAGCTCAGCAGGCACAAATCCCTGAACAACGTACGTCAAGATAGCTTAATTATGTACCAATTTATTTAAGAATCCTAAAGTAAACTTGTTTTAAAATGAAGAGTGGAAATGATGCTCTGCTGGACTAGCTAGATGAAGTCTATGTAAAATCTTTCTTGGGGCTGAAGTAGTGTGAAGTAGCGAAGTAGCTCCATACAGTCAAGCCTTCTAGAGAAGAGTTTGTCTTTTGTTTGAGCCATTTGTTTTTTTACTGAAGTTGGAGAGACGTGCTACTGCCACTAAGTTTGATTAGCTAATATGGGAAAAGCTCTTCTCTTGGAATGAGTGTCTTCATTTTTTTTTTCTGAATGTAGACTTCAGTAATTACAGTAATTTTATTGAACCTTAACAGCTGATTTCCACTTGCCAGTATTGATTTAAACTTAGTTCCTTTCTTGATGAACAATGTTTACATATTAATTGTGTAATGTTGTTTGAATATTACATCATTTAAATACCAGTCATAGCAGAAATGATACATTTAAGTACAATAAAAAATAATAAAACCCTATCTATGAAGAAAGAAGTGGCTTCTGAAATACAAATGAACACAAGAATGTGTTACGTCTATACAGACACGTTGCTTCATCAATGTATTTGCACTTTGCTTTGAACTCTGAAGGTATTTCCCAGGAATACTGCTTAGATGGAAAATGATTTATCTCTTCTAACAACTGAATGGAATTTCATTCACTGTACAAAATGCAGCTTCTTGAAACAACAAGGAGGAAGTTAGGAAAGCAGTTTCAGAAGTCACCTCAGCTCAGAGGATTCTAGCCCCTGTAAGGCTGCAAGGCTGAAGTGCAAAAGGTTTTTAAATGCTTTTGAACAGTGTGTGCAGCCTAGCTCGTTGCAACTTAGCCATTTTATTTGACTACAGAGAGAGCTCTGCTCTGTACTAGATAATTATGAAGACATTAAGCACGCAACCTCTGTTGTGCATTTAATAATCATTTGGTGTATCTTGACTGTTACACTGACTTTTTCTTTCATGGGGCCCATAGACATTGTCATGGTGATATGTAATTATTAGGAGGTACAAACTAATAAAAAAATCTTTAGGTTGATTTAAACACAGAGAAATACATCAGGAAAAGAGCGAGGCTTTAGGTGACATTGACTGGCATTGCTCATTTCATTTCCACTGAGCTGTGTTAGTTTTTTCTGGGCAAGGATCAAACACTGTATTTCCATTTAGCTTTAACTTAATACTGTTCTCCAGTCTTCTTCTTTTTCTTCCACTCTCTATCTAGAATCCCAACTATTATTACCACTGTTGCTATTGATATTATTCCTGTTACTAGCATCAAGAAGTGCTGTAAAAGATGCTGACTCTGTTACGTGTTCTGAGAAATAAGCCTGTTGCCTTGCTAGTCTTATCCCCTGTTGTCTCTGATTCTGAGTAATTTGTCCTTTTAAGGCTATAGTTGAAATGCTTCCGTTTACTCCCCCTCTATTCTCATATAATCTTTTCAATAATCTCTTTGGTCTCTGCAGGTGGTGTACTTTACAGCGACTTTCCCCTACGTAGTTCTCATCATCCTTCTTATAAGAGGTGTAACTCTACCTGGAGCTGGAGCTGGGATCTGGTACTTCATCACGCCAAAGTGGGAGAAGCTAATTGATGCTATGGTGGGCTTATTATTGCAATTATAACTCCTGATGGCATGAATAACTCATACAGATTTCTCACTTGGTGTCTATTGCAAGCATTTTCTGCGTGCAGAGGCAGTATTGTCATCTGTGCAAATTTTTCACAGAATCACAGAATTTCTAGGTTGGAAGAGACCTCAAGATCATCGAGTCCAACCTCTAACCTAACCCTAACAGTCCCCACTAAACCATATCCCTAAGCTCTACATCTAAACGTCTTTTAAAGACTTCCAGGGATGGTGACTCCACCACCTCCCTGGGCAGCCTGTTCAGTGCCTAACAACCCTTTCAGTAACGAAGTTCTTCCTAACGTCTAACCTAAAAATCCCCTGGCGCAACTTAAGCCCATTCCCCCTCGTCCTGTCACCAGGCACGTGGGAGAACAGGCCAACCCCCACCTCACTACAGCCTCCTTTAAGGTACCTGTAGAGTGCGATAAGGTCGCCCCTGAGCCTCCTCTTCTCCAGGCTGAACAAGCCCAGCTCCCTCAGCCGCTCCTCGCAGGACTTGTTCTCCAGGCCCCTCACCAGCTTCGTCGCCCTTCTCTGGACCCGCTCAAGCACCTCCTCGTCCTTCTTGTAGCGAGGGGCCCAAAACTGAACACAGTACTCGAGGTGCGGCCTCACCAGAGCCGAGTACAGGGGGACGATCACCTCCCTAGCCCTGCTGGTCACACCGTTTCTGATACAAGCCAGGATGCCGTTGGCCTTTTTGGCCACCTGAGCACACTGCTGGCTCATATTCAGCTGACTGTCCACCATCACTCCCAGGTCCTTCTCTGCCTGGCAGCTCTCCAACCATTCCTCTCCCAGCCTGTAGCTCTGCTTGGGGTTATTGCGCCCCAGGTGGAGGACCTGGCACTTGGCCTTGTTGAACTTCATGTAGTTGACCTCAGCCCATTGGTGCAGCCTATCCAGATCCTCCTGCAGAGCTTTCCTACCCTTGAGCAGATCGACACACGCACCTAACTTGGTGTCATCTGCAAACTTACTGAGGGTGCACTCAATGCCCTCATCCAGATTATTGATGAAGATATTAAAGAGGATCGGCCCCAGCACCGAGCCCTGGGGGATGCCACTAGTGACTGGCCTCCAACTGGACTTGACTCCATTTACCACGACTCTTTGGGCCCGGCTATCCAGCCAGTTTCTAACCCAACACAGCGTGCGCCAGTCCAAGCCAACACTCCTCTATGGAGTGTTGTTACAGTAGATGTTGGTCATTTGTCTGCACATACCTTTTATAATGTATGTTGTTATAGATATGGTATTTACTTAGCATTTAATATTTCACCTGAATCTCTCAGACTAAGTGCATTTGGAAAACGGGCAATTAAAAAGGAGATATAGATCTTCATGTGCGGGTGTTGGAGTGGACGCTGCTTTAATGTGAACAAACACGTGAGGTTTCTAATAGGTAACATAATAAGCCTGTCTGCGTTTGTCTAGAAATTTATTTAGAGGTGCTGAGAATATAATGCACTGAGCAAACAAGACTGTTCTGAAGACTCAATGTGAGACATGAAACAAAATCAAATTATACAAGCTACTCCAACACCTCTTCCCTCAACAGCTGTGATAATTGTACTATCTGTATTATAAGAAATAATGTTATTTTCTGTGTAGTACAGAATTAAGAAATTTGGTACCTGGCTCTGCCCTTTAGAAAGGATTGACTTGTATGAATGCTTCAGCTAGGCTTTCTCATTCATGATTTCCGCTGAATTAGAAGAAGCTGTTTGTTGCCAATTAAACCAGTAAAACATGCTACAAAAATTTGCGTGGTTTGTATTGGCGTAGACATGAATCCACGCATGGCTCACATACTTGCCTGAAATGGTGTAGGAGCATTTGTCTTCCTAAGTTTTATTCTTAGGTGTCCCGAGGCTGGAGACTGAATTGAAGCCTGAGCTGAGACTTGGAATTCAGACTCTGTTCTGTAGAAATTTCAAAGCAGCTTTTAGCAGCGTATCAGGAAATCTACTGTTTCCTCACGCCCTAAGAAATTCCTTCCTCTGTCAATAGCAGTGGGGAGTTTTGAAACTCTTAATGTCCTTATCTTTTTTAAACAGCAGGTATTTGATGTAAACCTCACAACAGAAATTTACCCTAATTGGAATGTAATGTCACTCATAAGTAGTACATTCAGCAGTGATGGGATTCTTGCTTTTATCAAGATAATGCAACTGTTGGTTAAACTATCAGTGCCCAATGCAGGTTTTTCCTCTTGATTTGTATTTCCTTTGAACCTATTTATACTGATATGTAGCAAGTAACATATTTGTGTTGAATGGCAAAAGTAATATCATTTTATTTTGGGTGCACAAGAAGAGTAATCCTAATCAAATGGACACTGTATTTCAGGGCAGGATTTTGCTTTTAAATGCTATTTTATTTACGTTGATTTCTCTAAAAGTTATTTCATGTTTGCATGTTAATCCCCAACAGTAGCAATTAGTGTTACCAGTCTTTCTAATTCTTCTTCCTGAAGCCAATGTTATTTTCTCTTCTCTCTTTCTTACTTAGGTTTGGAAGGATGCTGCTACTCAGATTTTCTTCTCCTTATCTGCAGCATGGGGAGGTCTAATCACTCTCTCTTCTTACAACAAATTCCATAATAATTGCTACAGGTATGTAAGAGTGAAATCCACAAGTCTTACTAAAAGAGTCTTGTCCAAAAATGCCAGTGTTTTCCAGCTTGCAGCAATTGGGTTTGGAATGCTCACCTCTATGTCTTTCTTTCTTTATTTTTCTTCTTTTATTTTTTAAATTATATTTTTGTTTTTTTCTCGGTCCTAATCTACTAGTCTCAGGATGAGCCTTAGCCTTATAGTCCCTGTTGACTCTTCATGTTCAGAATTGGCAGTTTTAGCCTGAAAGCCAATCTGGGAAGCTGTCAGCAGCTGTGAGCAACATCATGAAACCATGACAGTTGGCAATGTCTGCTGAAGAGCAACCAATGTGTCGAATAAGCTGAAGTCGGCTGTTGTACATGCATGAGTTCAACATGAAAATTCTGTATGCGATTCTCACATTTTTAATTGTTTTACATGTGTGAATGTATTTCAGGTTGTAAAATTCAAAATCAGGTTTATTTGAAATCAGTGGAATTTATTTTTGCAAGTAAAGTCATTTCACTAGTGGCATAGTACATTTTTTCAACAAGAAGTGTGCCAGATGAGTATCTGCAGACAGAAAAAAAAAACACAAAAGCAAGTGACTTTAGCAGAATGCTTAACTGAGGTTTTGCTGTCTTTAGAGTAGGTCTTGTTTCTATTGAATCAAACCTTCATTGATTCCTGTGCAAGGATGTATGTGCTGATTCAGGACAGCATATGCTGCTGGCTAGGCAGGGACTGTCCAATGGCATGCTTAAAAACTTCCCTGAATCAAGGCTTAAGAGCACGTGCTCCTTGGGTTTTGAACTCCAATGTCCTCTGAGTTCTAAGTATTGTATACCGAACATATACCTAGGTACTTAAAAAAAAATATAAATAAATAAAGAAGGTGGTTCCAGATTTTAAAAAGTAATTCCAAAAATATTTGCTACTAGATTTTAAAACTAGTTTTCACAAGTACTTGAATATACGAATATACCTTAAAATATGGATGAATAAGTAAAAGTGTTGTTTATTCAACTACCCCCACCTAATTGTCTTTTGGACCTACTGCTGAAAATGCTTGTCCTGTGCTTTGATTTCTTTGGTGATGAATGAATACATTCAGAATATCAGGGCAAAAATGGGACAGGTGTTAAGCTATCTTGCTGCATGAACTTAACAAGGTTTTGTGGCATTTGAAAATACTAATGACAAATTTGAATGAAATATGTGGTAACAAAATAGAAAGAAATATTATGCTTCTAATACTGAATTTGCAATTTACCTATGTTAGAGAGGGATGGGGAGACTGAAGCAGAAATAATTACAAAAGCTTAATTACTTCTGATGCAGTTAATTTTGCAACACATCTTGAATACTGAAATGAAGCTTGACTATTTTTTTCCCAATTCAATTTTTATATGTTACATTTTAGTATTGAAAATAGTATTCTACTTCTCAGTTACATAGCCAATTTAAACATCATCAGATAATCTGTAATTGTGGTGAATTTAAATATGTTCATTGCATAACATGCACCTAAAATATTTCCTTAAAACTTACCTGGGTTTTGGAAGAAGATTAACCCATAATGATTCTAAACAGAATACTTTTTTTTTTTTTTAATTCCTATAAGCCTGAAGAATTAATTTACACATTCCTGTTGAGGGATGCTCTGTTAGTTTCCAGAGACTTGCAAGTTCAGTGAGCTTCTTAACAGCTTTTCAGATTGTATTTCATTCTGTTCCTGAAAAAGAAATAGCAGTAGGAATAAGCATTTGTAACCAAGTTTGAAAAGCATTTAAAGCAAGTGAATTTTGTTCCTCAGCCCTGGTAGTTGAAGGGGCGTTTTTTTTGGCAAAGAAAATAAAAATCCTTGCATGAATGCAATAATTATGGACAGAGACAGTGATGGTTGGTTTCCTGTTGCGTCACGTGGACTTACCCATGATAGCATGGCATTCGGATATTGATTTCTTGAGGTTCCCATCACAACAACCACCACTGAGGGCTGTACCTCTACGGACGGGCAGGTACTGCAGGGTACAGAAAGCTTTACCCTGAATGTTGTGTGTAGAAAAATACAGGACAAAATATTTTACCTGAGCAATGGTGGTTAGTCTGTATGTGACGTAGTGAGCAGATGGCCATCTTAGGTATAGAGTAAAGCACTCCATTAAAAACTGTGTTGTCATTGCTGCTGTCTTCAGAGATGCCAAGAGCACAAATACTTAGCGTCTTCTTTAACCCATGGCTTCCTTTATGGCATGTGGATGATGGAAACTTGAACATCTGATTTCTGGTGGTGGTGTGAAGACATCTGCCGTCTCCAACCAGCATCATATTCACCTGATAAGTGTAACATTTGCCTTTGTCAGTGTTCCCAGCCCCCTCCTGCGTATTACAAACGAGGTGATAATGTCTTTTTGTGTTTTCTTTGCAGGGACACATTGATAGTCACATGTACCAACAGTGCCACAAGTATATTTGCAGGCTTCGTCATCTTCTCAGTTATTGGCTTCATGGCAAATGAGCTCAAAGTGAACATTGAAGCTGTGGCAGACCAAGGTAGGATACACTGCTGTTTTGTTTCTTAGACCTGATTCTGAAGTGCGGGCACCCGGTGGCACCCTCAGCTCTATTATTAATGATAGTGGCAAAGGAGGTGGGAATAGGGGCTTCCATCTGCAGTGGCTTAGTAAACCACTTGCGTGCATCTTGATTCAGGAGAAGGTACAGTACTCATTGTTACTGGGAAGTCAAGATACTACTTGAGGCCTCCTTATCACTCATTTGGTAAGAGAAAGAAGCAAGATGAGACTCATTTCAAATCTTTATGTAAATAAATGATTGGAGTGAGATGTCTCCTTCACATAGGATAAGCAGTCACTGGGTTTCTCATTTGTCTCTGCTGCTGCCTTGTTAGGTCCTGTTCAAGGTAAAAGTTGTCCCTGATGGGAGAAATCTTGGATGAGGCAGTGCTGGGCTTTGCAATGTGGGGGTAGGAGAAGTACAGCCTAAGATGTGAATCGAGCTTCTGAACTGTGGGGAGCAAGGAGATGCCTCTACAGGGAAATTAAAAATTTCTGCAGAGCTGTTACTGTACTGGAGCAGATGAGAATGCCTTAATGAAGTGAGACAGTTAGAAATGGGGATCCATAACACCTTAATGGCTAGAACTAAATGTGGACAAGAAGAATGTGACTGATGGAAGAATTGGTGCTGTCATGTATGATGTGCTATGAAGCAGCACAAGATAGGAAGGGTAACTGTTGAGAGAAACTTGAAGAATTGAAAAAATCTGGTGGAATTAGATAAGCGTAAATATTACCCTAGCTCAGTTCTGTTTCCTGTGAAATGTCCAGTACTTAGACTCTAAGCCAACCCCGATCCTTATGATGATTTCAGACTCAGTTAAAAAGATGAGTTTGTAATAATTTTGTAATAACCTATGTCTTTTCACTTCCCTACCACAGCTGTTTCTGTATACACATGAGGGTGTTAAGTAGTGTATTGTAGTAGCCTTCATCACAGTTGCAGCCATTTCCAAGCACTGAAGAAAAGGGATTAATAGATAGAAGGCTTTCCATGCTGTCTTCCAGTTCCCTGCAATGGCACAGAGTAAAAGAAGGCTTTGAACTGGAGGAAGCATGGAGAGTTCAAAAAATGAATGTGACATACGTGAGGTGACATCTATACATGAGGTGTCTTGCGGCCTTCGTTAATGTGAAGGACACACAACAGTTTTCTGAAATGTTTGTTGTGTACTTAAATTCAATGCCCCAAGGTACTGCAACGTTGTGTTGCAAAAACTGTGTGAGTTAGCTAAGGGTCAGTATTCATCTGATAGTTGTGTTCAGCTTGTCTTGGCTACATGTCATTTGAATCCAGTCTTGTGACAGGGCTGTAAGGCTGGTTTTATCACTGCATGCGGTCTTACCAGCTTTCTGGTTAGCATATCTGCTTTGCACATCCTCACATAATGCCAGTGGTCCTTTGTTAAAGACACACAGAATAACTGTTTGCTAGCAGTTTTGCTCTTACAAATGATGTTCTGAGAGCTCTGTTATGCACCAGAGGAAGCATTCACCTCCCAGTTGACCAGGCGGTAGGACGTATCCCTTTTTGTACTTGAGAGCTTTCAAGGTTACAAATGACCAGCTTTTCCTCTAGGCAATACAGAAAGGAACACAGTTCTGTCCCATACAGTCAAAAAACAGACTATAGAATGTGTTTCTGGTTTAGCATGGTAGCGTGGGTTTGCCCTGGTCTCCTTGCCTTCTCAGTTTATGACTGCTCTTTGCTCTAAGGGGCTCCAAAAAAGACACTAGATGAGGAATCACCTCACAGGAGCAAATCCCATCAGTTCAATGGTAAGGTGAGAAGGGGGCATGACACAAGGGCAAATATATCTGTCTCTTCTGTATCCATTGCTGTTGGTTAAGAACAAATCCTTTCCTGATATCTGGAAGGCTCCAAAGGAAATAAGGGTCAGAAGGCACCTTGACACCTGAGGTTTATGATATGATTCAGTACAAGGGCTACATTAAAAATGAAATGGGGAAGTGGAATGACTGTATAGGCAAGTGATCTTGAATAGTTTTGGTATTTCTGGCAAGACTTTCAAAATGATTATGACTGCAGAGCAACTTAAGCCAGCCTCCGTTGAAGAGCTGCAATAGAATTTATCTAATGAGCGTTTAAATGGAAAGAGCAAGAGTTTTATAGGAGCACCAAGGAAATGTGACCTGAGCAAGTGCAAACCACAGATGCAAGATCTGGGGTTACCCAGCAAATATGTGATCCTTTTTCTCCGTGTAATTGATGGGAAAGAAACAAAACAAACAAAACCAACAAAAACTAACTAAAGGAGTATTTGGGGTACAGAATAGGAAGAGAGAGAGAGTTAGTATTTCAAAATATTTCTTATGAATTTGGTTTTAAAAATAGACATCTGCATTTTTGTCCATGTTCCTTGAATGTGGTTCTGGTTTGTGTTTATTGGTGAGTTATTTATTCCTTTAGAATTACACTGACAGAAGAAATAAAGGGCAGCCATCGGGAGCAATTGTTTCCTACAAAATTGAGAAGTCAGCTATTTCTGAATACCTTATTTATCAGGTGCTTTTCTACTGATTGTCAGAAGTATCCTCAGAATCTTTTATGCCTTGTAGAAGGCATTTGGGATGCGCCGATACGGATCACAAAAAGAGCAGAAGCTGTCTGAAGTACTAACTCTGCTTACCAGTATGGTCCAGTAGCATACAAAACTTATGAGGAAAATAAGTTTCATTTTTGTGGTATTCATCTCTTCACACCTTTTTATTCTGGTCTAGTTCTCAAGATTATTTAGATATGTGTCTGTCTTCACTCTCTTGTGGTTATGCAGTCTTGATTCTTTCCTTTTAGTTTGCTAGGAAAAGCCATGTTAGAAGGCCAGGTGCTTTAGGAGTAATGTTTCCATGAAAATTTTTATTTTAGACTTAATGTCCATCATGAAAAAAATAACAAGCAAAGCACCCTGAAGCCCAAGCCACAGCACAGTCAGATTATTATAAGGAGAGTTGTGTTTGGGTGAAGTCGCAGTGCGAGCTCTGAAGGGACTATAGAGGATGGATAGAAAAACGTAGCTGGTAGGGGTGGTAGAGGAAACATTTGGTTCAGCTGGTTCATCTCCCTGGGGATGGTGTAATACTTAGTGCAGTAGTTTGCCAACCCTTTTCTGTTGAGTGCTTGCTGGTGGTCTTTGAGTGAGCGACTAGTCACAGGCTGGAGTGCTCTGTTCCCAGCTGTTTCAGCAGTTGTTCGAGGGAATGTGGAAAAAGCTGTCACAAGCCAATCTTATTGTGGGGCTGTCAGTTGATCTGTAAAAGGCCATTTAGGCCTTGAAAATTGCTTCACAACAGTGAGGTTGCCCTATGCTCTGTGATAGGTGGGAAGAAAATTTAGTCTCACGATAGAAAATTGGATGGTAGGAAGAGTGTAAACGAGGAAAAATGGCAGACTGAGTTAGTATATTGAATTAGCAGAGTTAAGAAGCTGACTCAGCAAGAGGGGAAAAGAACTTTGTTCCTCCCTATCTTTTTTTTAGATATTTATTCTGAAGTTGTATTTCGTTTCAAAGAGAGGCACAAAACAGCAGAAACTGTGATAATACATAATCTGCCTTCAGACATTGAAAATCTTGAATGAAGTGGTTAATGGATTGAGGAAGGGATTTAATTTTCTTCCCCCCACCCCCCCCACCCCTAAAATATTAAACTGAAATAGTGTGTATTATTTTCAGTTAGAACTTTGCTTTCAGAAAAAAATCCTGACGAAAAAATAAAACCCATTTCAAAGAGGCAATGTGTTTTGGTTCTACTCACACAGTTTGATTACGAATATGCCACAATTGAAAGGCTTTAGTGATTTTAAAGTCACCAAAAAGTTCAAGGGTATTTGGCTTTTCTATTTCAGCACTTGCAAAACCTTGGGCGTTTTTCTGGCTTTAATAGATGTTTGAGGGGAGTTAATTCCTGCAGAAGTCCCTGAAGATGGCCAGGGTGGGAGCCAGCTTCCCTGTGCCTGTTTACCTGTGCATGGATGCTACCAGGCATGTGATACCTTAGGAAGTTATCAGGAGCCAAGATGGAGAGATGGCAATTTCATATTCCGTAATTAAACTTTTCCTAAAAGCATGATTAATGGCAAACCATTATTTCAAGGCTTAATTTGGACTTGTAAATGCAGGAAGCTACTGCAAACAGAGCCTTTATCTCTAATAGTCAAGAAGAAATCTTTAATCAAGAGATGAAAGAACATGTTCATGAATACAAAATTGTTCTCCATTGCACCATCTTCTTCTGAAAAGCTATTTTTCTGCAGCATGTTTTAAAGACAAAACAGCACTGAGTCATGCAGTGTTATTTTTTGCACTGTTGTTAAATTTCATATTTGCCTTTCATTCAGAAGGAACTCCAGGTGCTTCAAAAGTTAACCTGCGGAGATGATTTTGTATGCTGCTGAACTGCATTTTTTTCTTTTCATTATGTGAGAAAGCAACAGGTCTCCCTTGAACAGAAACAGTGTGGGGAGCTGCAGGAAATCAGATCCAATAATCTGGATTAGAAATGGCCAGGACAGGGTGAGCTTGGACCCCCCCCTTCTTGTGGCATGGGTCGTGGAACCAGCACAACTTCTCTCTCATTTATATCTCGCCTGAAGGAAAATATCCTTCAGAGCATTTGAAGTGGGTACTCCTTCAGCTGGGATAAATAGAGAAGTGTCATGTACTGTAACGCTACCATCAAATTCCTGCAATGTTTTCTCCCAGGCAAATCTAAGCATACTTGTGAAAATATTTTTTCTTGACAGCCAATAAAAATTGTAGTCTAAGATATCAAACCAACAGAGAAAGGAAAACTTCTAGTTAAATCTTACACAACAAACACAAACCACAACTGCTTATTCTTTCTGCGGTGTGTTACCTTAGTTTTTTTTAGTAGTTATTACTGTATTATAATACTATTTTTTTAATATTACTACTATATTATAATACTATTATATTTTTGGTACTTACTACCATATGCCATGTTAGCTCTGTGTGTGTATTATGTTCTCTGCTCATTTGGCTGTGTGCTGCTGCTGAGTTACAGAAGAGTGTTTTCTTTTCCAGTTCTGAGGTGGGGATGATTGCTATGCTGGTCTGAGGCCAGGCTGCAAGCTGACAGGGACAGTGGTAGGAATTAGATTTCAGAGCAGGAAAGAACAGCCACAGTGCATGGTTGTGTTTGTTATTTGGATCAGTGTATTAGTCCAATGGTTAAATGTGTATTCTGCAACGTGGAAAATGGGAGTGTAGAAGTGTTTTGAACCTTACAGCCAAATTAGAAATTAAATGTATGAGGTCAAATGTTGAGATGGATTAATCTTTTTGTAAATAGCAGAGATTTAATGTGATCGTTTTTACTTTTATCAAACATAGTAATAGAGCATTATACTTGGAAACGTGTTTTCACATCTCTTTTTTACCCATATATTCTTTCCATACAATCAATGATATTAATGCAATAAAAGACATAACAGCTTTTATTTTTATCATTTCCAGGTCCTGGAATTGCTTTCGTGGTTTACCCGGAAGCCTTAACTAGGCTTCCACTTTCTCCGTTCTGGGCTATAATTTTCTTTTTGATGCTTCTGACACTTGGATTGGACACAATGGTAACACTGCTTTCATTTCCTGTTCTTTTCTTGTTGCTTCTCCTATTTATTGGTTCTGTGGACCATGCGATTGCTCACAATTTTCCATGTGGTCAGTGAACTGGTTTGCAAAGAGAGGACTGAATTAAGGCCATCAATACCAAAAAGATGTGGGGGAAGCATTGGCATTGGCATCTAAGCATTTTAACACCCAGGATTCTGAATCCTCTGTCTCACTTTGCAGCATACCCAGCTGGAGCATTTCATTTATGTTGTGTGCTGAAATTAATCTTTTTGTTTTGTCTTTCAGTTTGCTACTATCGAGACTATAGTGACCTCTGTTTCAGATGAATTTCCAAAATACTTACGTACGCACAAGGCACTGTTCACTCTTGGGTGCTGCGTTTCCTTTTTCATCATGGGATTTCCTATGATCACTCAGGTAATGACACTGTCTTTGAGCATCGCTTTCTGTCCCCAGTCCCCCTCTGGTGGCCATTCTCTTCCTTTGCAAGAAGCAGTTGCAAAATAGTGAGTTGAATTGCATTGAATGAGCGAAGACATGAGCTGAGTTTGAAAGCTTTTTTTTTTTTTTTTTTTTTTAAATGTGTGGACGCTCTGCCTAAGATCTATTTAATAGACTTGGTTGCTCAAATCTTTCTGAAGATCTGAGTCTCTTAAAATTAATCCTTAGTCAAACTTCTCCAAAGTAGTTGTATAAATTAGGTATTCATTTTTTTACAAAAGTTCATACGTCATCTAAACCTGCACAATAATTTTGGGTGCCTTCCCTCATATGTACAGGGGGGATATTTACTGATAATCCTGACAAACTGTGGAGTTAATAATGAAACTGTCATCTACCATTGATAGTCATCACTGCATCACTGTCTTTTTTTTTTCCCACTAATTCCTTCAGCACTGTAATCACTTAGCAATTTCAAGAGGATGTGTACAGACTCTATTTTTACTCTTTTTTGTCATCCATTTTTTCTGCCTTTGTCTTTCTTTGTCTCATCTCATCACCTACCAGCCCAACTTTGCTGTTCCAAAGCCTAGGATGGATTCACTCCTTCCTTCACTTGACTTAAACTGTTAACCTTTATCCTGAAAGTAGGGCATGATATCCTTTCTGGCAAAGGAACCAACTGGATTCACTGCTATTACCGTGTTCCTGGTTTCAGGGGTGATTTTTCCATGGATGTCATACTTAGTGTCAAATTTAGACACTGCAGGTGGAAAATCCGGTTGCAGTTCATTCCTTGATCTGAAAGGACTGAAACCAATGTCTCCTTCACAGGAGCTTTGACCTGGCAGACTCAGGCATTCCCTCTGCATTTTTCTTGTTGAGCTGCACTGAGGTGCAGTGAAGATTTGATGATCATTCAGCCAGAAGGAAGCAACAACACTGTGGCTTGAGCCTCAGTCCTGTCAATGCCTGATGTGTACTTGGGGACAGGGTCTTGTGTCCTGCTCCTGTCCATTTTGCCTACCTTAGTGCTAGCTAGAGGTGAGGGATATGGGAACATAGGTGGAGAGAGGCACCAGATATATGCCACGAGTAATGGCTCTTTTTTCCTTTTATTTTTAGGGTGGAATGTATATGTTACAGCTCGTGGACACCTATGCAGCTTCTTATTCTCTTGTCATCATAGCCATCTTTGAGCTTGTTGGAGTTTCCTATATTTATGGTAAGAATAGATACTGTTATTGGACCACCTATATCAAAGTAGCATTTTAGTATATGGTCAAGTAGATGGTATCTTGGAAAGGTTTAACATTTCTTTTTAACTTTTATTTTATTTTTTTTACTAAAAAACCTGAGAGTCCAGAAACGTTATTTTGAATGGAAGCATAATGGGACTTCATTGCTACAGGATTCCTTTAAATGCATATCTTCAAAAGACCCTTTTATACAGCCTCAAGTCCTTTTTCAATCAGTAGCTTAAAGCCGATGTTTTGAGAGTGTATGAACGTTCTTAGGAAATAGTAAGCATTGACCAAGCATTTTGTGAAACTTAGCCAGGAGCTCTTTCACACACGAACTGTTTGAGGCTCAGACTTTTTGAGCTAGAAGAGGTTTCTTGGCATTTAACAACATCTGAAAGATTTATTTTCTGCGTACACAGCCAGTTTTCCCTTTAGCCCATCTCTACAACACAAAGTCAAGATTACACTGCTACTCAGTGATTCATTATGCATAGCAGTAACTGTAGTTATATCAGTCCATGTTGACATACATGTAGTTTTTAGGAGGATACTCAACTGTTGGAAAACGGTGCAGTTACTTTGGTGCCACTGTAGCTGTGTTAGCTGGTATTAGCTGGTGACTGTTCCCAAACTCACTCAGTGCTTTAAGGAAATTGATTCTCGGATATGTATTATCTCAGATGATTGTAGTAGGAAATACGGTGATGTCCTTACATAAGTGACGCCAACATACTCCAGACATAAATCAATAACATGTTAAGACTTGCCTTCAAAAGTGAAAGAAGTTCTGAGCCTTGGTGTTAGAGAAAACAAAGATAAAGTAGTCTGTGATGTTGCTATGGCCAGGAATGAACACTGTCTTTTCTATCAGCTAGTTGTAAACAATCCTGAGACTTTTTGTTAAAGATATTTACGTGACAGGATGATCTTATGCCTTAGTCCTGTGCACTAGATACTTATATCTACTGATGTAGTGGAGTCTACTCTAATATAAATGTATGAAAAATCAAGCATAACCCAAAACATGCAACATCTGCTGCTCTTGCTTGAGGAATAAATATATGGAAAGGACAGGCAATCTGTTCTTTCCCGTTGCCTCAAATTCTATGGAAATGCAGTAGTGTATTTTTTCTCTGGTGATATCTAATCCACTGAGTTGGCTCAAATGGTTGTAAAGGTACTTCAGGTATGACCTAGGGAGGGAATGTTACAAAACAATGAAAAGGATCAAAACAGAAAGCAAAAAAAAAAAAAAAAAAAAAAAAAAATGTTTTTATCATTCACATTTTGGTGGATTTAATTGTTTTTTTTTTTTTAGGTCCCTGAAATATAAGTATTTTAAATAGAAGTGGGTTTAGAAGTGTAATCTCTGAGTGAGATGATATTGCAAACTGCTGTCAGCTTCACATTCAAACAGTCTACTCAAAGGACCTGAGTGTAATGCTTTGAGATATCTCCTGAAGTAAAGAGAGAGATTTTGGGGGATTATGGAGCAGAAAGACTGGTATGGAAATCACTGCTGGCAAGTTGCATTGCTTTTCTGTTCTTCATTTTCCATGAAGATAGGTACGGTTGTCCCATTTCTTCTTCCCAGTTTCCACGAGGCTTAGCATTTCATTTACCTGTTTCTGTGGAAATATCACAGGGTATGTGTCATCTGAGGCATTAGGCTGGTTACTGTTCTGACCAGTTGCCCAGCGTGCTTAAAATTAATGCTGTTCCGTAAGAGATGGTGAGTGGGAATGCTCAAGAACAGTTAAGGGTTTGGGATTTTTTTTTTTCCTTCTTCCTCCTCATCCATTTGCTGAGAGCATGCCTGAACAATACTGTGCTAAAAGATGGCACTCTTCTTTCCGGTGTTGTCAATAGCACTGTTTAGTCTGTGTCAAAATAATCACTCCCTCTAAGACATTGCCATCATGGTGCAAGGTAAAAATTCCTTGCATAGAACATTTTTTATACCTCAAAAGCTACTTAGATCTGTGGAATTCCTTTGTTTTGGGTGTTCTTAAATAAGTATGAAGGTAAATAGGAAGGAAATATTGGCTCTATTCCTCCTCTGAACACTGAGTGGCAGCATAACTACAAACCTGCCTTTATGGAACAACTTACTAGATTTGCAAACAGAATTGCTCTGGGTAGTGCCTGGTTTGCCCAACGCATTCAATATTGCTTAAAATACTAATTTTGATGAAAACCATAAAATAATACAGAAGTTACAGCACTGCTAAGGAAAGACTTGAGTAGAGGTTTTTGTTTGTTTGTTTGTTTTTTTTTAGTTACATATAACTTTAAAATTATCAAATGTGGCAAAGATCTGATGAATTGCAAATCATTGTCTCCGTGCTTTGTGTACCAGCTGATTGTTAATCAACAGATGTCAGTCAAGTCTTTGATCTAAATGATTTCAAAGATTATTACCTGGAATTAACCTTTTGTTACACTAAAGAGCTTCCAGTCTTAGCATGAAAAATGAAGTATTTATTTTACAGTCATTATCCACTTGACTAATGTGTCATAGCTACTTCTACCACATTAGATCTATATACAGCTTGTATATTTGTGATTTGCATGTTGCAAATACAAATGAAGCTACTGCTCTTCTTCTGTTCTTTCAAGCAGTGCTTAAAATTGGTATCATATATTCTCAAGCTCAGACAATTGCTTGTTTTACACTCCACGGACACCTTTCTCTGTACGCTTGTACTCTTCATAGCAAGCAGGTTGGCATAATAGTGGCAGGAGCTTTTACGATGAAATAAATCTGTCTTTAGCTCTTGTCTTTAGCTCTTCTGCTTGCTGAGCTGGTTGAGATTTTTAAATTAAAAAGAGGCACACTGGTTATTTTCTTGCAATCACTTATTTTTCAGTAGAGTCAGTGCTACATTATCCAGTCAAATGCAGTTCTATATTTCACATGCTGCTATAGATGTTTATTCTCCAATTGTTTAGATTATGATGTATGATTGGTAAAGAATAGCTTACAGCTCTGGGTATTAATTTAATCATCAGCATAATTCCCACTGCTGCATTTTGAAACGCAAAGCTAAATACAGAGATCTTTGTACTTGAGTGAAACACTGTAGGAAACTGCTTGAAATTGAAAATGCTTTACCTTACCTTTATTCGTGCTCCTTCTAGACCTGTTTTTTCACAGTCTGTTGTTGGGAAGGTTCGTCATCAAAGTGAGTGGTAAGGGCTGCAGTGTATCTGAAGAGAGCATGTTAGTAATTTTCAATGTTTTACCTGTGGCAGAATGTTGAAGTAGATGTCTGTCTTAGCTTGCATTCCACTTTTTAATGGATTTTATATCTGCAGCACTTTGAATGCATTATCCTACCTTTGAGAGTGGAAACTGAAATAAGGAGTATCACATATTGTTTATTTATTGAAGTCATTCAACAGGCTTGACTGATCTGAGAGGGAAACCAGATGCACTAAGATTGAATCAGTGTTTTATTAACTGAAGCATCCTTTGCATTTTTCTGTGGAACTTTTGAATATATTTTCATCATTCACTGATAAATAGATGCCTACTGTGTAATCTCTGTATCTGTTTACATGCATTTGGCTTCTGAACTGCTAATATTTAAAAATACCTGAAGCTCAGTATCTGCCAACAATTCCAAGAAGGAACTTTCTTTTCTATTGGAATTTCAAACAAATCGGTGCAGATCTGCATGGAACTTGCTTAAATTTTGAAGGCAGAAGCCCATGGTAACCATCCAGTGAGGAATATCTCCGTTACAGCAGCAGCAAGAAGGGATGCTGGGGGGTGGGAGAGAGAAGACACATCATAGTCCTTTTGTATTAATTCTCTGATCTCATATCCACTGCAGGTTGTACTTCTTTTCCCCCCAATGCAGATATTGCAATACTACCTTATTGTTTAACTTCTGGATTTTTCTCATCAATTTCTTAACGCAGTTCTTAGCTTTACTGTTGTATATCTGCCTATGCTGGCTTACTCTCTGCTCAGCCCCCAAGCTCAGCTCTAGGGCTGCCCTAGCACCACAAAGCCCTGTTGCTTACTTAAAGGTGCATCAGAAGATACTGAAGTCATGCTGGAGTTGTTGCTACTATTTATGTGGTGGTCCATCAATTCTTAATTGTTAGAACAGTCAGGTGGATAGCTTCATTTCTTCTCCATATCAACAAAAAAGCTTCAAAATTAGGTGGATCAAGTCTGGGGATTATCCCTTCTTAAGTTCAGCAGCTGCAGTGACTGACTATAAGGGCATTAAGAATATGAGGCAGTTTATTACTTTTCTTCTGAGTATTTCCTCCCTTACTGAATGACTTCTCTCGAATATTTAAGCTCCATCCCTGTCTCCACATCACACAAGTTAGATGAAATGCTGTAGTATAATGCTGTGTAAAATATAAATGGCAGAGACAATCACCTGCTTTATCAAATAAAATTGGCCTGGGTTTGAAATGTTTGTGTGACGGGCGAACTCAGCCTTGGATCCCAGACTTCCCGCTTCTCATCACTGTTAGAAAAGCAAGAGCAGGCTTCAATTTAATTGTTATTACTTTGGGGTAAATCACTAATGGATGCCCTAGTGATTAGGGGACACTGACATAAACAGCTATGCAGAGGAAGACTGAAATGTAGGCTGGCTTTTGTTAGATGGGCAATGGCAGCACCGGGGCTAGCATGCCTTTTCCAGTTGCATGGCACAACCAAGAAGATAACTGTAGAAATGGCTGAAAGAACATTTTGCAATCCTGTGCATTTTATTAACTCAAGTAACTACATAAATACAATCAATGCAATAATGGGAAAAATTATAATGTCAGTCAATCCATTTAATCAAATAACATTAAATAGAATTTTAAATATTTATTGGTGCACTCTAATAGCTCTAAGTATTGCTTAAACATCAGTTGAAAAATAACAGGACATGATCATTTCCAATGTTAAGTGATGCAATCATACCCTAGTCACACAGTTGGTATAAAGAAGCTCAGATATTGCCTATGCTGACACAGGTATGCAGCTGGCAGTTTTTAATGGCCGTGTATAGTGTATGTAGGTCACAGTTTATTTTAAAATTAATTAACAAAGTTTTTCTTTACAGGGAAATATAACAACGATGCATGGAATTGCAGCTAACCAGCACGTGCTATCAGTACTTCAGTCTGAGATGCATTCAACATTTAATACATTTAATCTCTGTGTAAAAGGTCTTCATGTTTATTTTTGTTTTTACTCCATGGGAAGTAAATATTTTATCTTAATGGTTTTCAATATAACAATGTCGTTTGTTACTTTGTGGTTAGATTTTTCATTGAAGTCTTCAACAAACATATCAGGATTTGTTATTGTAATTAGACACAAGGAAAATCACAAAAGCTGTTTTACAAATTGCAGCTGTTTGCTTTGACCCCCCAATTGCATTTATGTTCATTGCTTACAGGATTGCAAAGATTTTGTGAAGATATAGAAATGATGATTGGATTCCAGCCAAGTAAATTCTGGCGAGTCTGTTGGGCTTTTGTGACCCCGACTATCTTAACAGTAAGTGAAAACATTATGCGTGTCGTCTTCTAAGATTTTGTTGTTGTTTATTGGCTGTCTTTGTTTCTGAATGGTAGTAATGACTTCTTGGGTACACGTACCTGGACAGACATGCATTTGCACGTGTTCTTGCATGTCTGTAGTGGATAAAATGGAGTTTAAGCCATGGTATTTTGGTAGAGAGGGATGGTGAGTCTCCAAATGCTGCTTTTGTAGTCTTTTCCTGTCTGTACAAAGTGCTGTGATGGCATGCCTTTGCATGCCTGCAGTTTTTAAATCTTCTGTACTTGTCTTTATGTAATATTTAAGTGTGTGTATTTATTATATATAGTTATATTTACACACACTTAAATATGTGTGGAGGGAGAGAGAAAATGACATAATCTTCCTTTCTCCTCTCAGGTTGAATCATACAATCCTAGTTAGGGAAAAACATTTTATGGACTCATTTAACGAATCTAAGAGACGTGCTTAAGAAAGACTTGTGTGGCAATGTGACATGGTCTTACTTGCAAAGATGGAGCTATTTCTGCAGAGGTCGAAACATTTACGTTCGTAATAACGACTATAAGTCAGCCCCGCAGTTTCCTGTTCTTTCCCCACGTCCTTTTTAAAAAGGAGCTTTCCTTTCCCGAGGCAGCCGGCACCCGACGCGGCCGGACGGTGGCGCTGCGCCACTGCGGGAAGCGGCTGCGGCCTACGGGCACGGCCCGCGGGGCACAGCGGGCGGAAAGCAGCAATAACGCATGTATTAGCGTGGTGTTAAAAAACACCACGCTAAGACAATGAGTTTGATTTCAACTGGGTGAGGCAGAGAGGCAAAACAGACTGATTTTGTTGTTTAGTCGTTTGCAGTCATTTGGTTCAGAGAAGTTTCGCCTCAGCTTAAGTGCTGGAAAGCTCCAGTGTGTGTGGTTCTTTAGCAGATCTTGTTGGTAAGTCTTTACTTCAGGATAGCCATCTATCCTGAAACAGGGGCTGCTTGGATAGGTAGTTACTTCTTTCAAGTGTCATTAGTTTAAGAATGATATACTTCTGAAAACTAAAAAAG
This sequence comes from Heteronetta atricapilla, assembly GCA_011075105.1. Lineage (NCBI taxonomy): Eukaryota > Metazoa > Chordata > Aves > Anseriformes > Anatidae > Heteronetta > Heteronetta atricapilla. The sequence goes on along the minus strand of CM021735.1, from coordinate 1,318,940 downwards.
GAATACCTGTGTGAAGGGACTGGTATCTTTTGGTTAACTCAATGAGATCTTCAGTTGTGAGGGAAAGAAACTTGCTGAGAAGAATTTCTCCAGCAGGCCTAATGCAGGCATTGTACCTTCCCGTGCAGATTTTCTTGACCAGTTCATTGTCATCACGCAAGTGCAGTGGTGGTGTGTTCAGAAAACCGGTAGATCAACCTTACCTACCTATCGGTGACTGTTCTTTGATTGTGACAAAATTTAGGTATAGTTCGTGAATCCATTTTTGAAAAGTTTGAAGGCATAGCTCAGTTTAATCAATAGTATTAGCACAGCATAAATGGGAACATATGTTTTCTCGAGGGCCTTGTTAAAATTAAGATGTGTGCATGTTTTTTTTTTTTTTTCTCAGATTTCTTCCAATGGCTTTTTTAAAGATCCTGTCTTAGAACCATTGTTAGAGTTCTGAGAGGAATTATAAGGCTTTTCTGCAAAGTACTTGGTTGTTTTACTGATCAGACTTGCACGCTTAGCTACTGCCAGTAATCATAACTAGGGAATAGGAAATTATGTTGTCTCTTACGGAAAGCAAATTTGGAAAGCAAATGAGGTCCAGTCAAGCTTGCATGTGCAGTTGCTGTTCCTTCCAACTGTAATATTTAGTGGACTTAGGGTAAGAAATAATTTGAGACTGATCTGTCATAATTCAATGTTTGTGGAATGGAAATGGACAAAGCAAACCCGAGCAATAAGTTTTTTTCTAGTACAGCCTCTGTAAAGCTAATATTTGATACATTTGTACAGTCTAATATTAGACTTTCAATTACTCCACATCTCTGGAAATAAAACTGATCATTTTATATGCGCCTTCACCTAGCTATACTGCCATAAATCTTCTGCGTGCAATTATTGTAAGCACAGGCATTTCCCAAAAGTTACTGAATTATGCACAAATGTAAGCAGATGTATTGCTATTCATACTGTAAATGAAATGGACTAACTTAGCATAATCACATTAGGTAAAACTGCCAATAGACCATGTAATAAAGCCTGTTACTCTAGGGGCAAGATTCTAATTTCAATTATTCTGCCATATATGCGCTAATTTTTGTGGGGTTTTGCAGGATTTCCACAAAGCTCATTAGATTCAGTCTCAGACCTGTGTGTTACAGTCTGCAAAAGCACCCTGCCTAGGTGCGTGTACTTTTATCTATATTCCATATAGAACAGCTATGTGCGTGAATGCCTACCGAGTGCTGCAAAGGTTTGTTTTCCTTACTCAAACAATTATTTTCCTTCCTTGTTTCCAGTTCATTCTTTGCTTCAGTTTTTACCAATGGGAGCCAATGACTTATGGAGCTTACCACTACCCGGGCTGGTCCATGGTGCTTGGATGGCTGATGCTGGCCTGCTCGGTTATTTGGATCCCAGTTATGTTTGTGATAAAAATGCATCTAGCCCCGGGCAAATTTATTGAGGTAATTCTTGTGTCTTTTTGCTGCTCAAAAATATGGTCACAGGAGACTGACTGTTTTATTTTACATAGATTTTTGTAATATTGAATGCCTAATGGTGCTAAGATTGCTTTCTGGTAAGCTAGTTATTGTGTTGCAAAAAGATGCTCGGTCGATTTAAAATGCAGACTTTCTACTCCCTATTCCTCAACAAAATGCTCCTAAATTGTTAAGTGATTGCTTTTATGAGAACTAGAAGGAGTCACAAATTTCGTAAGGCCTGAAAATGGTGCCAGTGGAAGAAAGTTGTTTTCCTAGCTTTGCCAGCCTTTTTGCAAAGTCACGCAGGGGGCAGGCATTACAGAAGGTTGTGCTGCTTCATGACATCCAAGAATAAGAAAGATTAAAAGACATGATGCTCTACAGCTCAAACGAGTTATTATAAACCTTAGCTGACTGAATAAACTGTTCCTCTCTGGCACCTGGGCTTGAAAAACAAAAAAAAGCAGGTGGCATTTTATTTTTATGCTGTGGTATGCAGCAGGTCCCTGCTGCTTCCCCTCACCACTCCAGAAGCATGGTGGTCCCATTCTGCTCTGTTTCTCTGTGCCCAGCACTGCAGCTGCTGCCACCACCGCCTCTCCACGAGTGTTTCCATCCTGCTGACTCCCCAGTTCCTTGTGGGCTGCAGCATAGCAAAGTCTTTCCCATTTCCCATATCAACATTTGACTCCTTCGTTGCCTTCACCTTGTCATCTGAAGAAGTTCAGTGCTTTTGTTTGTGGCCTTAGAGGCTTCCTCAGTTGTGTCCTCTCCTCGCCGCATACTGCTTGCGCTGTTCCCTCCTTGGGATAAGGAACAGTCAGTCTTCTCCCCTTTTCATAGCAGTTTTTGCAGTTTGGCTCTCCTACAAAATCCAGCAGGGCTGTTGTATGCCTAAAAGATGGAAAGGAGAGAAAATGTGCTAAAATAGAATAATCTCTTGGTCTCTCAATACACTACAATGCCTAAGAGAGATCATGTTTTTCCATTTCATAGAGCAGAGGAGTTTAATGTTAAATGGCAGGACACCCTGGGGAGAGCATCCAAGTGCACAGTTGGCACTAGGCAACAAGGCCACTTGTCTATAAAGAGCCTCTCAGTCCTTGTGTAGAGCACGTTGGAGCGCATAGGGCAGGAGAGATAACTGCTCCTACTGGAAATGAGCTAATATGAAATTAGACTTGCTTGTTCACAAGTCTCTCTCACTGAGATATATAACTCTCCTTCAAATCTTCCAACTTACCTGTGTGGGATGGGAGTATATGATGCCTCAAAAAATAGGGTGCTTTACTTATTGTCCCTCCAGTAGTGCACCCAAAGAAACACCAAAAAGTCCAATCTGTTTTGAAGGGGCTTTTGCTGCAGTTATTTCATCCCTAGCCCAGTATTTTTTAAACATGGATCTGCTGCATAAAATTATAATGGTTGATCTGGGAGTTTGGAGGGTTGCAGACTGGTAATTAAATGGAGATTAAAATAACTGATAGAGAGGCCTGATTCACTTTATTAGGTAATAAACCTATAATTGTTCCCGCTTAAGTCATCAGAAATATGTTTTCTTTCCTTTTTATCTGTAAATAGCCAATCATATATGCAATAAAGAAATCAATGGAAAGATGAGAAGATTTTGGTTGTTTGCCAGATTAACATTCTCCTCTTTCTTTCTGCTCCAAATAGAAGTGAAATAGTTTGTCATCTCAAAATTAAAATTTTTGTTTGTTCATAGCATTGTACTATTTTTTGGTCATTTGTGTACTTCTGGGAAATATGCTAAACAGAAATCCAATTATTTCAATGCAGTTACCTACTGCTTAGATGCTTGGGCTAAGTAATTGTGCACATGTCCTTCAGCAAGTGAGCCTAGCAATCTGCAGCAGTAGGTCTGAGCTCCCCTCATATGGTGCGAGGGAGAATGTGTAATTAAAATCTGGGCACTTTATCCTCTATTAATCTTGCAAACTTTGCGCAAAACAAACACCGAGCAGTGGAGCATTGCAAGGTCGTTGTCAATAACCTCAAATGAGCCTCCTCTTATTTCTTCTGCACTGTAATTCTGCTCTGTAACTTCAAACGAGACTCTTCTTTCTCTCTCTAACGTTGCAGCGACTCAAGTTGGTGTGTTCTCCACAGCCAGACTGGGGCCCGTTTTTGGCCAAGCACCGTGGTGAACGTTACATGAATATGATCGATCCACTGGGAACATCTTCCCTGGGACTTAAACTGCCAGTGAAGGATATAGAATTGGGGACCCAATGCTAATAATTATAGAATTGGGGACAATAACATTGTTAGCCTTTTCAGCTATTTTTCCCAGTGTATTTCCCTGCCTTTTTTTCCTTTTTTTTTTTTTTTTTCCACAGTGCCTGAAAGCGGCTGCTTAGGAAAGTAAGACTGACTGTTGCATGCCATAGGGAGACCTAGCTAGACCACTTCCAGGTGCAGGTGATGCTCATCTGTTTTGGGTGAAATAGCAAAAGCATGTTGCATAGTGGGTTATGTCCCAGTATTTTTCAGGTTATATGTAAATAAACAGAAAAACTTTAAAGGAAATTATGTGCAAAATTTGTCCAGTTTCACACAAGCATCCTTGTAACAGCCAAAGATGGGACTAGGGTTTTGTTTTTGTTACCAATGTAATCAAAGGAAAGTTCAGCTCTTTGATACAATGGAAGTGAGCGCAGGAGGAGATCTCGTGTAGCCCTGGTGTGAGTCTGGCATGAGGCTGTTCCAATAAGTAGAGTCGCTTTGTCTACACTGACAGCAGGCCTTGACTCATTGTCACACACTTCTTTTGTAAGTATGAATTATACTAACTTTGAGAACTTGCTGTCTAAACTAGCAGACACCCTTTAAACAGCATGCCAGTAGGCAATATGTGGGATCAGAACAGAACCACAATAGCCCGTTTGGTGGTTTTGAGTAGGAAAAAAAAGGGCAAAATTTAGGAAGAAAATCATTTGAGATTGTGGTAAACTGTATTTGAATCTAGAAGTGGTTTGGAAAGCATGCCAGACGGGATTATGGGCATCAGTTGAAAGTACTGTCATATGTTTCTTTCTATAATTTGATATCTGTCATTTCAATTGGAAATGACTCAGTTACATCATGTGTCCAAAACCTGGCTCCACTGGCAAACTGTATGTACTTGAAGTGCTACTGCTGTTTTACTCACTGAACTACGATACTTTTGAACATAGCTTTCCTTGTTTCTCTGCTTTTGTTTACATTATCTCCTCAAGAAGCTATCCTATAATTTGTGCCAACTTTGTATTCTTACAGTGGTAAGTGTAGTCTGGTTACCACCTGACAGCAGTTATTAGAAGTTAGATGTGCTGTTCAGCCTTGTGGCTCCCCATTCATTCTCCTCTCTTTACACAACCTTTAGATGTATTCTCCACTTTCAACCAATGGGGAAATAGCAGAACCCCAGTTGTCTATATATTATATATATAGCACGTAAATTCTTCAAACTGGTATTCTCTGGAATGTACATAGTTTCCTTTCTACGATTTTCCGTTTAAACACCTTTGTCACGTAGAAACAAAACAAAAAACCCCATGACAATTAACAAATGCAGTTATCAACATGGATGCAGCATTAGATATACAAAATGCAAGGGCTGGAGGGAGAGGGCAATGTATTATACGGCCATGGTAACACTGAAGAGCGATAGGACATTCTAAATCACTACATTTTAGACATCAGATATGTGGCAATATGAATGTTAGACTCAAATAGTTGTTACTGGGCAGAGTAAAAATAGAGCTTTTTAGGAGCACATTTATTTATCTGAATAGAAAATTAGCCCATTTTTATTGTAAATGCACTAGAATGAGGGAGAAAAATATATCTTCAATAATTGGCACAACTGTAACCTTTACGATCTTGTTAGATCCTATACATACAGATATATTTTTTACCAGTGATCAGTGTTCACGTAGTGTGTATTAGTGATGTTTTATGTCCCTATAAGTATCTTATCAACCAGTGTAGAGATGGTGAGCTTAGAGTAGTTTTAGCCTGTTTTCCCTCCCCACACACTCTTGTAGTAGCCAATAAATGTTCTTTCCTTTCAGGGGACTGTTTCTATCCCGTTCTTTTGTCTGTCTGTCTGCAGGGTCTCAGGTAAATCTTCAGTTAATGTATCTGTAGATCAGTAGCTGTGTTGTTTCATCCTGTTGAAGAAAACAAAGCAAAAACTAAACGTAATACTTCCACAAATGAACTTATTTTCTCTCTGTGTGTATATATATATGTATATTAAATATATTAATCATTTTGCTGAACTTCCTCTTTCACGGGGCAATTAGTGTTGCCAATTACAGGCACTGCTGGAGACCTTTAATCCTCGTGCAGGACAAGTGGAGTGCGATCAGGAGTTGTCACTGAGCGAGACAAGGATGGATTTTGCCACAGTTTGGGCTGGCCCCTGAATCTCTGCCCCAGGGGCTCTGCTGCTCCTTGTCTCACGGGGCAGCAGGATGGGACCCTTCTGTGAGCTTCTCTGCCTTAAAGCTGTTGCCCCCTTGTTTTGGCTTTGCCAGCTATTTTAATAAGGGTGTTACTATTCTTACTTCTGCCTCTTATTTTCCTGGCAGAGGCAGGTGTGAGAAGCCATACTATGATGCAATGGAAATTTGGCCCCCACATCGCTAAGTAGAGCTTAGTGATGTGGTTTAGTGGAGGACTTGTTAGTGTTAGATCAGAGGTTGGACTTGGTGAACTTGGAGGTCTCTTCCAACCTAGATGATTCTGCGTTACTGTGGTCTCATCGGGGCTGAGGGCATTCCTCTGGAAGAAGGAAGGAACCTAAGTGAGCAGTGGCAATTGTGCATTTTTGTCAGGATGAATAGCTTTAGGCCTCTTTTTACCAATTTTACCTACAATCTTGGTTTGATATCTGGAGTCCAGTCTAGTCTGCTTTTGTTACTCTTGTGATGAAAAGTAATGCATGTATAGGTTTATTCCTATTAACAAGGGGAAGAAAAAAGAAAGCACCAACTTGCTTAATAGCTCTGAATCCTTTTAACTTTGTAACTTTTTGTCTCAGGACATGCATGGGAACTGGAATTAACTACTTGCAATAAAATGGCCTCAGTATAAGGATGTCAGTTACTGTCTACTGTAAGTGTAAAAGCGGTATTATTTCAAGAAGTACTGCTACCTTATCGTATCTTTCCTTTGGCTTGGATTACCAAAACGGAATGCATATGAAAAATATAATTGCTTTCCATGAGTTAGGTAATTAACATGCTTGCTTTTAATTTAGGTGGTGTTCCTGTGATTTTTAGTTAAGTCATTAGCACAGGATTAGTCCTGACTTAGAAACTCTGAAAGCAGATAATAGAGAGTGATTTTTTTCTGGTTGATTTTTGTCTTTAGCTTTGACGTTCAATACTGGGCTTGCAAAAACATTTGGAAAAGGGGGAGAAATGAATTAAAAAGACAGAGAAGACATTAAGTTTTTCCAGTATGTTAAAAACAGAAGTTAGTTTGTGCTAGACTTCTTAAAAAGTATTTTACTGGCCAAATCCAAGCATCAAGATTAAATGAACCAGCAGTGGCCTCTTTAAATGAGAAGTAACCTTGCAGTTTGGGAATGCACTTCATTTACTGTGTTCTAGAAAAGTTTGCATGTACTTTGATAATTTTCTAAAAATAAATTTAGTAACTAATTAACTACTAGTAAAGATCTTTACAAATAAAAAGGAGGGGAAAAAGCCATATTAGTAAAAATGTGATGTACGTACTTGCAGATCTATCTAACTTGTGAGTAAAAATGTTCAAATTTGGTGAGAATTACTTATGTTGCATATTTTTTTCTTTGAAATGAAATTGAACTTTTGGATGAGCTGAGATGCACTGTTGTATGCATTAAAGATCACACTTAAAGCAAATGCTTGCCATCTTCAAATCCTTTGGGGTCTTCCTAGTGTTTTTAATATGCAATGTTCAAAACCCGTGTTTCAGCTAGACATGGCAGCACTTTGTTCCCAAAAGAAGGGTTTAACAAAATGACCTTTAAATGAGGAAGACTTGGATTGTCTTTATACATTTCAATTGGGTCCAAGTATTCTTTTGATTAGGTTCTGCTCCACTGACCGCATTAGATGTGCACTGAAGATCATCGCTTCTGATACACTGTGGCTATCCCGTACCATGAAATTCCAAATGATGATTTATTTTAGATATCTTCTGGCCTTTTTGAATATATGTACAGTTGTATGGATAATATGATTTCTGCTGCCTATGGTAAAAGCACTTGCTTATTTGTGACAAAGATCGGTTTCTTATTGGTTTCTTATTCTGCAGCTCCACTTTTTCTTGCAGTCAAAGAAAGACAAGAGCGGAGTGTGGGTTGCAGGCTGCAGAGCTTTTGGCAAGTGGCCTCCCAGAACGTGCCTCTGTTTTGCTAGTAACGCTGTTCTATCGGGCGTAATTACGAGACACTTTTTTCTTAGTAGTTAAATGGTATGCACATCAGATAATTGTAAAATGGTCAGATCTCGATGTTCCAGAGGGACTCAGGTTGATGATTGGATGGGGGAGGGTAGGGGTATTTGTGGTTTCTGCCTTCATCACCCTCAGACAGCCTATCACCAAAGAGAGAAGGTTTTCCTGATGGGTTTAACTTAATGCGAGAACCAGGCTAGACCTTATAGCTTGCAGTATTATTATTTGCCCATAATATTTAAATACATCATCAGGTAACCATTTGCCTTACAGCTATCTTCCATTGTTAAGAAAACTATTAATCGACTAAAAGATGTTGTTATCTGTCATTTATATTATGTAGTATTACCTTGTAAGGTGGATGCTTAGCTGGTCTAAATTGTCACAGCTTGGTTTGGAGCTGTGACAATTTACACCAGCTGAGAATTTGCTCCCTGTGTCCTATGGCACTTTATTACAGACCCATTGCTGATGGGTTAAATCTTAATTACTTGCGTAATGTCATATATAAATATATATATATATTTACAGGCATTCTATAGGGTACTGCTGCCTATGGATAAAGATTTGTACCCTAACCTGGTCATTTATTTTTCTTCATTACCTATATGTGGAGAAGATGCATTATGTTACAAAGGATGCACCATACATATCTCCTGTAGTGCATATTATAATGCTGTATGTTATTCATTTAAGAAGTCATTATTCTTGAGGCCCTACCTCAAATTTTGTATTTATGTGTACAAATGCAATTAATTGTATTATATATTTGCCTATTATATTTGGATGTGATAAATTAAAATTATTCAATAATGTATGGGCTCCAAGTCTCTAAATAAATGTCCAGTGTTTAAAGCAAAATATGCTAACATGCTCTGGTGAATAGAATTTCTTTTTCCACCCTCTTTGCCCACCCAATGCACACCACAAACATCATTCTTACTTAACACGCAGCCTTAAGGTATCTGCAGAATTGATCAATTTGATTGTTAGAAACCTTGAGCAGCAACTGCAAACAGCCCTCTTGGGAAATGGAGATATTGCACGGCTGCAGAAACAAGTATCAATTAAATGGCTGGATTCTTAACTATTTGAGTGCTCTGTAGCTTGTACAATAATAGATTGCTTATCAGAGGACATACTGGATTTCTTTAAATCCTTTTTATCCTCTCAATTCAGTCACCCTAAAGACAGTTGAACTGTTGAAACAAGAGGTTCTGATGGAGAGGAAAATGAAAGGCAGAAGGGACTAGTGAAAAATGAAAGCGTAAGCAGACGTTTCCTGATGTTATGGCGCCTTTTGTTTAAAGCTGAACTTCTGCAGCATGGTGAGTGTGATGCAAAGCAGTGAGCGTGCCACAAAACCCATGTGCTAAGCTGACTCTTTGTGTACCAGTCCCTTGGTATTGCAATGGTACTGATCCGACCTACTCCACTGCTGGAAAGCAAGTGTTCCTCATATACGATAGATGAAGTGTGATACTCAATCACAACATGGCATCGAGCATGGCAGTGAAAGATACCCTAGTGCTATGCCAAGAATGGGGTAGCAATTCCAGGCAAGGGCTTGGTCCAGAAGATGACTCAACAGCTATGTGGCAGGACTGCTTCAGCAGCTCTGGTAATGAGTTCCCAAAGGAAAAAGCACTCTGTTCTATCTGTTAACTTGCCTTTCTCTGAGATGTGTATGTGCAGATAAAGGAGGAGGCAGGACCTAATGATGGAGGACTACAGGAACTTTTGGTGTATGTAAGACAAAATTCATCCTGGAGAAGGCTGCAGTTGTCAGCAAGCACCGTACGAGCTCTGGGAGGCAGGTAAGGGTCGTTAGTCCCCTCTCCAGGAGGAAAATGCGAGGCATGTGAAACCTCTCAGATCTCCAAAGTCAAACAGTGTGAGTCAATGATACAACACATTGATTTGGGGACTATGAGACAGTCCTTTGCTGTCACCGTTAGGCACTATTGCTTTAAATCTTTGCGCTCATGGGAGCAGATAAAAATCCACGTCCTTTTACATACCACCACGTCCTGGTTGTATGGATCCACCCAGGCTGCAATTGAAACCCATGTATGTTACGTTACATAGGTGACTAGAAGACAGGCACATCGGTTGTGGTGCTAGCCAGACGCATTTAGTTGGAAATAACCTTACTCCTTTGGGTATTGAAATGGTGATGCTCAGAGTGTGGACCCAACGGCACATCTTGTATCCACCTAATGGGTTAATCAGCTGCAGGGTTTAATTTAGGTTTTACAGTCATCAGACATTACCTAGCCATGCACTTGAAATTTAAAAAAGCAGTAGGTAGTGCTCCATGACAGTGTAGTGAAGCAGACAGTTTCTCTTTGCAGGGCCTAATTGGGGTGGATTTGTTGGCTGCTTACATAGTAATACAGCTTAATGTGGACACTCCCAACCCGCTGGACTGATACCATACAGTCCATTACAACTGTTTGGCAGTGGGTAGGACAGGAACGGCAGGCAGTATTCCTATAGAATTTCCCATCCCTTCACATCCTCTTCTCATTATTTAGGTGCAAGTGCTGTTGTGAAATATTGCCCTCTGCTGGCTGCAAGGTACGCTTGGTCCCTGTGAATTGCAAGTTCCCATTTGGAAACTGGCTTTCCAGGATGAGCCTTATTAATTACTAAAAGCAAAAATGTGCTATTCCATGAGGCATGAGGTGTTTTTTCAGGTGTGAGCACGGTCAGCTCTCTAGTGTGTGCATTTCTGCTGGTGCCTGAACCCCCTCATTTGGCTGCACTTGAAGTAACACTTAGCACTTGTAATTGCCTTTTGTCCAAGGGATGCAAACAGCATCACAACTGCTCTGAGAGATGGCGGGCCTAGTCAAAAATACTTCATCAAGCTACAAAGTGCCACAAGCTTTTTGGCTAAGAGGACTAGCAGCTTAACACCACACTTAACAACTTCACAAAAATTTAGGTCACAATCAAGAAGCATTCACTGTCCAACTGGGAGTGCAAGAGCTATCTTTCACAGGAATATTATTTGAGCTGAAACCCATCTAGCTTGCCAGGAACAACACTTTTATCTTGTAAAAGTGACAAAGTGCTTTTTTATTTTTTTTATTTTTAATTTAACTGTTATGAATCTTCAGGAACACAGCTTTAAGTCTTATTTGAGTGTCATGCCTTTTGGATATTTATATTTCCAACAAGATCATATCAGAATATCAGATTTTTCTGGGTGATGAAGATGATGTGTTGCCACTAGAGGAAGTGAGAGAAGGTGGTGGTTTTTTTTTGTTTGTTTGTTTTTTTAGTCCATCCTGTATACCTTTTTCTGATACAGTTGAAAGTGCTTGTGAGATAACTGATGCTCTCCCGGAGCATGACTTTTTGGGCACAGCGCTGGTCTATGGGAAGACACACTTCTGCCAGACCAGCTCAGTTTGGAGCACTTCTGGCCAAGTTGGGTGTTGCTTGCCGCAGTGTCTGGGCTCTTCGGATGTTTGGGGCTAACAGAAGAACAAGACAGGGATGGTGAGAGCAGTGCCTGTCCATAGCAGAGTTCAGGATGTGCTTGAAGCTATGCTTTGAGGCCAAAATTTTGCTTGTACCCATGGTAATTTTTTAAATAGCATTTAACCCAGATTTAAATTAAGCTAGTTACCTGTCTAGAAACTTAGTTGTATTTGATTCATTTTTGTGTGTAGATAAACCCTAGATTTGATATTAGATAATACAAACATAGCTAAGCTACCATGAATTGGATGTATAGTTCATTTCATAGAAAGAAAGTTCCTCTTAAATCAGAGAATAAAGCTATGCAGAAAAATGATTTTATTGCGATAGGATAGAAGGCTGTGCCTTCACCCGAGGATGTGCTGTGGATATATAACGTGTACGTAGTTGTATACTATGTTTGTGCGTGTCGCCATGCCCCAGGGCTAAAAGTGGTGCTAATAAAACAACACCCTAGACAGAAGTGAGAATATACAAAGTTATATTTGGAATAAAGCTACTGGAGATGAATTATGAGATGCTTTTGGAATGACCCCCCCAGAGATTTCCTGGAGTGCATGCCTTGCTTACAGCCAGGAGCAGCTGTTTTCAGTGATCTTACTAAATTAATAATTAGGCAGCCATGCTTTACTCTGATCATGCTATTGTAAGTGTGCACAAGTGCAACAGCTACCTAAAAAAGGCTTTTTTTTTTTTTTTTTTTTTTTTTTAATGTCATTCTTACTTTATCCAACTGTACAGGTTAATTTTTTTTTTTTTTAATTTTATTTCAGAGGGCCTAAAATTGCATTATGCAGAACCAAACCCAATGACATGAGGGGAGACAGCAGCAAGGGCGATCCCTGTGGCTTTACAGCAGCTAGGGCTTGGTGTGAACAGCAGTAAAACTGGATCAGGTGCGAATCTCTCTGATTCTGGTCACTGGGATGGGAGCTTCAGCTGGAGCCAATACTATCTACTTCAAATTTAGATCAGGTGTTCTAGGGTGGAGAGTCATTAAATATAATCGGTGTGTGTGTGCATGGGGGGGGCGGTTGTTTTTTTGCCTCAGACTGAGCCAAGTTCAGGCCTGGAGAGAAGTGTGGAAGTGTAGAACAGCCACGAGAGCAGATTCTACTCTGACCCGCAGGTATCCTTCCCTCCTTTTACCCTTCAACGCAGAAGCGGGGAAGTGACTGCAGCAAGGACGCTCCCTCAGCCCCGGCTAGGGTCTACCTTTCCGCGCCGCCTCCCGCAACGTGCACTGCTTCCTGCGGCCGGGCACGCGTTAGGGCCGAGCGCCGGGAGCTGCGGAGGGGTCGCTTCTCCCCACTTGTACCCGCGGCTGCAGCAGGGCGCTGCGGTGCGCCGGTGGGCGGCCGGGGGTCCCGGGGGCGCTCCCCGCTCCGCGTCGCGGCCGGATGGCGGCGCTGGCGAGGCCCGTGGGGGCCGCGCGTCACGGCGGGGGGCGGGCGGGGAGCCCCCGCCGCGGGGGCGTCGGGGCCGCGCCTGGGCAGCGGGCGGAGCCGTAGCCGCTCCGCGCTTGGGAGCCTGCGCTCGGCTCGGCTCCGCTCCCCAGCAGCTGCCGGCACGGAGGAAGGCGGGCGCCGCCGCCGCGCCGTGCCGATGGGTCTGCTCCTGCTCCTCTGGGCGTGGGCGGCCGCCGCCGGGGCAGGTGAGGGGACGGGATGGGATGGTCAGGACGCGCTGGGACGGGACGGGGGTCGCCGCCCGCCCCCCCCCGGGAGGAAACTTCGCGGGGCGCCGCGGTCGGGCACCCCTTGGTCGGGCGCGGCCCCAGCGGGGGGCTCCGGGCGAGGCCGCTGGGTGGGCGTGGGAAAGTTTGCCGGGAGCGGCGCCCCTCGGGGCCGTGACGAGCCGAGCCAGGCCGGGGTCCCGGAGCTGTCCGCGGTAGCGTCCTGCGGAGCCGCGGCGGGGCGAGAGGCGGCCTGCGGAGCGCGGTGCCGGCCGGTGCCTTCCAGCTGCGGGGCCGGGCAACGTGCCCTGCTCCCGGCGGGGCTTTGTTCTCGCCCCTGCCCCGGGCCGCCCTGCGTCCCTCCGTGCTGCTCGCGGCTGTGCCCGGGAACATTGCTCTATGCGGTTACGGGAAGCGCGAAGGGATCGCTGCTTTAAAATCGTTCTTAGGGTTACTTCGCCAAAACGCACCGATCGTGAGAGGTACGGCATACAAGTAGATGGGAGAAGGTAGCGCTGGCCCTTCTGACAGTGGTGGTACCGCTAGGGAGCAAAAAGACGTTTGGAAGGGTCAGCGGCTCTGAACCTCCTCCGCTCGGTGTCGCGAAGCCACTCGGAAAAGTTCTTTGTGTGCAACAATTGCCGCCGACGCTGCGAGAGGGAAGAGCAAAACGCCCCTGGTAGAGCCTGCTCCTTCCCGTCTGAATGACTGCACACGCTTGGGGGGACACGACTTGGCTGTGCCGAGCTAAAAGTTTCTTCATCCCCAAATAGCTCTTGCATAGGGTGCCACAGAAACCCGGAGCGCTTTGGGTACGTTGCGTGGCTGCACACTGGCTAGATGGAGCGTGGTGTGACTGCTGCCAATAAAGGCACAAGCAGGGAACACGAGCTGTCGGAGCCGTAAAGTGGAATTAATTTCGTTTAGGGATTTCCTAGTGACATCATTTGTAATTATACAGCTTAATCCTCTAATCTGCTGTACTACCTTTGGTTCACGTTGGGCCAAATCCACCAAGTCCTGAGATGATTTCTGTACTTGCCCCCTGTCTGAATTAGTTGGAGTCTTGCTCGTGTAAGCCCCTGGTTTAAAGAGAATGCCCCAATTACTTTAAATAAGAAATGAAAGCAACATCAGTCAGGATCAGGCCCGAGCTTTGCACAGTTCTCCAGTAAGAGCTTACAGGTTGATTGTTAATTTTTAGTTCAGAAAGGAGGAGTATTTCCAGCCTCCCCTTCTGCTGAAGGGAGGCAGCATAAAACACCAGATGCAAGTGCTGTTGATGTGCCTGTGGTATCTTTCTGATAGACTGTGGGAGACCACAGGGGAAAAGGAGACTTGGTTATCACACTGAAGCCGCTGATTTGTTGTTTATTAATAACTAACTAGGCTTTTGAGTGCCTGCTGCAGCTTGAAGAGACAGCACAGGAAAAGGACTAAAAATGACTAAGTATTTAATGCAGAGTTAGGTTCTTGCTAAATAGTTGCTGTGACATGAAAAATAGTCTCTTTTTTTTTTTTTTTTTTTGAAAGCGTTTTAAAAGCTGAAAGGTGGCACACTGAAGTTTTCACACAAGACCCTTCACTGGCATAAATTGGAGTCTGTGGAGCCACAGTGATCTATGTAGACTTGTTGAGCCCCAGGTACTCAGGCTGGAATAAACAGCTTTAATGGAGCAGCGGAGCTCCTGTGATTTATGGGAGAGCATATGCTTGCTAGATGCGGTTTCTGTCCTCATCCTGTTGATGTCAGTGGCGAAGCTTTCACTGATGTTAACGGGGTTAAGATTTGTCTTGCTGGATGTTGTCTGTCCATTGAGCAAGTTTTAGTCCCTGCTCAGTATGCCTTCATATCAGTAGGTTCTTGCTGCTCCGTGTAGATCCAACCCCTTTCAAACAAGGAACAGCACACCCTGCTCTCAGCAGGGAAAGCAGACTCTCAGATGGAGCAGACTCTCAAAATTGACAGCATGCTGCTCTTCTTCTGAATAAAATCCTTTGGTAGAAATAAGTTGTTTAGTTTTTATTCTAAAACATCTTTTGCTTTTATGATTTTGGCCAGAAAGGTTGCTCCCTCTAATAATATATACAAATCTGTGTCTGGGGGTCGCAGCCCTTGCATTGGAAGAGTTGCTGTGGGTTGGGAATTGAGTGATAGGTAAGTTCTCTTGATGACTGGGGGCAGGTACGCTAAAAGCAAGTAGTCTCTGGCTAATGTTGGCTACAGCAGGACGTGTATGTTTTTTTCAGTAGCATTTTGACTGTGTGAGGGTGGTTTGGGACCAGAAGGCTGGCTGGCTGTGCTTTCCTTACCTGTGTTTCTCCCAGAAGGAGAAGGTGTTCTTGGTCCATCAGCGTGCACAGCATCAGTTGTAGCTTTTGGCTGCTTGAGCAACTGATACTAAAACCTGATGATGTTGCTGAGTATCTGGGAAGATTTTGGTTTTGGAGAATTCTATCTGGTGTCGTATTCTCTGATCTAAAGTTTCTACAAAAGATACTTATCCTCACATCGTTATGAAAGCACCGTGTATATCTGCACTTTGATATGTCAGCGTTCTTGGAGGTTCAGTTCGGTCAGATGCTTCTAGGTGTTGATTTTCATTGTAGAGTAAGGTTGATGAAGACCTTGTAAAGCTGTCTTTTCAAGGTTTTTTGCTACTCAGCTCGATGTGCAATAGCGTCCTCTGTGTTAGTACAGCATGTTATCCTGACAAGCTTTAATACCCAAGCAAAAGAAAGGAGAAACACTGTGGTACACTTGGCTTATGAGTAGAATACGTAACTTCTTGTTCATTCTGTACACCTCAGTAATTTCTTAGAGCCTTTCAAAGAATCAAAGCAGAGTATTTGCAGCTTAACTGATCCAGAAGCACAGTCCTGGAATTCTAAATGAATCAATTTAGACCTGAACATGATGTCTACTCGATGAAAATCAATCTGGATGTGCTTTGCGGGTAACATCCTTGCTCCTCAGAAGTCTGTGGGAGTTTTACCATTGACTTTGGCCGTATCAGGCCTTTGTTCTCAGATCCTGTAACTAATGAAGTTAGCAAAAAAAAAAAAAAAAAAAAAAAAAAAATCATTAGGAAAGTGCTTGGATCTTGTGTGAGATTTTTTGACCTATGTCTCAGGCACAGGTATCATACAATATTTATTGCTATGTTGAGAAGGACTGCAGTCAGGCTGGCCTCTTTCCATCCCTTGAAAAAGGAGATAAGTTGAAAGAATTTGGTGTGCCGTGGCCATTAGGTTGCCCTGAACTTTTGAACTTAATAACTTCAAACTGCTTGAATATGTGTCTTTTCTGTCAATTCCATTACTTCCCCCATCAATTCAAGGAGCAGCAGCCTTTTCCTGGGCATGAGCCTAAATCTTGGGCTTAGACTGGTGCTACTGCAGACCAGAAGGTACTACTGCTGGTTTAGGTAAATGAATGTTCCTTATTTGTAGGTAGGCTTTGACATGCTCTGCAGGCACTGGCTGTGCTTAAATGCAGAAGACATGGTTCATAAGTGTTATCAAACAATTTTGTGAATCACTCAGGGCTCTTTGATTATGGCATCTTTTGTCCTGCTACCATATCTCCTCCAGGGTCATTTTGTCCAGTTGGGAAAATAGATAATGTTTAGACGGAGCTGTAGGGCCTGTTCTGTTAGTCACAGCTAGGTATGAAATGTGAGAGGAATTTTCAGCCCTCATGTCTCCCTGGAAATCATGTAGCCAATAGATGAGTGTTGCAAATCTCTTTCATCTTTTTGCATAGGGGCTTATGCTTTAATTTATTTACTACTTTTCAGCCTCAAAAAGATGCTGGATTAATGTATCAGTTTTATAATGTTTTAACTTGTGCGCAGTAAAAGCTATGGAAAGAAAAGAGTTTAATGGAAAGAATTAGAAAAGAATATCTTCCCTCTTTCCTGCAGCAGAGTTACTGCCTTATAAGTAATTACTGTATACAGTGTGTGTGTGAAGATACTAGAAACCCCTGTACCTCTCCCTTCTTTTCATTACTTGATTTCAAATAAAAATTGATCTAACTTCAAGTCTCCCTCTCTTCTTCCCTCCCTCCAACAGCTATAGGATTTGGAATGGATCCTGACTTACAGATTGATATAATCACAGATCTGGATCTTGTGAATACAACCCTTGGGGTAACCCAAGTGTCAGGACTACACAATGCCAGCAAAGCATTTTTATTTCAAGGTAAGACATACGTCCTTGGTTCTCTTTTCCCACTTACATCTTCATGAGCTCCTAAGAGCTTTGGTGCCCGATTCCCTGTGATGGTAGTCTTAACTGTCATTCTTTTGCTGAAATGCATATGGCATTTTTTTGTGGGCTGTCAGGTCACTGACGTTAGAGGTCTCTAGGGGAAGTAGTTTGGGCAGGTTTACAACACTTCCAGTACCTCTTTTCAGACTAAGCATGTCCAAGTGGCCCCAGGCATGGGCTCTGTTGTATTCTTGGGTACTGTCTCTCTGTCATTGTATGCATGCAAGAGACACACAGAGCTGAAGCTATGTAGGTAAGAGAAGGCAGTTAATGTCTTGACACCAGTTAGTAACAAGTAGGAAACCTTTCATCAACTTTGTGAGAACTGTTAAAATGAGAAAATCGGACCATGCTTAACTGTCAGAGATCAGTACCAGGCATAGAATAAGTCACTTTGAATCGTAATATGGTTCTTCATTCAGTATTCTAAGATAATGCTTGTGAGGTGTTATTTTTTCCTCTTTTTATTTTTTCCCCTCTTCTCTAGGTGGGTGAAATGAGGCATATTTTATGGTGGTCTTAGGAAAGACGGAGATTAAGAGACTAAGTCCCACGAAGGGGTACCACTGAGACTGTACAATAGGTTTATTAGGTGAGAGACATTTGTATCACTTGGGATTAACAGAAACATTATAGCACAGTTAGGAGCACTTCTGTTGTGCAGGCTTCCAAATGTTTGTTTTTTCTTTACTGTGCTTTTAGTATGTATTCAAGTGGGTATGTTAGTGTCTTAATTGTTGATCTCTCTCCTCTGTGACTGTTCCTAAAGGCAAAAGATTATGATCTCATTTCCTTTTACTTCTGGATTTGCAATACCAACTGACTTCATTACAAGTCATAAAAGAAGTGGGTCTGTAGTCTTAGTTGACTTTTACCTGGCGAAAGCTGGTTCAGGTGCCAGAAGCTGATGCTTCTGGAGACCTAAGATCTTGTTAGTCATATTTCCAATTTGTGCTATGCTGAGTAGCAGAATTTTCACCATTTGCCAGATTGATGTCCAGAGGATGGGCATTAAGTTAATCGTAGAATGTTAATCATAATCATTTAAAGATACAGATTGTTTTGCTTCTAATACCCCTGTCTACAGTTGTGTGTGTCATGGATGAACAATACCAAAGTACAGTCATTCCTCTAAAGACTACAAAGGCCTAACTGACTTAAGATATGTTAGTATTTCTAATTTCCATTCTGTGCAGCTAATTACAACTGCCCTGATGAACTCTTGCAGTGAGCTTTCACAGACTGGTGCTCAGAGCTGCAGGGAGAAGGACTGAGGTGTGTTTCTGGGGACACTGACTGAAACCCTCGATACTGAAAGTAGTTTAAGTAGTTTTGAAAGGCTGGAGGTGAAGATGTTATACTTACTCATTTTTTTTTTTTTTTTGCCTTGAAAGACTGCACCTGTAGTTAACAAACTTAAAGACTAGTGTAAAAAACATACAGCTTGTAAAGTTCACATGAGCAGATAAATCCAAAGATAAATGTACACAGAAGCACTAAACAGAAGTTCACAATATGAAGTGAATATGCAATTCAGAGTCTCTAAGTAAATAAAGTTGTTTTCTAATTCCCCAAACAGAAATTATCCTTGTAAATGCACACAGAAATAGCCCTATGCTTGGGGTATTGCCTCTCGTACACAGCTTCTTGGAAGATGATTCAGGAAAGTCACCGTCTTCACTTAAGCCCTTGGGCTAGGAGAAGACTGGAGACCTTTGGAGTATTATGCCATCCTGAGAGAGGTCTGAGGGATCTTCTGCTACTGCTGTCAGGCAGGATGGAAGTCATTGGCTGCTTCCCTTGTTCATATCTGTTATTTGTTAAATGTTGGCAGCTGTATGAATTCCCTTTTAGAAACAGGTGACTTAGTTTACAGCTACAGTTGGGCTGTGCGCCAGGCCTTTGCCTGGAACTGAGAGATACTTAATTTTGATTCATATTTTCCCATACAGTAAAACCAGTACAGAACCCAGAGGGATGTATGGGCAACTGCTGCGTCTCAGGTAGAAGGAATCATACTTTTTCCTGTAGAAGTTCACAAAAATCCCAACAAGGCGACAGTCCCGGGGAGAGGAATGACTGGAAGTCAGTGCTTCGTTCCGAAACATCTGTATCCTCTTGGACCTGCTGCTTCAGTGTCAAAGAGGCAGCCCTTTCTTTAAGCAGAGCTTTGCTTTGATCAGTTCTTACCGCATGCCGGTAGTCGGTGAGCGCTGTGCCTTGCTGCTCTGGCGTCACCTCTGGGGCTCTGGGCTGGGGAGGTCTCGCATCACCTGGCAGGCTGATTGCTGAACAGGGAGCCGCAGTAGGAGACCTCTTCACTTGTGTGCTTTCACCACTCAGGATTTTCTAGTTTAGGAAAAGAAAAGAAGATTTTGTGAGCATGTTCTTTGGTGTGCAGCTTTCATGGGGGCAGTTTAGCGCCCCCCCCCCTTCTTTTGCCATGTCCTTACAGCAATGTAATGGGGCTCTGAGCTTACACAAAGGCTCCCCAAGGAACACTTTGTCTTGTAAGATGTGTTTTCTAAAATGACTTTACTAGAGCTGTTCAAACTGAGTGTGTTGCTTTGTGCATCCCTGGAAGTCTATATCTGTGAGGGAGAGAAATGGTAATTTTACCCCCACCCAGACAGTTCTGCATACTGCTGTAGTGGCAGTGTGAATTGTTTTTCTAGGCAAGATTCTTTTTCTGTGAATTGGAGCTTTTTGATACTGAAAGCTTTATGAGTTTTGGGCACTCTCTGAGTTGTGTTTAGAGGCCAAAAAAAAAAAAATGATAAGATGATGGGAAGAAAGAAAGGCATGGGAGAAAGTGAAACCATTAAGACTACCTTTTTTTTTTGTTTGTTTGTTTAATCTGTGATGTTAGCTCTGTTAAGGAAAGTGATTTGTTTGTTACAAAGATTCTGGGGAGTACCTTGTGATTTGATTGATACTAGAGAAAATGTAGAAGGACTCTTTTCACTGGAAGGCTAGCAATTTCAGTCCAGGGTGACCTCAGTGAAGTATTCTGATTTGATAATAATATTGGTAGTAAGAGCTAAGACTCAGATTTCCAAGTAAAACAGTTTTATCAGCAAAGAATCAAATTCAGCTCCGTTGTAAATTGTGTGACAGTGTGATAGAACCAAAGTGGCAATTGAGAGTTGTGGGTTGCCTTTGGACAAGCAAGTCTGTTCCTAATTCAGAAAAGCATAGAAACCTGTAATTAAGTGCAATCATCTGAGTGATCCTGTTGGGCTTTATCTTTGATTATTAGAGTATTTCAGCTGGATTTTTAATTGATCAGTTCAATTATTTGTGTTTCTTTTCCATTCTCTGTGAAATGGGGGTAAGGGAATAATAATAAAAAAAAAAACAACACAAAACCACAGAAAAACACCAAACAATACTGAGTGCTGGCAGTGAGAATTAGATGAAATCTAGTTATCTAACTCACAGTTGCAATTCTGAGAATGGTCTAATTCATAAGATCCATAAAATTCTGGTCTTATTTATCATGAATTTTACAAAAGGAGTGGGAAAAAAAATCTTTCTGTCCAGATTGGTTTTCCCAGCAGGAGGGGACAAAGGAGAGTGAATGAAGACTTGTGACTAGAGTGCTCCCACAGTCCCGGTGTCCAACCCCACATCTCCTTGCCTCCAGCCAGAAACCGAAAGAATTAAGGGAACCAGTTATGGGGGTGGGCTGGAAATCTACCTCAAAGAAATATATTGAAAATATTGTTCATCCACATAATGCATTGTGACAGTGTCTTATAAACACTGCATAAAAACATTTGTGAATCCTATTTTTTCCAGCGTCACAAGAAGATACTGAATTTCCTTGAACAGGACCACGGTATACATTTTAGTATGTCAAGAAGCAGGCTGAACAATGGCCTGCATAGCAGAACTCAATCCCAGGCTCTGCTTCAGGTAGCAGAGAAGCAGGGCTTGTTTTGCACCTGTAGGTGGAAACCTCAACAGAACCTTTGGCAGAGAAAGGCTTTAGTTATAAATCAGGCAAGAATTGGTGTTGAACTGTTCATCCTGCTCCCAGGCAGTGAGCCCAGATTTCAGCCTGTTATGTTATGTGATTATCTTAAGCAGTGACTTTTGTTCAGTGCAGTCTTCTTGTGGAAGTAAAATTTTATTCCTTTTATAACCTGTCAGCTGCGTACATTTCTTTTTAATTCTTTTTCCCTCAGCATCTCTTTTGAACTGATAGAGGCTTAAAGCCTTTACTTATAAAGCAATTCCCGCAAGAAGTTTATTAAGGTTTTCTTGTTCCCCTGCTTCACAATCTGGCAGTATTTTTCAACTTTGCCTTTAAATTAGGAACTATCTTTTTACTATGTATACTATGTGTAGCACTTGGCAACTTAGACCAGCAAGAACTGTCCAAAGTCTACCTGTATATAGTCCTTTCTCCCTTGTCTGTTTCTTTTTTTTTTTTTTTTTTTTTGGATTAAACAGCTGCTGGATTTATAAGGGAAACACCCAGCTTGCAGGTCCTGCAGCACAGAGGTGGTGTTCCTTCTTCCCACTGTACTGGTGACTGCTGTTTTTTTTTTGTTCTGTACAGTCACAGCTGTGACAGGAAAGGTGAAAGAATAAATATCTTGAAGAACAGAGAAAGGTAATCTTTTTGTGAGAAAAAAAGTGAATCTTGATTAGTTTCTGAAATGAGAGGGCTGTCCTGCTTCAGGCCAAAAGAGAGAGCAAAGCTGCAGCCCTGAGAGGTAAGAGGTGCCTCCTGGCAGGCTCCCTTGTGCTTCCAGATGTGGTACGTTGCTCTTAATAGGTGTTTCCTCTAAGGATGTTATGGTTTCTGATTTTTAGATAGCTTCCTCCTTGACTTGCTAATGACATGCTTAGAGAGTGGAAGTGTTTCCAGACTGCATTCAAGGGTCAGGAGAGTAGGCTGCTGCCTCGGTTCATCAGTGTGTCTGTCTTCTCACCTGAGCCTGTGGGCTGTGCCCTTCAGCTGAGGCTTTGCTCCACACCGGGCATTGAAGCTCAGTGTTGCCAGCGTGATGTGCAAGGTGTGCAGGCTGTGGAGCTCAGAAAAGAGCCAGGGACTGGATGAAAGGCAGCAGATAATGGCTCAGGGAGGAAACGTGCAATTGCTCTTCCTGGGGTGGACGGCATGGAGGATTGTATTGAGTGGTAGAGATTAAGTTTAATTTTAGAGTTTAGGGTGTTTGTGCCTCTGTACGTAAGACAATCAACCAGGGTCATTAGTTTTGGTGATCTCTCTGGTATGTTTATAGCAAATGAGAAGTGTAAGCAATATTGTTTTTACAAAGCAGAAATCTTTCAGAAGCAGCAGGGAGGCACACCCTGGCTGGCTCAGTCTTGATCCTGCCTTCAGCTGCGGTGAGGCAGAGCAGCTCTGTCGCTGCTTCCTCGCACAGTGGTGTCTGAGGCATGCTACCTCACTGGGTGCTGCAGAGGTTTGGGGCAACACTGCTGCTGAGCCTCTGTAGACCTCTCCCTGATGCATCCCTCCCTCCTGCTCTTGGGAGGGCTCTCCAAAGAACGTGCATGACCTTGCACTTGTGGAAAGGCAAGAAACATATTTTTTTTACTTATTATTTTTTTAATCAGGTAGAGCACATCACTTGCCTCAGCTCATAGCTGAGTGCCTGTGTGGCCACTTGCTCGTGGCTCCCCCCCATCCATGTGGGTTTTTGCCCTTTCTTCAGCATGCTTTACCTGGGGCACCATCAGTGTGATAGAGGGGCTGAGTGGGGCCCGCGGAACTTCCAGAACCTTCTGGAACCGGCTGCATCCAGCAGGGGCAGCCCCGCATCTCCTCACAGAGGCCCGCCAGCCCCTCAGCGCCCACCTTTGGTACAGGTATATCTTCATGAAAACTCCAAAAGCTCCTCAAACTTGTGGAGTTTTTATTTCTTTATTTATTTTTTATTTGAAGGTATGCAGTGAGGTGTTTTCCTCTCTTATGTGCCCTGTTGTGTTAGTCAATGCCAGTTTTGCCTGGGGTGGTATGGATTTTGGATTTTACCTCGTGTTTGCTGTGATGCCCAAGTCGAGTTAAAGGAACCTTGGGAGGGAAGGTCTGCAATAAAAATCCTTTCTATTTGTATGTATAAACAGTATGTAAGGCAGCCTCTTGCCCCGATCCTGCAGTAACGTTTCCTTCAGAGTTGCTGGAGAGTTCCCTCCACTTTCAGCTCTTTGTCAAAGCTGTTCTGTAAAGAACTGATAAAATAAGAGTTGAAATAAATACCAGAGGGTTTTAGTGGCTAAATACAAGAGCCAGACGGTTTGTGTGGCTGGGTGTACGTTGTTCCGTGGTGGCTCTGCACGCCGCTGTTCCTGTGGAGCAGCTGGGCCGGCTGTGCCTGAGGGTGGCAGAGCAAAGTGTGACTTGTGGGGCTTGTGGCTGTCAGCAGGACAGAGGGCGAGGACTTAATCTCTTTTGGAGATGGTGGTTGCTCTCCGGCTTTCCACCCTTCCTCCCCAGACCTCTGTGAAAGCTTGAAAAGAGAGGTAAATCAAGCTGGGAATTTAGGGGCGAGGACTGGGTGTGTAAAGAGAATATAATGCAGCTGGGGCGAATGAGCTCCTCTGAGAGCTGGCGAGGGACACAAGCTGGGGCTGGGAGGTTGGTGAGCAGCAGTCAGATGAGATTAACTGAGACAGGCAGGGCAAGGAGACTGGGACTCAAACCAGGAGGTGGAAGGGAGAGGAGAGAAGCAGCTGTGGTGAGGAGCTTGAGGCCAAGAAGCAAACTGGTGACAGCCGGGCAGAGCAGTGACAAGGACGATACAAGGATGCTGAGCTGAGGGGAAGGGAGTTGGGTGCAGGGATGAAGAACATGGTGAACCATGTTCTTCAAGAACCATGGTCAAGAACCATGGACAGCGGTGGGGAGAAGCAGCTTGGACAGAGGCGAGGGGTTTTGTGCCTGAATGAGAAACGTGAGGGCTAAGGTCTCAGGCTGGCTGTGTGAGACTTGGGTAAAGGTTCGTTTACAGCAGAGACAGCGTTAGGGCAGCGTAACAGGGAACAAGCACTGAAAGCTCAGATTTGGCAGTGCCGTAGGGTGTCTGACATGCTATTTTTTAACAAATGTTTTTGGAGGATAAAACTAGGATAATGTGTATTTCATTAATGACTTGGAACCTTAATTTTGCTCTGCTTGGGTTGTTCACCTGTAAAGCTGAGGTACTAGTGCCCTTTCCTCTAACAACAGTGGTGTGAAAAGAATTAATTGTCGAGTTTCAGATACTATGCTAGAATAATTAACGTGGTCATGGTTTGTTCTGTCTTCAGAGAAGGATTTGAACTTGGTAGATTTACTGTTCAGGGTCTGCCTTGAATAGTGAAAATAAAATATCAAATCCTTGTTTGGCACACAGGTATTGTTTGTTCCTTGTTCTTTACTTTGTGCACTGACTGAGGCAGGGACCCTGTGGAAAGCAGCATGTGATCCTGCAATTGAAAGTGGTACTGTAATGCGTACCTCTGGAGGGCCGAGCCAGGTGTCCCTCTGAGACTTGAAAGCTGACATCTGTCTAACTTTTTGTTTATATTTGTTCTTTTAATATAGCTAATCTTTTAATGTGTTTTGTATATGCAGTGTATTTTTTTATGTGGCAATGAAATAATTAGTCAAAGTGGGTTTTTATCTTCTGTAAAACTGATCCTTTTCATCAGAGAGAAATGGCTGGAGTCAAAATACAGTGAGCTGGGTGGGAATGAGTGAAATTAATAATCTCCAGTGGAAGAAATTAAAGGTCACTTGAGACATAATTATCGAACAATGCTCTGAGGCTCTGAAGATAGATAAACTACTGTTAACTTTGCCAGTGCCCAGAAGTAGTTTTTAGAATACTCATATCTACCCATCCAGTGGTCGCTGTTTCCACTCTTGTTTCAATTTGAATTATGATAGAGCCTTGTCTAGGAGGGAAATGTATCCAACACACTGATATGAAGATATAATTGTAAATCCTTGCAAAATTTCTTGTTGAGTATACCCTAATTTACCCCCCCCAAAAAAAAACAAAAAACCAAAAAGCTAAGTGTGAACTAAAACAGAAACTTAGTTGCACTGAACTACAGTGACCAATTCCATTTCTTTTTCCTATCCTGAATGTTGTCATGCTGCCTTCTGTTACTTGACATTTTTTGGGTTTCCCATCATGTCTATAATGATTAGGAAAGAATTCTGAGCACACATTGACTCTGTCCTTGGCAGTTATTTTTGCTTTCCTGGGAGACAATAATTGTGCTGCTTGTCTATCTTCATTGCCACTGTGGTAAGTACAAAGGGGGATGTGGGAGAAGCACTTCAGTATTTCTGTAGTATGCTAAAAGCCTCAAATGCTTCTGGCAACCTGTTGACAAAGTCCTGTAATGAAGATAAGCAGAAAGAAAACAAAAGGTCTCCACTCTTCAGTGGGCAGAGAGGGGGCTAGAGAAATTAGTTTCTGACTTTGCCAGTAAGTGTCGCGTGCTTCACCATGGCATGACCATCTAGGTCCTTAAAATGGAAGTAAATCAATTTAGATAAAAGAAAGAATAACAGTCTGAGTTTCTTCTATCTTTGTCAGAACAGAAACACAACAAAAATGGTCTCTTTTCTGCAGAGGATTTTGGTGAACTGATACTCTTAAGTCTTATCATTCTGCATGCAATCAGGTTTTATTAACTACTTCTTTAGAAAAGAAGGATTAAACCAGAGGAAGAATATCATTCTGAAATATCGTACAGTGCAGGCTTGAGTGCCAGTCACAGCCCTGGGGAGCAATGAACACTTCTCAAAATGCAGAGGGAGGGAAAAGCAGTGCTGAAGAACTGGGGTCTTGCTGCAGGCCATGAAGGCAAGTGGCCCTTTATGGGTGCTTTTGTCCCCGGGAGGGGACTTCTAATTTTCAAAACAATTTTAACAGAAATTTATTAATATCTATTTGAGAGGAGTATTTACGTTTGTTCTGCTTGGTTAAATTACTTCTAAACAGAGCTACATCTTTTGCCTGGAAAGACATGATGCTATTTAAAATTATTGTCAGATGAATGTAGTGATGATGATTATTGTTTTTCAAGATTTTGTGCCTTAAAAAGGTACACGAAGGCAGATAGAATCAGACTAAATGCAAGAGCCAGGCTTGGACCACTTCCCATGGTGAAAAACCCTGCTGCCTTCAACTACCTATCAAGAATAAAAATTAGATGCTACTTCAGGCCTCAACCTACTCCTCCTATGCCAAATTTTAGATTAATCTTGCCACCTGCAGTGTGGGTGTATAAATGACACAAGGGGGATGTTTTTTGTCTCTTATTTTTCATTTTTGCCACATAAATGTTGTGAAGTAATCATATCATACTGTGCTGGTTTGTGGTATTATATCATGTGATTGCCTTGCATTTTGTAGCCTATTCAATGATACAAAATGCAGAACATTAGAATTTTTTCAATAAATGGACAAAAAGTGCTTTTGGCACCTGGTATCCACTGAAACATTAATCTAAATCAGTAGTTATGTGGGCTGTGTACCTGCTAAAATGAGAGAGCTGATTCTGTGGTTCTGACAACAGAGGGATCTATGATCGCTGATGTGACTGCGGAGTTTGACCATAAACCCATTAAACCCTGTGGCTGAGTGCTGGTGTTCTCGCTTCCCCAAAATTGCACATGGCAGTCTTCTTGTCCCCCATCCTCCCACCCTGCTTGATAGTGTTTTTTGTACCTAGTTACAGCTGTGTCTCCCATTGATCCTCCACTCTATAAATAGGAAAAAATAGTATAGGATTACTTTACTGTGCCCAAGCCCCCCTGAGCATCCGGGTGACGCCTCCCTTTGAAGCTGGGAGTTTTCCACTTGGCATCAGTGGGTACAGGCACCTCCTGCAGTGGACAAGTTTCTGTTGTAAAGCTTTGTTGTGTTTCTTGCTCCCCATCACTCCCCCCCTTTCTTTTTCTTTTTGTATTTTGTAACCTATAAAGCATCAAAGACTCTGAGTGCAACAAGCATAAAAACGAATCTCAGAGGTTTAATGCTCATGGTTTCTATGACGAAAGAGCATCTACAGGTGGCATACAGACCTGCCTCTGCTTCTGTCTCTCCACTTTGGCTCGTTGTGCATAACGATATTGAAATTTTAGAGCCTGTTCTTGGGAGTAGGGAAAATAACCAAGCCAAGATGTGTGGGAGGAGAGTGGGCTTTATGCGTGTGTGTCATGGTTTTTCTTGGTCTGTCGAGGTCTCCACAGACATTCATCATGCTGTTTAGAAAATGAAGCAGCACAGCCTTAAAATGTGGCATTGAGAGAATAATTTAGTAAATGCTGATGATTTGGAAACCTCACGTGCTACACTTTATCTCAAGTCTTTCTTTTAAGGGAATCTATTGACAAGTTGAGGAAGCAGGGCTCTGTGCAGTGTTGGTTACAATCATCTTCTTATGAAAATAGGGGAAGTTATTTAGGTTTACTTCACTGTAATTAATTATGAAGCCAGGAAAAAAAGTTTTTTATAATAACATTGCCCACACATTTAAAAGTCATGGTCCTCTGTGTTAGCCTTTTGTTTTGTGATGCTGGCAGTGCTTTTAATGCTTTTTGATGTCTTGTGAGCACCAGCTTTCAGATGGGATATTCTGCTTTTCTAGCTTTATGCCATCCTAATTGTTTCAAAATGTAGTCATTAAAAAAAAAGTAAACATTATTGCTGGTGTTATTGCCAATGGCAAGAAATGCAAAAAAGGGGGACACATGTGGTGGTTCTATTTAAATAAAAGCTTATTTTCAGAAACAAAGGCTTATGGAGCAAAAGGGAACTGTTAGTACCCAAAGCATGTTTGCTGTTACGGATGAACCCACAGCGATGGATGCTATCAAAGTTGTCATATTTTATTCATGAGTTGTGGTATGCTTGGATGAAATAAGAAAAGCAATGCTCCAAATCATAATTATGGTGTAAAAAGATAAAACAGTTATTATTGTGATATTTTTGAAAATCTTAAATCTCTCAAATAATTCATATAAAACTTGTGGAGAATGACTAAGTATATTAGCTGTGGCTACGATTCTTTGTTGTGGGGTTGTGTGGAACACTTCACAGAGGTGGAATTTGTACAGATTTGGGAAGCATATATAAATGTGTGCTTATATGTGTTCCCAGAAACAAAGACAGCTAGAGTGTTGAATATAAACATAATTGTAAAGAGGCTGACAGCTGAAATTATACTTCAGTAGAGAGGAGCTTTGACAAATGTGTTATTCCCCATGCTATTATCACGCAGTTAATAAAAAAAGCAGACACCCAGGATTTAATTTTCTTTAGCAATACCGTGGAAGTGTTTTTCTGAGGTAAAGAAAACAGAAGGGAAAATTAAGTCATGAAACACATTTGGTTAGTGTTTGTACAAATTGTGGACAGAGAATAAGGAAAAAAAAAACATAATATTTGAGTAATGAATGAGCTAAATGTTTTAAAAGTAATTAAATATTTAGAGTGTCACAGAGTGTCACATCACTGGGATTTTTGAACCATGAGCGCACATCAGCATATGCTTACTTTGAACCTTACAGATAATTTCATTGCCTCGAGTTGGATTATTCTTGTGATATGGACTGGAAATCGGGAGCTCTGGGTAGGTGTAGGCAGGTCTGTTAGCTGCCATAAGCAGCATTAGGCATTGTAATCTCTCTCTGCATGTGAAGAAACTGAATGAGAGGTTGCTGAAACTTCCTTGTTGACGAACTACTGAATTCTGGTGTTTTGAAGTGTGTCTTTAAGAATGCAAGTCTTCAGCAGGAGTAATATAGTGGGAGTAGCATAGTGGGACTGTGAGAAACACTCCATAGCCAGTAACTTAGGCTCAGGCGAGGATCTCAGTGAAGTAGTAATTTATTCGC